>CM052807.1:112404770-112437178 GCA_028533885.1 Nasua narica | reverse complement strand
TATGTCTTCTTTGGAGAAGTGTCTTTCATGTCTTCTGCCCATTTTTTGATGTGATTATCAGTTTTATGAGTGTTGAGTTTGAGGAGTTCTTTATAGATCTTAGATATCAGACCTCTGTCTGTAGTGTCATTTGCGAATATCTTCTCCCATTCTGTGGGTTGAAAGGCATAATATTTTGGATGATAGTGAATGGGATATAATTTTTTGTTTGTTTAACAGAGCAGCTATTTTATCACTGTACTAAGCACTTTAATGATTTTTTTAAAGTGGAAAGAGAGGATCAGCCCCTGCTCTAAAGAGTTTAGAGTTTTTGAGAGATAAAATAGATAAGCATGAAATTATAAACAAACTTATTTATACATTTATACCTTTTCTCTGTACAAAGTATAGTATATTTAGATATGTTTAAATTCACTTTCATAAAAGTCTTTCAGATTTCCTAACAGTTGAGCTTAGGATCAAAGAAGTAAGCACAGGTACACTATCTTGGACTTTGTAAATACTCTTGTTGATTTGGTAGCACCAAGAGGACAAGAAAATATTACTTATTTTTATCTTTTACGCATTTATCTTTTTGTGTTTGTTTTCTAATGAGTGTAACATACTAGAATAGTAGCTCTTGGCATAATTTAATCTATACATAAACAAATGTATATATATATTGGGGGTGGATGCGTGCACAAAAATTTGTTACTGATCGGGTATGCAGTCAAAATAATTTGGGAACCACTGGCTCTCAGGATAAAGTCAGGCCCCTTAGCATGTTCCCAATTGACCTTTCTACACTTATTTCCTTAGTCTTCAATCTAATATATTGCATCTAGCATTACTAATATATTATTTGCTCCCACCTCTCTGTGCTAATGCTTAAGATGTTTCTTCTTCCTTGTAATAGTCGTTTCTTGCTATACGTTTGTTGAGTTCCTACTTAGTGATCAAATCCTAGCTCAGAGGTCTTTTCCTCTATATCTCCAACAATCTCTTCTTTTCCTCACTGGGCAGAATTAATTGCTGCAGCACTTCATTAATAATATCAGTTTGTGTTTTTTACAGTATATCCGTTTGATATATATGTGTATGTGTATATGTGTGCGTGTGTGTGTATACATATATATACATATGTACAAATACATCCTTGACTAGATTCTGAAGGTATATGTCATATGATAATCATCTTTTTACAATCAGGCCTTGGTACGTACTAGACACCAGCAAATTTTTATTGAGTAGAAGTCATAAAAAAAGCAGGAGACTTCAGGTAAGAAATGTGATCATTGAAAAACTACTCAGTAAGAATGATTTTGTTGAATCAAAAAAGAAACAGAAAGTGAAATTTATACTGAGAAATTAACAAAAGCGAAATTGTAGTGATGCAAATAATCTATAGCTGGATCCTACCTGAGATACAGGTTATCAAAAAGAGACAAAAAAAGAAGAGACAAAGAAAAAAGATAAAAGCAGAAGAAATTATAGAAAAAAGGCCTTTTTTTGTTTCCTTGATTGATTCTTACCCTTTGCCTGGAGCGCTCATCCCAAATACCTGGAGTTCTCTCTCTCACACTTCAGATCTCTGCTGAGAAAGTCATCTTATTAGTGAGGCCCCTTATATCTACCCTATTTGTGGAAAAATCAGCCCTACCCCACTCTTTGCAATGATATACCCTTGACACCTTCTGTTTTATTTTTCTTTGTAGCTTTTCTTATCTAACATTGGGCATATTTTATTTTATTATTTATTTGTTTTCTATCTCTTTCTACTAGAATTGTAAGTTTTACAAGGGCAGGGTTATTTTACGTCTGCTTGTCCATGTTCTATCGCCAACATTACAACAGTGCCTATCACACCGTACCTTCCCAGTAATTAATAGAAGTATTACAGTAGTCTCTCCTTATCTCTGGTTTCAGTTTCCACAGTTTCAGTTACCTGTGGTCAACCGTGGTCGGGAAGCAAATAATCCACCTTCTGACATACTGTTCAGAAGGTTGGTAGTAGCCTAGTGTTATGTCACCATGCCTATGCCATTCATTTCATCTCATCACGTAGACATTGTATTTATCTCACATCACCACATGAAAAAAGGTGAGTGGAGGACAATGAGATATTATGAGAAAGAGACCCCATTCATATAATTACTTTTATTATGGTATATTGTTACAACTATTCTATTTTATTGTTGTTAATCTGTTATTGTGCTTAATTCACAAATTAAACTTCATCGTAGGTATTATGTGTAGAAAAAAAACACATAAAGGGTTTGATACTCTCCATAGTTTCAGACATCCACTAGAGGTCTTGGAAAGTATTCCCCATAGCTAAGAGGAGGCAACTGTACAATAGGAGGGAAAAGTTGAGAAAACAATTCGGAAAATTTGGGGAACAGGAGAATCTTGTTTTCAAATAGTTTGTTAGTTAACATTTCAAATAAAGTTCTCAGTATGCTTTTCTTCAACCTCCAGACAGCTTTTCAGGTGAAGTAAATTTAAAGCAATGAGTCTAATTATTAAACTGAAGAAATTTATAATAAATACATGATTTTCACTTGGGGACTTTCATCTTGGGACACTCTGTATTGTGTTATAGTTCTAGGCTTTTTTTATGTTGACAATTGAACACATCGCTTTAAATTTAGAGGTACTTTACCTGAAACAGTGTCTAGAATCTATAGAAAAACATTGAACATATTAATTTAAAATGTAACCAACATACTGTTTAAGAATAAGTTTATTTTGTATTCCCCAACTATTTGGACTGTATTAGCAAAGAAGTTTCTAGCATATAACTATGTGACAAAGACTCTTCTAAACACATTGCATGTATTAACTCATTTAATCTTCATAATAACCCTTTGAGACAGGTCACAGTATTGGCCCCATTTTACTGATGAGGAAAGTAAGGTACAAAGAGATTGAATAGCTAGTTCACACTGTTAGTTAGTAGCAGAGCCAACATTATAATCTAGACGTTTTGATTTTAGAATCCATGTTCTTAACTACCGTATTGTTGAATGAATGATTGAATGAATGAATGATGTTATCACCATCCTGCTCATGCTGTTCGCTCTTCTACTGAACGCTGTCAACGTGCGGCACGTCTCCAGGCTTGACAAAGCATTTAACTAGTTACATATAGCAGGATGGAGCACATAGGAAGGACCTGAGAACAGAACTAGTTGTGTTCATTAATCTGGGACAGGAACTGAGAAGTTTATCCTTTTTTTCACCTGTTTCAGAGTTATTTTAGGCCGAACATGGTACAAGAAATGTATACCTTATACTCTACTTGTGGCAATCCTGGCTTAAAATATCCTTAAATCAAATCTAACTAATTTTGTGGTCTTGGAAAAATAGCTAGATGCAGTTGGCATGGGTGGGCCCGTTGCTTTTATCTCAGTTTTCGGGCTCATTACAAGTTAGGCTCAAACTCATCAGAAAGGGTGCCATGTTCTTGCAGATGATTCAGGGTCTTCAACTGATAGTCCTGAATCTTCTTGACATTCTCTCCCTTATGTGCACATCTCTATACCTCTGTCATGCTTCTGTCAGAGCACATTTACATACATGCCTGTATCTCTTGCAAACCTGAATTTCTTTTTTTTTTTTTAATTTATTTATTAGAGAGAGAGACTGAGAATGAGAGGAGAGAAGGTCAGAGGGAGAAGCAGACTTCCCACAGAGCCGGGAGTCCAATACGGGACTCGATCCCGGGACTCCGGGATCACGACCCGAGCCGAAGGCAGTCGCCCAACCAACTGAGCCACCCAGGCGCCCCAAACCTGAATTTCTAAAGGGCAAGAACATTATCCCTAGCACTTAAAGCTTGTCTGGGAGTAGGATCACTCAATAAGTATGGGATGACTAATACCTTAATACTTTTATACTTTTAGTGAATTTATAGCAACTGACTTTCTTTTAGGAATATAAAAAATATAAATGTCAAAGTTGACTCCTTTAACCATAAATTTCCCATCTCTTTAGTATAAATTACTTTTTAAAATAGATTTTTAATGCTAAGAGTGCTTTATTGAGATTTAGTTTATATACTATAAAATGCACAGATCTTAAGTGTACAGTTTGATGAATGTTGGTAAGTATAACCAACTTCAAGATTGTTCAAGATAAAGAACATTTCCACCATCCTAGAAAGTTCCTTTATCCCCCTCTCTTGGCAGGTCTCTCTCCTTCCCAGAGGCAACTGCCATTCTAATTTCTTCTACTGCATAAATTAGTTGTGTTTGTTCTTGAAATTCATACAGATGGAAACATTTGTATTCTTTTGCCTCTGGCTCCTTTATCTCCACTAATGATTTTGAGACTCATGCATGTTGTTGCATATATCAGCAATATCATTCCTATTTATTGGTGAGTCCTGTTCCATTATATGAATATCTCACAGTTTGCCCATCTTCTGTCAGTGGGCATTTGGTGTGTGTATAGATCTTGGCTATTATGAACAAAACTATTATGAACATTCTTATGTAAGTCTTTTTGTGGCCATACATATTCAGTTCTTTTGGGCATATGCTTAGGAGTGGCATTTCTGGGTCATAGAGCAGGTGTATTTTCAACTAAAGTCTTCTAAAGTGGTTTTATCACCATTTCATACTCCCACCAGTAGTGTTTGAGAGTTTGTTGCTCCACATTCTTGTCAGTACTTAAATACCATTATTCTTTTTTTTTTATTTAACCAATCTGATGGGTATATAGCCTTGTTTCATTCTCCATTACCCTGAAGAGTTGTTGAGCACCTTTTTGTATGATTTGTAGACATATAAATATCTTTTGCCTATTCAAGTGTTTTGCCTATTTTCAATTTTTAATTTTTTTTCTTATTTTTGATTTAATTTGGAGGGTTTCTTTATACATTTTGGATACGAGTCCTTTGTCAGATATATGGATTACAAGTATTTTCTCCAAATTTGTGGCTTGTCTTCTCACTTTCTAAATGTCTTTTGATGAAGTGCAGTGTGTTTTTTCCCTTATGGCTGATGCATTTTGTGTTTTGTCCGAGAAACTTGCCTACCCTGAGGCCGTGAAGGAATTCTCTTGTTTTCTTCCAGACATCTTACAGTTTTAGCTAGGTCTGTGATTGATCTAGAATTAACTTTTGTGTATATTATGTGGTAGAAGTAAAGTTCATTCTTTTCCATAAGGTATCTAGTTGTTTGAGGTATTAGGCTTTAATAATAGAGCATTTTCATATATGATATCTCATTTGAGCCTTACAACATCTTAGAGGAATGAAGGATATGTGTTATCTCTCTTACAGAGATGAGGCGCTAATGCTCAGATGGATTAAATTAAGTTAGGTAAGATTGCACAGCTAATTGATGACTGAACATGATTAAAGATCATATATCCTAATACTGTTTAGTCCTATTCTACTATTATGCTACACAGCCTCTCCTAATTGAGTTTTTAAAAATATCCTAACAAAGTTTCACTGAACTACTAGAGTGAACTTAATTAAAATTGTCTAGAGAATACCCAGTTGAATGTTTCATACCATCAAATTATTTATTTATACAAATTATGGTATTCTTTTTATAAAACCAATTCAGGTTCTCAGAAATGTGTGCATAATAGATTTATGTACTACTTTATTCTCAATTAGGTAAGTCATGAGATTGCAGTTAATTTTGTTTAAATGGGTCATTTTATATGTACATACACTCATTTTTAAATTAAAAGTAGATTTATGGACATTGGGGAGGGTATGTGCTATGGTAAGTGCTATGAAATGTGTAAGCCTGATGATTCACAGACATGTACCCTGGGGCACATAATACATGATATGTTAATAAAAAAAATAAAAAATAAAAAAAAGAAAGGAAAAAAAATTAAAAGTAGATTTATTTTAAAAAGACAAATATCTAGTGTTGTTAAAATTATGTTGGTGCACCTGGGTGGCTCAGTTGGTTAAGCATCTGCCTTTGGCTCAGGACATGATCCCAGGGTCCTGAGATCAAGCCCCACATCGGGCTCCCTGTTCAGTGGGGAGTCTACTTCTCCCCCTCTCCTCTGCTCCTTCTCTCTGTCTTGCTCTCTCTCTCTCTCTCTCTCAAATAAGATAAATAAAATCTATTTTTAAAAAGTTATGTTAAGCAGTTTTACTAGAAGTAACATAGTATGCACTAGTGACATTACTGCCATTTTAGTTTTACATTTTCATTATTAGTCATATAATTTGGGGAATTAGATACTTCATACTTATATCCATGGCTGATTTTGTACAGGCTGCTTTTCTGCCTCCAGGATTGGCCCTTACCAATCACCTACCCATTTGCTCACTGAAATTTGGATGTCTTAAGGTAGGAAGTAAGCCTGGTAAGCCAGAGTTAAGAGATACAAACTAAAATGTAAAAAGCAAAGACTCTGGAAGATGTGATTCATTCATATATTTATACATTTTACATTTATATATTTACATTTACAATATAATATACATTTATATATTTACATATATTTTGAGGAGAAGGAGGTTGTTTTTGAGTTCAGGTTCTCACAGAAGGGGAGAAGACACCAGGTTTAGAGAAAGGATTAAGAGAAAGAGGGAAGGTGGGCAAGTAGGAGAAAAAAGAAATGATTGGAATTTCCCTTTCAAGGTGTCTATAATAAATTAAACAGAGTCAAGATACCTGGAAAGAGTGAGTTCAAGAAAAAAAAAATATTTAAAAATGTATAAGAGTTGCTTTAGATGTTGGTTAGCTATGTTAAGACTCTAAAACCTGACTAACTGAAATCTGAGGGTATTCCTTGTTTTACAGGAGGGACAGAATGTGGAGGGGAGGGGAGGCAGGCAGTTCCCAGGCACATGGTATAGTAGCTAAGCACTGTGGGCTGACTCTAGCTTCCCAGTGCATCAGACTTGATTTTCTCTCTGTAGCTGTCAGACAGCAGTTGTCGGAATTCTCTAACCATCAGACCCACCTGATGGATGGGGATAGGTGGATTCATTGGTGCAAGGTAGATATGCTCATTTTCAGAGAGGTGGGTTAATTTGCACCAGGCTGCTGAGCAAATGTGATCTCCTGTAACAAACATCCTTAACAGTTTTGATGAACAGATGAATTTCCTTCAAACAAACATACAGGCTTTGGGTCATCATAAGCCTGTTCTGTTATTGTTACAAGTTACTTAAAAGTTTTATTACTGTGAGTTCAAACAAAACCTTTATACCTGGAACAGTTGACTATTTTGGATCACCTTTTGCTCCTTTGAACAAACATGGTCATTGGTCATCACAACAGCAAGAAACAAACCATGAATCTATTTAAACTTAAATATGCTAGTCCAGCCAGTCTTCCCACATTCCTCTTTACCTGCTGTATGCACATGGACAGCAGAGCACAGTAAACAAACAAGGGAGAATAACCAGTTCAGCACTTCGGGGCTGTACCAACACATCCTCTTCTCAAGATTCTCATCAATAAAAAAGCTTACATTTGTATGCTAAATTCAGTCAAAGAAATTAAAGTCTATATTGTGGTCTTTCTATAGAACCAGTCTCTACCTTCTAGCTTATTATTAACTTTATGACTTTGGGAAAGTTTTTTACTCTTCCTAAACTTACTTTTCTCACCTGTAAAATAGGCTTCGTGAGGATGGGAGATAATGTCTGAAAGTCACGCACCTAGTAACTCATCAGTCAATATTGGCTAATAGTATTAGCCCTTGGCGTACTTTTATTTTGTACTTTTATTTCCTGCAGTGTATGTTCATGCCCAAATACTGCTCAGTGCAACCATTTACTAGGAAGGGCTTTGCCCCTGCCCTGTTTGCACATTTTCTGCCCATCCGGTGCTCCTTGCCCACAGTCTGTTGAAGCACGCTGCTGGCCGACCCAAGTACACGTCAGTCTCCTTCACTGGACTGCGGGGTTCGGAGGGCTGAAGTGACTTTATTCATATCCCTGTCTCTTCACCCGGTTTGGTGGAGATGCTGAATAAATGTTTCCTGACTGAACAGCTGACTCGTGGGCTACTGTGGGTCCAAAGAAGGGATTGGTAGCCTTTTTTTTTTTTTTGATTGATAGTTTTTAAGAGCTTCTCATTATCCTAAATGTTCTTCTGTTTTTCTGCAGTGTTTCTACATATAGGTTTATTTTTATTTATCCTGCTTGGTCTTTGGAGATCATTTTTGATGTGAGGATTGATGTCTTTTCTGTAAAATTCCTAGCCCCTTTTGCTCTGAATATTGCCTTTTTGTGATTACCATAATTTTTCTTTTGAAACTTCTTCTGAGTGAATACGAGGCCTTGCAATCTGTCCTTTATGACTTTTAATTAATCTTTTTAATCTTGTTGCCTCTCTGCATTGCATTTTGGAAGAATTCCCTAATACTATTCTTCAATTACCAACTCTTCTTCAATTTCTTCAACTGTTAAATTCTGGAGTTTATCATGGATGTTGAGGGTTTTTTTCTTTTTAATCCCACTGTAGTTTTCATTTCTAGGATTTTTAATTGGCTCTTTTCCTATCCATCTGTTTTAATTTCATTTCTGCCTATTTTTGTTTTGTTTCATAATCTCATATTTCTTCTTGTGGATATGATTCCTGTATTAATCCCTCTTAATCTCAGTTACTTAAAAATCTTTGTTTAAGGAGCACTTGGGTGGATCAGGTGGTTAAGTGTCCGACTCTTGATTTCAGGGTCCTGAGATCAAGCCCCACATAGGGCTCATGCTGGTTGTGGCGCCTGCTTGGGAGTTCGTCTCTCCTCCTTCCCCCGCCCCTCTTCCCCCACCACTGCTTCATACATATGTGCTCTTTCTCTTTCTTTCTCAGATAAACAGACAAACAAATAAATAATACATAAAAATAGAAATGTTCGTTTACGATTTTAAAGTCTTCTAACAATATAGAATATTGCTTATAGAATCCTATAGAACACTGATTTCATTTGGAGTGAAGTTGTATTTTGATTGCTGCTTTTATCAACCATCTTTCTTAAGTATTAGATGTTTGTAAAAAAAACTACTTTGGAATTTTCTGTCTTATTTTGACTGGGAGAGTCTTCCTCCACCATCTGTGTTCGCCCCTTTATGTTCGATTTTCAGTTCTTGGCACCCAGGTCCTTAGGACCCCCAGTACCGCCCTCATAAAGGCAGCTCAGGGCTCAAGCCCTGTGATGGAACCAGAGCATCTGGGATGCGGTCACTGAGGCAGCGGGTGGCCTGGTGTCGTTCCCAGCCTTAAGGCTGCACACGTGTCTTCTGACTTCTAGACCACAGCTACAGATATGTGACAACCCAGGAAGCAATTAGCATTTGGGTTTTTTCCCTTCTTTTTCTTTTCTTCTCAGTCTTTTCTCACAAACATGGATGCTCCCTAGTGAGACCTGCTCTGGTTCCCTAACCTGAGGAGCGGAACCGGATCAAGAGCCCAGCAGTCCTGTGGCTGCAGCCCTGCTCATCGCCTTTTCATTTCTCGTACGTTTCTGGTTTGTGGAGGTTTTTATCTTGTTTTTGAGACTGGCGATGTCTATTATTGCTGTGTATTTGGAGCAGAGAAGAGGGGTACTTTGAAGCATGAACTTACTGTGCCAACTTGACTAAAGATTTTTTTAACTTGAAAATAACACTGCTGGGGAGACGTCTCCCCTCCCTCCCCACCCACCCTCACCCTCACCTCCAGAGACATTGTGGAGGATAGTGGATAAGGGAGACTTGAGATAAGTAAACAATTCAGAAAACCGCAGGCAGGAAATGAGCAGAGCCTGAACTAAGGGAGATGGAGCGGAGAGGATGGATTTAGAAGATACTTAGTTGGTCCTATCAGTAGACATGGGTTTCTGAGGATGGGGAGGTGAATGTTCATATTTTGGGCTTAGAATGGAGATAACATTCATTGAGAAAGGAATATAAGAAGAGTAAATTTTGGTTGGTTAGTGGGTCAGGTATGAAGGGAGGGGCGTTACGATATTTTATGACCATAGTTTCAGGCCTAATACATGTTTTTCTAGAAGTCTGGTGTGTGTCTTTGCTACTGGTGCATCTCATTGCCGACATCTTTGAATTTACCATATTTCCAGATCCCTTTACACGCTGTTCATTTGTGCATTTACAGATGCTCCTCCCCTGCATTTGGGACATTTTTTCTCAGCATGTTCCTTCATTTATTTAATAGACATTTCTGAAGTAACTTAAGCAAACAGGTATAATTCTGGCCTTCATGGATGTTATGCTGTAATGGAGGAGAAAGACACTTATCAAATCAATAAGCAATTACAACCTGTGGAAGTGCTTTGAGAGACATGTGCAGGTGCCTGAGAGTGTGGAAACCAGAGGATGTCGGTGTTGGTGCAGGGCGAGCTGGGAGGGGGTTGCTGTCTCTCAGCAGGAGGCTTCCCGAGGTGAAGTCCAAGCTGTTCCCTCTGCCTGAACGTCTGCAGGGCTGGCTGCTTCTTGCTGTTCAAGATACCTGTGATAAGACTCTCCTTCCCTGCACCACAACTTGATGTTTAAAGATTTTTATTTATTTGAGAGAGAGAGAGAGAGAATGAGAGCGAGCGAGCATGAGGGGCAAAGGTCAGAGGGAGAAGCAGACCCCCTGCTGAGCAGGGAGCCCGATGTGGGACTCAATCCCGGGACTCCAGGATCATGACCTGATCTGAAGGCAGTCGCTTAACCAACTGAGCCACCTAGATACCCACAACTTGATGTTTAGCACCTTACTGTTCTTTATTTCCTTCAGAGCATTTATTTTTATCTGAAATTATCTTGTTTGGGGATCTTGTCTTTTTTCCTCTCACTTGTGCTTCTAGAACAATTCCTGAAACTTTAAGTGTTTGAGAAATGATCAAATGACTGCCTATGTGAGTAAGTGAGTTTCCTTGGGTATTGGTTTGGCACATAGTTACTCTAGTGATTTGCATGTCCTGGTCCTTTGTCTGAGTTTGGGAAGCCTCCTCAGGTTGGCTTTCTCTTCGTTCATTTTTCTATCCTGTTGACTCTCCCCTCACTTCACTGGGCCTTTCTGATTGGGGTTGCCTGTGGGAACATCCCACCCTCTGGCCAAGGGGATGGGCATGTGACTTTCAAGCTGAGCCAAGCCAAGTCATTCTCCTAGATTTTTCCAATTTGAGTGAAGGAAGAGGGAGGCTTCTCAGGTGGCAGAGTGTGAGGCACGAACCTGGAGCTGTCTGTGGCCATGTCCGCATTCAGATGGAGGAAGCCAATCTGCAAGAGGAGAAAATGAAGGCATTATGCAGAGGGAAGAAGGGACAGGAAAAGGAAAAGCAGTCGTGGTAGTTATCCAGCCTCTGCCTCTTTCGTACTTGAATTCCAGTCCCAACCCCTGGTTTTCTCATGGCCTGTTCAATTTGAGTTTCTGTCACTTATAACCCAAAGACTCCTAATTTCCTAATTAAAATAGAATATAGCTTTATTTTTACTTTACCCTTCATCTCAATAACAAATTTCACGTCTTGGTGTCTCTTTGGGTATTGATCTGTTTCATAGTTCAGTTTCTCATTTCAGAGACTCCGTGTTTTCTCCCTCCCTTTGTCGATCTCTCCCCCTCTCCCTCCCACCTGCTTTCCCTTTTTCTTTCTCTCTTTCAGATACAAAGCGGTTACTTGCTACATGTGTTCTAGTGCTGTGTCCCTCATTTCCTTTCAGAAACACTGCTTAGCGGTGAGGAGATGCCATCTTGTTGGTACCGTTGTTATTTTTTAACTCATCCTTGAAGCACATTTATTGGGGTCTCAGATTTTTTTCACTTTCAACGTCGATGCTGTAGAACAGCGAGGTTTCTACTGTCCAGCGTCTTGACTGTGGTGGGGAGGTAGCCATGGCAGTGCACAACCTCGAGCAAGAAGTAAACCACGGTGGCTCAACTTTCCCCATGCTGTTAACTGCTCTCTCAGAGAGAAGCCCTCATGTTTCAGGGAGAAGGGGATCGTCATTGTGGCTGGGTTTCTGCTTGATGTACCTGCTTGGACCTTTGAACTTTTGTAGCTGCTTTCAAGTCCCACCAGTTCATGTAGACTTTGAGTGAAATAATCCACATCTGTCCCATAATTTCTAGTTTTGACCTCTTGTAATTAAGGGTGTTGCAAGAAACTCTTTCAGGCCAGGCAACTTTCTCAGGCAGCTACATTGTAAATTGGCACTCAGACTCATTCATCCATCTGGTTCCACTTGGACTGTGTCAAGGAGAAAATGGAGACTTTTTGGTAATTGGCCCCTTTATCAATTCATTTACTCAGTAAAGATTTATTGAGTATCTCCCATGTGCCAGTCATTCTTCCAGACACTGGAGATACTGGGTGAATGAGGCTCTCTGCTCTCGTGGATCTTGTATTGTAGGTGAGGAAGCAAACAGTAAACAAGTAAATAAATATGTATGTATATGTTATGTATTTATTATTATTATGTGTATATACAAAAATATATATTTATATATACACACACAATAATAGCAGGTAGTGATAAAATGGATAAGGGAATAGAGAGTGATGGGAATGGGGCTATTTTCGAAAGGGTGGGCAGAAGGAAGTCTTCTCTGAGGAGGTGACATTTGAGTAGACACTTGAATGAATTAGGGACCTAGCCATGCAGAGTCCCTGGCAGGAGCAACAGCAGGCACACAGCTTGAAGGACACAGAGAGCCTGCTGTGACTGCAGAATAAGGCAGTCTGGGTGGCTAAGGTGGAGGGAGAGAGAGGAAGCACAAGATGAGTTTTTGTGAAGTTAGAAATGGAAAAACAAGTTTTCCACCTCTTCCCCCAAACCAAGCTATGGCAGTTTTCCAGGGAGTAGTAGTGTCTGGCATGTTGTCCCCAAGGGCTGACAGTCACAGCAGGCTTCTATCAGGCGACAATGAGTGGTAACCCAGAACACTGCGGGCTTTTTGTTTATGGACTACAAATTACTCATAGGAAGTTAAGGGTGTCGAGAATGATACTGTTCACAGCAGTTATAAAAGAAGTTTGGAAGGAGGAAGTGACTAAGAAATGAGACTGAGAGTAGATAAGATAACCTTGGGAAAGATGGCAACTTGAGCAAAGGTTTCTGACACTGTCCGTAGCAGTCTTTAATGAAGTGACTGGCAGAGAACATGTTGGCCTCTTTTGCCTAAAAGCATCCTACATTTGACCATTTCTCATTACTTCCACTGCTAGTAAGTTATAGTTGGATATATTAACATTTCAATTCATCACTTAGAGCCCAAAATGAATATAGTAGTGGACCTTTAAGGACTTGTCATTTTACTTTTGGAGGAAGGCTTGGGAAAACATGAGATATTATAATATGAGTTGGTCCCAAGATGTGGAAAGGGAAGTGGTCTTCCTTTATCATTTTTCATGGGAGAGGATTGAGAATAGTAATAATAATACTGTATGTTTGAATGCGTACACTTTTATATCTGTGAATTACACTGAACAGATATGCTTCTACTAGTTTTCACATAGAAAACTCAAGCCCAGACAGACCACCTAACATATGAGAGTCACACAGTTGGTTAAGGACAGCATTGTCATTAGGATTCTGGTCTTAGACTGTGCTCTGGCACTCTATTAATGACATGAAGTTGTTTTGATACGATGTTATGTCAAAGAAAATCTAATTGCCCTCCCTACTCTTGTCCCACACTAATTGTCCTTCTTTAAGGTAGCCAATATTAACAATGTTGTGGGGACACAGCTGGCCATCTGCCTGCCCATCCATCATCCATCCATCCATCCATCCATCCACCCACCCATGTATTTCTCTATCTACTTCTCTCTCCTGTATATATATATATATATATATATATATATATATTTAATGATTGATTTTCCCGTGCTTTACTGATTTGACTCATAACCGTGCATATTACTTTAAATCTTTAGCCATATGTCATTGTCCTATATCTAGATCTAGTTAATTCCTCTTCTTTTATGCCTATATTGTTTGATTTATTGCAGAGTGTGTATTGCTTTTAAAAGGAAACAGCATATTTAAAGTGAAAAATGTCATGTCATTATGTGATATGATTTCATCATACATTTAGTTACTTCTTAAAGTATAAGAAAAGGAGTACATATTGACAATTCCAATGAAACTTAGGTTTGCCTTTCATTTGTTACAGATTTTTTCTGCTTCGTGATACTGTTTGCATTTTTCCCCTGATTTTCTTTTTTTTTTTTTTTTAAAGATTTATTTATTTATTTATTAGAGACAGAGACTGAGAATGAGAGGGGAGAAGGTCAGAGGGAGAAGCAGACTTCCCGCAGAGCCGGGAGTCCGATATGGGACTCGATCCCGGGACTCCAGGATCATGACCTGAGCCAAAGGCAGTCGCTCAACCAACTGAGCCACCCAGGCGCCCTGATTTTCTTTTTTTTTTTTTAAATGTTGGTTTTTCAAGGAATGATGGTATTTATTTTTCTTAAGATTTTATTTATTTATTTGACAGAGAGAGAGAGATCACAAGTAGGCAGAGAGGCAGGCAGAGAGAGAGGGGGGGAAGCAGGCTCTCTGCTCAGCAGAGAGCCCGATGCGGGGCTCTATCTCTCATGACCTGAGCTGAAGGCAGAGGCTTTAACCCACTGAGCCACCCAGGCGCCCCTCCCCTGATTTTCTTTAGAATAAAAATTAACTGTAACTTCAGTGAATATTTTCTTACCTACGCAAATTCAATGTATTTTTCAGGTTATTATATCCGGGAAAAGTCTAAACAAGTCATAACATTGCTGATGGATGAACAGTTGCTGCATAGAGAGAGGGAAGTAGCATGTCGGACAAGACGGCGTACCTCCTACTCTATGACATTTCCTAAAAGATTACCTGGTACAGCTAACTCACCAACAGCATGTGCTTCCGCCCACACACCAGAAACTCCTGCCTCAGAGAAGAAACGT
Organism: Nasua narica; assembly: GCA_028533885.1. Classification (NCBI taxonomy): domain Eukaryota; kingdom Metazoa; phylum Chordata; class Mammalia; order Carnivora; family Procyonidae; genus Nasua; species Nasua narica. The sequence continues at coordinate 112,422,334 of CM052807.1, read as the reverse complement.
AAGCTTCTTAAGGTTTCAAGGCTACGTAATAAAAGTACGTATAATGAACACAGACCTACAATGTAGTAGGAATCATTTAAGAACAATTAAAAAATGCAAAATATTAGGTTTTAGTACTGAAATATTAATACTATATTAGTACTCCTACTACTATGTTAGGCGTTGTACTATACAAAACAAAGATGAAATATAATAGTAGAAAATTTTATGACTATTTTTGGAATGCAGTTTATCTGGGTTTCAAAAAAAATGGGATTTTTGAGCTTAAATGGTATTAAAACAGTTACACTTATTTGGCATCATGATTCATTTTAAGATTTTAATCATAACTAGAATGTGAGACTCAGGGTCTAGGTATCTCTGCATTTTGTGCTGTTTGATCCTACCAACCAAGAAATTAACATTTTCTTAAATGTGCCTCAGAATTCTGAAAGTCTCTAAAAGTCCTACAGGATGTCAGTGCCTTATATTACATAAATTTTAAATGTGAACTGAATTTTTTAAAAAAGGGATTTCTTTGTAATGTTACAGAAACCAGTAGGGAAACGCAATTATCTTTTCTATTAAATTTGGTAAAACATAAAGGAGTATCATTGGACTCTATCTTCTCCAGTACAAACCCTGTTGTTAAGTTTTGTATAAGGAATGGACAGTTTGAGGAAGCAAAAAACATTAAAGAAATGTGACTTGAATCATTGTTCCTTGAAAGGAACTAAACCTCATGCTGTAAGTGAGGAACACAGCAGGAGTAATGTAGAGTTAAAGGTATTTTCAGAGGCTTGCCTCCTAACTTTATCCTGTAACTCTATTAAGCAAGATCCTGAAAGAGCTGCAGGTATTCAGTTCGAACAGATGTTCCAAATGTCAGTTAAGTATGGAAATTAAGAATGTTAATAGTAATACCAATGTGGAACAATCCTGCTAAAAATCACTAAAGTACTTATCTGACTCAGTCAGAAGTTCTCTAAAGTTCACTCAGTTGTGCTTGTGTGGACTGCAGAGATGGAAAGACAGTAAAAGACGGTAAATGCCATCTACATGCTTCTAAACATATTGGAACCTCTTTCTTTAGGGTAGGCATTTTATTTTGAAATAAATCTCCAGGAGTGATAAGAGACCCATTCTGAAATTTTCTCATGGAAGCCTTCAGCTCAAACTACTACCGAAAAGAAGTTACAGAGTAAAATCACCAACTATTAACTGGCCCAGAGTTTTTTCACTCCTTTTGCTACTTCTCTGTTGCTTTCTTATTCTCCCTCCATTGCTCTTCTCTCTTCCTTTCTCTTTCATTATAAACTTATATTTATGGAGTTTATTTGAAATTTGGATACCAAGCAGAAATTTGGAGCTATAGCAGTGAGTAAACCATAGTCCCTTTCATCATGGAGCAAAGATATTCTAGTGACAGAGACATATACTAACCACACATAAACAAAATAGGTACAAAATATTATGCTAGGGACAAGTCCTGTAAAGAAAAGGAGAGCAGTGTTAGGGGACAGACAGTGACAAGGATGGCTTTAGTTTAGGTCAGGGAGTGAGGGAAGGACTTTTGGAGGAGGTGGAAATTTAGACAGAGACCCAAATGAAGTGAGGGGACAATCCACGTGTATCTGGGGTGCTCCAGGCAAAGGGAACTCCAGGTGCAATCTGGGGTGAGCTTGGTGTACTTATCTGTAAGCTTAGGAAATGAATCTTTAAATTGCCAAAGAAGTAGCTCAGCTCTGAGCCATTTTTATGATTTATACAAGGAAATTGAGTTTATTGCTTTATAGTCACTGGTTTTTTTTTTTAACCCCAAATGATATTCTGTAGCTTTATGACACATCTTATTCACTAAACTGAGCTTGGAATGACTTTTGACTATTAAAAAAGTCAGTCTACCGGGCACTTGGGTGGCTCAGTTGGTTAAGCAACTGCCTTCGGCTCAGGTCATGATCCTGGAGTCCTGGGATCGAGTCCCATATCGGGCTCCCAGGTCCATGGGGAGTCCGCTTCTCACTCTGACCTTCTCCCTTCTCATGCTCTCTCACACTCTCTCTTTCCTAATAAACAAATAAATAAAATATTAAAAAAAAAAGTCAGTCTACCTTCAAATGAAGTTTTGCTGCAGTTAATTTTTTTCATAGTACAAATATGTATTGAATATTTATTATATGCCAGACACTGGTCCAGGACTGGTAAGCAAATTGGGTGTATTTCTGCTCTCTTGGAAGTTATATCTAGTGATGGCTTTCAGCCTATTAAAAAAAAAAGATGTTCAAAAGGAGTTTTGGTGAATGATGGCATCATCAAAATGAATTTGCAGTAAGAGTACTATTTAAAAGTGAATAGTGAATGTTTGGATGTAAAAACTCAGTAAGTTTGTTAAAAATCTGTTAAATTAGTTAAAAACTTCATTTACCCATCACTATGTTTAGATACACATAAACATACTAGATACATAGATGTGTGTGTTTGCATTCAAAAAAGAATAGTTGTTTTCAGCTTAGCAATACTATTTCCACATGGGCATTTGAATCTGAAGCTGTATTTTATTTATTTTTAAATTTTTAAATATTTATTTATTTATTTTAGAGAGAGAGAGGGCGGGAGGGCCAGAAGGAGAGAGTCTTCAAGCAGACTCCCTGCTGAGCATGGAGCCCAACGTGGGGCTGGATCTCACAACCCTTGAGATCGTGACCTGAGCTGAAACCAAGAGTTGGGTGTTTAGCTGTCTAAGCCACCCAGGTGCCCGAGAAGCTATATTTTAAAGGAAGAAAGAGCACTGACAATTTAGTGTGTGGGGTTGCTGAGGGAGATGAGAAAATGAATTGGGGGACCATTCATAGTGGGACAGAAGTAGCAAATGAAAACTCAGAGATAGGTGGATCAATTAGAATTCAGCGTTCCCAGAAGTGATGGTAGAAGAGGCCACCAAAAATGTTAACAGCTTAAACATAATAGAATTTTTTTTCTCTCTTCTAAAAATAATCCAGAACTAGATATTTTAGGACTGATACGGCTCTTCGTGATGTCAGGGACCCAGGGGTCTTCTGTCTTGTCATTCCACCAAATTCATCATTCAACTTCCACTTCATAATCCAAGATAGCTGTTTGAGCTCCAGCCATCAACTATGCCTTCTAGCCAGTAGGAAGGAAGAGAGCTTGAAAATATGAATATTCTGGGGGCACCTGGGTGGTTCAGTCAGGTTAAGTGTTTGCCTTCAGCTTAGGGCATGATCCTGGGGTCCTGAGGTCAAGCCCTTCGTCAGGCTCCCTGCTTAGCGGGGAGTCTCCTTCCTCTGCCTCTCCCTCTGCTCATACTCTCACTCTCTCTCTCAAATAAATAAATAAAATCGAAAGAAAAAGAAAAAAGAAAGAAAGAAAGAAAGAAAGGAAAGAAAGAAAGAAAGAAAGAAAGAAAGAAAGAAAGAAAGAAAGAAAGAAAGAAAGAAAGAAAGAAAAAGAAAATATGAATGTTCCTTCCTCTTAAGGACACTTATTGACGTTGCTCATAACATTTTGGCCTACACGTTGTTATTTAGCACTTAATCACTCAACACTCCTAGCTGCAAGAGAGGCTGAAAAATGTAGTTTTTATCCTCAACAGCCATGTGCCCTGATTAAAGGTAGAGGATCTATTGTTAAGGAAGGAAAGAATAAATATATGGGAGATTAAATAGTCCCTACTGTAGTGGTAAAGAAAACAAGAAAAGAATTAATCATGTTAATGCATGGTTGTCAGACCAAATGGAATACAAAACAAATTTGAATATGTTGAAAAATGTGGACAGGTCATTGAGAGTTCATGAAGGACATAAGAATAGTATTTGGAGATTTCACTTAGAGTACCACTGGCAGCTAGGAACCACTGTAGGCCTTGGAGAACAGAACGGGATATTTAGCTTAGTCACAGAACTTTGCTTTCTTATTACTGAAAACAGCTGTTGCTAGAAGATAATTCTTATTGCTTTGTGTAGAAATGAAGGCGATACGAATTGGAGGGAAGCTCTGTAAGAGACCGTTGTTTCAATCCAGCATCCTGCTCTAGGGTTATTGAAATGAGGGAAAGGTAATGTGTAAAGATAGAATGTAGAGAGGAAATGGAGTAAGTAGATGATGTATTGGAGAAGAAAGAGCTATTGAAAGTGACTAACATTTCAGTTAGAGAGGCAAGTCATGGTATTACACAGGTGCATTTCCATCAGGAGGTTTTTAAAGACATCTCTAAATTATTTAGTTATATTGAAATGTAAAGTTGAATCATTGCTAGAAATCTGATTCCCAAGCTTTAGGATCTAAGCCTGAAACATCTGTGCCTAGCTTCTTTGTGGTAAATTAGCAAAGGGAGAAAGGTACTTTGGAGAAGGTGTTATGCACACATTACTTCCTTTACACCTTTTTTCTATTCCTAGATGTTTTCTCCGAGTTTTAATTGTGGTAGATGGCTTGGAAAGTTTTTGTTTAGGTAATTTTATTGTTTGAAGGAATAGATGGACTGAATGATAATTATTGTTTGATGTACATGTACTCTTCCTGCAAATTCATCTCCATGATGCCATCATTCACCAAAACTCTCTTTGAACATCTTTTTTTAAAAACAGACTGAAAGCTATCACTGGACATAACCTCCAAGAGAGCAGACATACACAAAAACTAGATGTGCACAGTTAACAACTCTTGCTTCTCTGAGCTGTAAGCATCAGTGTCACGCCCTTTCCTTAGAGGTGATAATTGTAAAAAACTATCACCAGAGACATTGCTTACAACCAGACCAGCAAAGCATCACCTCTGTTGGTCATCCGATCTTCCATAAAAAGCTTCTACTTCCACAGTGGTGTTATTCTTTGCAACGGAACTTTTCTTGTATTAGAGAAGGATTACTTGGTCTATGTTAAATGTAGTAGCACTCTATGTCATAGAAATGTTTCCCTAAAAATCATATATATTTCCTGTTGGACCAAAAGTAAAACTTCAAAGTAGTTGTCATGATTTTACAAGCGCAAACGCCAGTTAATGTTACTTCCTATGGTGAACCTTGTACTAACAGAGTTGATGTGGGGTCATACTTGGTAGTCGTATCACACACACTCTAGATGGCAGGGCTTATGGTACAAATGGCAGTTCCTATTAAAACAGCTGCACTGATGAATGTCAAGCAGTGATTTTTTTCAAGTTAAACAAATGACAATAAAGAAAATAACAAAATATCAGTAGCTTCAGTCTCTATCAACCTAAACCAACTGCCATTAACATCTTAGAATACTCACTTCCAGTCTCGTTCTTTTCCTCCTTCTTTTTTTTAAATTTTATTTTATTTTTAAGTAATCTCTATACCCAGTGGGGGGCCAGACTCACAACCCCAAGATCAAGAGATCAAGAGTCACATGCTTTACCAACTGAGCCAGCCAAATGCCCCTATTTTCCTTCTTTTATTTTTGTTTCAGGAAAAAATCACTCTATTCTTGTAAAAACAATACAGGCTCAAAAACACTAAAGAATCAATCATTTCCAATCTCTTCACTCAGAAATAGCCATAACTCATGTCAGATGAGCATAAATTCTAGGCATCTTTCTGTGCATATATACATACAGAAAATGGATAACTAGAGAGAACTTAGTTTTATAAAAAAAAGCATTATACTAGATGCATTTTTTTTTTTTTACTAAATGGTATTTTAGGTCTACTTCTAGTGATAAGACTTACTGGGGGCTCCAAGAAACTCGTTTATTGCATAGTAACCAAAGACTGTAAATGATGAACCATTACGACATTTCTGGTCTTGCTACAAGTTTGGGAAATCTCCAAGGATCTTGCCTTCCAAAAATTTCAGTTAATTAATTGATTAAATTAACAAAATAAGAACAGGCCATGTGAGCTAGGGTCAGAGTGACTTGGAGCCGGTGGCCTGTAGGACCCTGCAGGTGTCTGTCAGGGTTGAATTGTTACAGGACACTTGTCAGTAGTTAAGGAAATGGTTTGGGGCCTGCCTTGAGCATTGGGAAGGAAAGCCGGGGTTTGCTGTGCTGGATCCAGATACTCCACGTGGGGCTGAAGTGATTCAAGGTCGTTTTCTCTGTAAGAATAAAGACCAGTTCACAGTTAGGTCAATAGGATTCCCTCCAATTAAAATCAGGCAATGAGCTCACAATCTGTACCACCAACCCAGAGAAAAATGAATAGCCCCCAAATATTGTAGATAGTAGAAAGGTCAGATAAATGATAGAGAATAGCTAGGCATTTAAATATCTAAATAAATAAAGGATTAATCACAGTGTTGATATGGGGAAGTGATGCATGTGTCGGGGGGGGGTGTATGGGAAATCTCTACTTCCCTCTCAATTTTTTTGTAAACCTAAAATTGCTCTGAAAAATAAAGTCTTAAATTAAAAACACACACACAAGCCTAAGTGTCAAAACTGGATTTATCCTTCTCTAAATTAATCCAGTTATTCAAATGTCAGTTATATCTGTCATCGCCTGCCTCCTTGGGCCAAACCAAACTAAAAATTAAAACTGTTTTATTTAAAAAAAAAAAAAAAAAGATTATGGGATGTCTGGGCGGCTCAGTTGGTTAAGCAGCTGCCTTTTATTCAGGTCATGATCCCAGGGTTCTAGGATCAAGCCCCACATCGGGCTCCCTACTCAGCGGGGAGTCTGCTTCTCCCTCTGCCTCTTTCCTGCTTGTGCTCTCTCTCTCAAATAAGTAAATAAAATCTTTGGAAAAAAAGATTATTAGGCATGCATATATTGCTTTGAAAAATGGACACTTACAGAAATGAGAAAAACCGTTGAAATAAAAAACTTAATTTAGTGAACTAGAAGATCTGTCCAAAGGAAGAAGAAAACAGCAAAGCAGTGTTAAGACACAGAGAACACATCTGCAGAAGAATGACAGTCACTCCACCGGTGACCTCTTCTCTTCAGCTACTGCGGAGGCCAGATGACAGTGATACAGCATTTTCAAAGTGCTCAGAGAAAATAACAGCCTGTGATTATGTACCCAGCAAAACTGTCATTCAGAGATAAGGGTGAAATAGTCACTGATAAATAAAAAACCCAAGAGCTTATCACCGGGAGACCTTCATTAAAGGATATACTTCAGAAAGAAGGGAAATTATTCCAGAACAATGGTTGGAAATGCAAGAGGGAGTGCCTAACAAGTAATAAACGTGTATGTAAAATAAAATAAACACTTTCTGTGTAAAATAGTGATGTCTAACTTTTGAGTTTGAAAAATGGACAAAAATAGTGGGTAGCTATGGTCTGTAAGTTGGAAATGAGTCTACAGAATTCAGTATTCTAAGATCCTTATGTTTTTTGAGAGAGGAGTAAGGGTATTGTTTGACCTTCAACTTTTTTTTTTAGAAGATTTTATTTATTTGTCAGCAAGACAGAGCACAAGCAGGAGGAATGGAAGGCAGAGGGAGAATTAGGCTTCCCACTGAGCAAGGAGCCCCATGCAGGGCTTGATCCCAGGACCCTGGATCATGACCTGAGCCCAAGGCAGACGCTTAACCAACTGAACTACCCAGGCGTCCCAAACCTCACCTTTTAAAAGTAAATGTGCATGATAAACTTGAAAGGGTTAACACCAAAAAAAGAGAAATAAGAGTGCATAAATTCCAAAGTAGCGAAAAAATAGAATGAGAAAATAAAAGTTTATAAGAGGAAGAAGCAGAGGGGTGCCTGAGTGGCTCCGTTGGTTAAGTATCTGCCTTTGGCTCAGGTCATGATCTCAGGGTCCTGGGATCAAGCACCACATCAGGCTCCCTACTCAGCAGGGAGGTTGTTTCTCCCTCTCCCTCTGCCTGCCACTCCCCTGCTGGTATGTGTGCGCGTTCTCTCTCTCTCTTTCTCTCTCTCTCTCAGTCAAATAAATAAAATCTTTAAAAAAAAAAAAAAAGAGCAAGAAGCATAGATAAAATGGGATAGATGAAATAAAAAAGGTAAAATAGTACAAATAAGTCCAAATATATTTATAATCGTGATAAATATCAGTGGATTAAACCTCTCTTAAGGCAGAGATTATCAAATTGGGGAAAAAGAAATCCAGATATATGCTGCACACATTAAGTCCACATAAAGGTTAGAAGCAAATGGGTGGTAAAAGATAAACCAGACATACACTAAAGAAAGCTGATATAGCTGTATTATATCAGATAAAGTAGAATTTAAAGCCAAAAGCATTATTAAGGATAATGATAACGGGCTTAAATCCCCAGGAAGGTATAACACTTCTAAATGTGAGTATACCGAATAAAATAACTTCAAAGTATATAGAGCAAAAAAATGGTAGAACTACAGGAAGAGATTGAAGCATATCCCATTATAGTAATGATTTTAAAGTCTCTCAATTATTGATAAATCAAGTAAATAAAACATTTTTAAAATAGATTTTATAATTGATTATATTATAAAGTCTTAACATTTCAAAGAATCTGTGTTACACAGATCACTTTTTCTAGCAAAAATCAATTAAGTTTGAATTTTAAAAATGTAAATTAAAAATTTTCAGACACTTAAATGTGGAAGTATTCCTTTTAGAATCAGGTAAGAAAAAATGTTCCCGTTCCCCTTGCTTCAGCTTTGTACTGTCCCTAGCCATCACAATAAAATAAGTAAGAGAAATTAAAAGCAGGAGTGTAGAAATGGAGGAGAAATGTATTTGCAGATGATAGAATCTTCATATAGAAAACTTGAAAGGATCTACAGATCTATTAGAAATAAAGAGAGTTGGGGCGCCTGGGTGGCTCAGTGGGTTAAAGCCTCTGCCTTCAGCTTAGGTCATGATCTCAGGGTCCTGGGATCAAGCCCCACGTCGGACTCTCTGCTCAGCGGAGAGCCTGCTTCCTGCACTCTCTCTGCCTGCCTCTCTGCCTACTTGTGATCTCTCTCTGTCAAATAAATAAATAAAATCTTTTAAAAAAGAGAGAGAGTTTTAGCAATATGACCGGCTATAAGATCAAAATGTGTAAATCAAGTTATATTTTTATGTATCAGCACAAAACAGTAAACATTTTTTAAATACCACTTATAATAGTAAAAAGAATAATTATCTACTTAGGGATAAATCTTTAGAAAAGATATACAAGACCTGTACTCTGAAAATTATAGTACTTAACTGAAATACAGTAAAGATGACCTATATAAATAGAATGACATTAACGTTTGTATATTGAAATACTCAAAAATGTAAATATCAATTCTCTCCAAATTGCACAAATTTAGTGGAGGTTTTCCTCAAGCTTGGCACTTTTGACATTTTAAGTCAGATAATTCTTTGTCGTGGATGCTGCCTTGTACAGTGGGGGATACTTAGCGTTATCCCTGGCCTCTACCCACCAGATGCTATTAGTACAGCTTCCTACCTGTTGTGAGAACCAAAACTGTCTGCAGACATCGTCAGATGTTTCCTGAGGGCCACAACTGCCCCCACTTTGAGAACCTTTGATTCAGTGCAATTATAATCAAAATCCAGAAAAGATCTTAAAAATTGAATTTGGTGGGCTGATTCCCAAATTTATCTGGAAGTATCAAAAGATCAAGAATATCCAAAACATTCCTGAAGAAGAATAAGATAGAGGGCTTGCGTTTCTGGGTGACGTGACTAAAGCAAGAGTCATCATGATGGTGTGGTATGGATGGAGGGATAGGCACATGGGCCAGATGATAATCGTAGAGCCCAGCGAACAGGCTGTGCAACTAGGTTATCTTAGTATATGACAGAGGTGGTGTTCTACACTGGTGGGGAGAGGATGAACTACTTCATACGTAATGCTGGGGCAATTATTTATTCATATTGAAAAAAGTGAAATTAAGTCTCTACCTCATATGCACAAAAACAAATTCTAGAGGAATTAAAGACTTAATGGAGAAAAAAAAAGATGTCAAAGTGTTTAGAAGAAAATAAAGGGGAATATCTTTCTTACATTGGGATAGGGAAGGATTTCTTAAACATAACCAAAAAAATGCTGACTATTAAAAAAGCATTTGTAAGTTTGACTCTTGTGGTAGGGAAAATTCTGAGAATAAGCCCCAATGACCCTTGTCTTTATGTAATCCCTTCCCCTTTGAGAGGTGGACATTACCTGTGGATGGAAAGAGTTCTCACTCCCATGATTATGTTACATTGTATGTCAAAACAGCCATCAAAAAGAAAAATCTTGCCATTTGCAACAACATGGATAGACCTAGAGGATATTTTGCTAAACCAAATGTCAGTCAGAGAAAGACAAATATCATATGATTTCACTCATATGTGGAATTTAAAAAACAAAACAGATGAACATAGGGAAGGGAAGGAAAAATAAGAAAATCAGAGAGGAAGACAAACCATAGGAGACTCTTACCTATAAGAAACTGAGGGTTGCTGGAAGGGGGTGTGTGGGGGGATGGGGTAACTGGGTGATGGGCATTAAGGAGAGCACTTGATGTAATGAGCAGTGGGTGTTATATGCAACGGATGAATTACTAAATTCTACCACTGAAACTAATAATTCACTATATGTTAATTTATTTTAAGTAAATAAGTAAATATAAAAATAATAGATATCGTTTGTTTACTGGTGTAAAATGGTAAGGTGTAAAATGCTTACCATTTTGTAGTCATTTTCAATTAAACCAATTTTCTAATAAATTCACTTAAGATTGGAAAAAAGAGGGGGGGAATATCTAGATGGGCTTAATCCAATCACATACCATTTAAAAGCAGAGTTTTCCCCAGATGGTGGCAGGAGAGGAAGTCGAGATTCCAGGTGTGAGAAGAATTTGATGCACCTTTACTGGCTTGAAAATGGAGTGATAAGGAATACAAGTGGCTTCTAGAAGCCAAGAGTGATCGCTGGTTGCCAGCCAGCAAGGAAATGGGGACCTCAGTCCTACAACCACAAGGAGACCAAATTCTGCTAACACCCTGAGTGATCTTGGAAGTGGATTGTTCCTCGAGTCTTCAGAGAAGAGTCCAGCTTGGCGGACACCTTGATTTTGGCCTTGTGAGGCCCGAAGCAGAGGACCCAGTCAAGCCTGCCTGGACAGCTGAGCTATAGAATGCTGGCATAATAAATGGGCATTGTTTTAAGCCATTAAGTTTGTTGTAATTTTTGGCAGCAATAGAAAACTTCTAAAACTATATTAAATTTAAGAATTGTCTCTTCATCAAAAAACACCCTATAAGAAGTGAAAAAGACATTCCCAAACTAGGAGAAAAATTTCTAACATATGTAAGTGACAAAGGATTATCCAGAATATATAAAGAATTTCTGCAAATCAGTGAGAAAAGGACAGCCCAGGAGAAAAAATAGGAAGGAGCTATGGAAAGCATCTCCTAAAAAAAGAGGAGGAAACATGTAAGGCCAAGAAACATTTTTTTAAAAAAATGCTCAACCTTGCATTGTTATACAGTAGCAACAATTCTAAAATGAAATCTATGAAAATACACAATTTACAATAACTTCCAAAACCATCTAATGCCATATTGTGAGGAACGTCCTTCTGTTCCTTGAAGTACATTCTCTTGTACATTTGGAGTCTATTTTTTGCATGCCATCTTCCTCCCCCTCTCTCTCCTTCCCTTGCTTCCCCCTCCCTTCCTCCTCCTTTTCTCCTCCCCCCTCCCCCCCCCAATGTGTTTGTTGAGGTCCCTGGTCTCTCTCCTTCTCGCTGATGCTCAGACAGCTCTCACTAGGCAGTGTGTTTTGAAGGCAGGTGAGGAGTTAACGATTAAGCACTTAGGTCCTGGCACTCTACTGACCGGGCTTGAATCCTGACGCAGTCTGTGTGGACTGTGTGCCCTGGGACATGCAAGCCTTCGTGCCACAATTTCATCTTCTGTAAAATGGTTTCTATCACAGAGTCATCATAAGCAAAAGAGGAGATATGGGTACAGCACCATCGTATTCGGCAGTTCCGGGCTCAGACACACTCAGTGATTTCTTGACTCTGTTTTCTCCACCGAGTGGCGGTTTGTGTGCTGTTTCTTACTTTATCCACTTTTCTGCAGCCGTGAGGAATGGGATGGGAGCTTTCGTGAGGCCTTATGCGATCTTGTTTAGAATACCTGGACTCTGCTCTGTCCTCTGAACGTTTTGTACAGGCTCCTGCTCATCCTCTCTAGCTGGGAAGCGTGTCCTGCTGCCCTGGGGCGGGGAGATGCTCTTGAACTTCAGATCAGCCACGCAATTCAGTGTGAAACTGTAGCTTTCACTTCCATCAGAGTGTCAGCATCTGTATTTACTCACGCTGGTACACCTCTTTTTTTCCCTTTACCAATTTCCACCTCTTCTGAGTCATAAGGAGTGAGAAAAGCATTGTCCACTCAGTTCTCCTTGTTCCAGACATGTGGATAGTGATGAGAAATCTCAGAATCTCTCTTTTTTTTTAAAGATTTTATTTATTCATTTGTCAGAGAGAGAGAGAGAGAGAAAGGAGAGCTAGTGGTAGGCAGAGGGAGAAGCAGGCCCAATGCAGGACTCTATCCGAGGACCCTGAGATCATGACCTGAGCCAAAGGCAGATGCTTAACAAACTGAGCCACCCAGGCGTCCCAGAGACATCTCAGAGTCGTATCAACTCATCACTGTCACGTTTGGAGGACAGGGGTTGCTTTCCTTGGCCACCAGTCATTTTCCTTTTAAAAATTTTTAGTTGTATCTGTTTCCATGTTAGATGACTATTGTACATTTTTTTGGATTTGTTTTGACTTTTTTTTAAAACTTCTGAAGTTTTAGGTGATGGGAATGAGTGTTTTGCAAGCAGTAAAGACGTGTTGCAGTTTCAGTGTGCTGTCTTAACCTAGGAGCCAGCCCCTGAATACTTCCTCCTGCTTGTGTAGTGACTACGTGCTCCCCGTCTCTGTGGCTGAGCACTTAACACGGTCTGTGCATTTTCCCGTTCCTGGTTATTCTTAAGAACCACTGGCAGTGTCTCAAATTTTGTATGCTATTGTTAGCAAAACACAGAAATAAAATTGCCTTAACTACCTTTTTAGGATCTTCTGCAACAAAAGTTTATCTTTTCTCACCTTATCTACTGATTTAAAATTTGATTTTAAAAATTGCTTAAACATCTCTGCTTTCTTATTCTTTCTGTTTTCATTGGGAAAAAAAAAAAAAAATCTTCAAGATCAAGGCAGTCATTCCTTCCGCTGCTGGAAAGGTTGGTGGCTGAGAGGTCTCAGCTCAATCTTTCTCTAGGAATTCCTAACAGTTGAAGGGAATCTCTTGGCCCAGGGTCACAGCCCCTTCCTGAGGGAAATGACATCCAGAGGTCCGTGGTTGTGGCTAGGCTACTCCCTTGCTTCAGGGCAGGACCACAGTGAAGAGCTATCCCAGCTCCACAGCTCCTAGCAGATGGGTCACGCCTCTCCTGCAGCCACGTGACAGATCAGTTTCTCCCTTGGCCCGATCCTGCCTTCCTTGCTTCTCTCTGGTCCCATTACAGAGAGTAATTACATTAGGGAGTACCCTAATGAATCTCCCTCATACAAACTTGAACCTTGGGATCTGCTTCCTGGGAACCCAACCTATAACAATGGCTTTTCCTCAAGGTTTAAAATATGGGAGTATCATAATATGTGTGCGTCCATGAAGAAAGAGAATTGTAAAGCAAATAAAGCAAAATGTTAACAATTGGTAAACCTGGATTAAGAGAATATGGGAGTTCTGTGTACTCTTCTTGCAGCAATATTTCCATAAGTTTGAAATTCTTACAAAATGGAAGTTTAAAAAATTAGGACAAATATCAATTAGTTGAAGATGCTTAAGTGCAATTATGTTCCAAGACAGAGAAGTTGCTAAGGTTCCAAACTCATGATTCCGCAAAAGTTAGATATAAAGATAATCACTATGAGACTTCCATATCTTATCAGTTCATTAGCCCACGGAGTATTTTCTTTGGTGGATGCATTTTCTTTTTAAAGCTGATTCTGTTAAGTAAATGACTTACCTTACACCTGAAAGGACACGGTTCATACATAGCCACAATATTTATTAGACATTAAGGAATAAGTGGAGCAATTTGGGAATTTACTCAGTTTGTGCCACATTTCAGTTCCAAAGTGTGCTCTTGCCTTGTTAATGTCTGATGGTTTGAATGTCAGTTTGATAGCTCATCTAAGAAGTATCACAGGGCCTGCCAGTTCTGCTCTGCGGTATTATCTGAGTTGTACAGGCTCACTGAAATCTACAGGCTCTCTCTCGATGGTTTCCTCCCGGCACCTCCAGCCTTCGTATCTAACCTCTCATCTTTGAACAACCCGATAGCATCACAGCCTCAGTGCCTTCACTTTTCCCTTTGGGGTTTCATATTTGCACACGAGTCCCCCTGGCTTGTGACTTCACGGTCTCAACTGATAAATAGCTTATGATACCAAAGGGCCTTCATTTCCACTAAGAAACTAAACGTGTGCTCTCCCCTCCCATTTGCTTGTGAAAATCCAGAAATAAAACTTGTGTAATCACCTAATTTAATTAAGCACACCTCACTTCCAGTGTTGTGCTGGTACTAAAAAAAAGTCTCAATGAATGTCCATAGACTCACTATATTTTAACTGCCTTCCTTCTTGCCCCTAGAAGATTATTTAATAAAGGTTTAGAATATTTCAGCTATTGTAGCCTAAAATGTGTCTCTAAGTATTCAAGATATTTTTTCTTTTACAGTTCTTGCTACCCGTCAGTTTTCTTCACACTTTACTTCAAAGTTGACATTCTGCAATTGTTATTAATCCACCTCTGTGATGTCTAAACCTAAGTCCATATCACTTCAAGGATAATTTTGTTGCTGAATATTCAAAGAGTGATCATAAAGGTAGTTCCTGATGAATCACATGAAAGTACATAGATGATCTAAGCCTCAAACCACTACTGTTTGCCAGTATTCATTATAAAATCTCCAGGCCCCAAATAAGCTCATTTTAATTATTTATTTTCATGTGACATTAGGAGAAGATGAAAAGGTAGAGCCATAATTGCAAAGTTCTTATTCTTTCTTCAGTGTCTCTGGCATATATCATACTCCTTTTGCCCATGTAGCTCTTTCTACTTGGGATAATTTCTCATTCTACACTGATAGGATCCTAGCCATCCTTCAAAGACTTGTTCAAATTCTATTTCCTATATGAGGCACTTTCTGATTATTCCAGTACACACCAGTTTTTTTTCCTCCTTAGAATATTTATTCCTAAAGTTAGTTAATTTAAGGAAGTTTGACATGGTCTTGTTTTCCTCTAATTGTTTCCCATAAGTCTCTGTGTCAGTCTTCTATCTCCCGAGTCAGGCTGTAAACTTTCTGAAGGCGAGGACCACCGTGTCTTAGACTGTTGGTTTTCAAGCTATTTTTCTTGCATAGCCCCTAAAATGATTTTGAAAAATTAAATGACTCTTGATGCATTTTTTAGGTTGCCATGTGAAATTGTATAGTAAGTCACTGCAAAGGACATAATTCAAAATATTGACATTAAGGACAAAAGAAAACAAAATGAAACAGTTCCATGAGACTTTTAAGCGTATCTAAAAGAACCTAAACACTGTGCGACTGCTACCTGCAGCCATTCATTTGAAAAAAACAGTCTTTAACTGTTGGAAGCTTTACATCATGTAATTTCCTTTTCTCCTTGAAGTCATATTTCTCCTCCACATCCCTCACAGGATTTCATCCTAATAGAAAGTATTTTGATGCCTGAAACTCTTCTACATCAAACATGTATATAAATTGAAATTACTTTTCTACATTTTCTAGGACCAGAGGCTTTTAAGTGGTAAAATATTCTTTCTAGATGGATTTATCATTACAATTACTTTTAGCACACAATTGATCAAAACCAAAACCACGTAAGTGTATTATAAATTTTTATAAATACTCATTAGACATAAAGAATACCATTTTATTGGAAATACATGTTTCTATGAGATACATGCAACTGTGTGTTTACCCACCTATAAATATTACTTATTGCTGGAAGTAAGCAGGTTTCAGCATAAATTCTGTTTCTCTTTTTCAATTTTATGGATAGAAATGCTGAGAAGACTTTTTCACATAAAATTTCACATAATTTCACATAAAATAGTAGGCGGGAATAGAAGGTGTTTTATTATAGCAATGTCAGTCAGTTCAATGAATTCCTTATAAGCAATATTCCAGAATTATATAGTAATTTATTATAAAAATGGTTTTCATCTCTTGTCAGCTGTTGACTTGATTAAGTCTGTCTTCAGTGTTGTTGAAAGCAAAGAAATGGAAACGACCCACTTAGAGAAGGGTTTGTTAAACAGTCATTAGGAGTGATGGACTTTCTCAATTTCTGGGAATAATATAAAAAAACCTTTACTAAAATTTATCAGATTATTAATTATTTCCAGTTACACTTTAATGCAATATACTCACAAAGTGTGAAAAAGAAAAATATTAATTGTGGTATACCTGTCAGTATAATAATTTTTGAGATAATTATTTTATTGTTTCATATGCTTTAAATATGTCTCAGCAATTCATCAGAACTACAGATCTGGTTCATTCCATTTTTGGAAACTATTGACCATATTTACCTAGTTGGCAAAGCCAGACCTTATTGTCAAAATGGTCTGTCAGATCAGATTTCAACTTTCTTTCAGAAAACATCTTACTTCATTCAAATAAACATCACTATAGTTGCACTCACATTCCTGAATTCTTCTCCAAGGGGAGATGGCTAAGGTGTGGAGCCTTGTAGTAAATCTGTCGCATTGATGAAAGAAGGTTCCCTGTCTCCCATGCTTGTGCTTTCCTTCTGTCCTCTCGAGGGACTCCTCCTCAGAAATGACGCATTCTTGGACAACAGCTGGGGGATGAAACGCACAGGACATTAAGTGAAACTTGTCAACTGTCCTGCTCTTTCATACCGTAGTATATCTCAATACCAAACATCCCAGTATGGACTGAAAGACTGTGTTATTTAGGCCATGCTTTGCCATTAAGAGAAATATATGTAAAACAGGACAAATTTTGGAGCTTTACTTTGGGTTTTCCCTGCCTTGATTGAAGGAGGCTTCCCTATACCAGTCTTTTTTTACTATTGTTTGGCATTTAGAGGTTCTAAGGCTGGCAGCATAAAGGAAGATGCACCGTAATGAGTAGAAGATGGGTCTGTCTTTGTAAAATGGGAGGAAATTGACTATGAAAGGGGAAGAGGAAAGAACTAGCCTGATGCTTCCACATAGTCGCATTCTTAGGCAGATCAGTTTTTGGAAAGAGTATATATAAATGTGGTAGATCTGGACATTGATTCGTTTAAAACTATCTATGCCCAAGTGGCCCCTGGGAAGTCTTTAAGTACCCCCAGTGGTGTGCAAAAACCAGTTTGAAGATAGCTTCCTTACACTTCTTATTGTACCCAATAATACGATGAGAGAGAGTTGGTGCTGATACTTTGTTTACGCAGTAATTAGATAGAAAGAAAGGAGGGGTGCCTGGGTGGCTCACTTGGTGGAGCATCTGACTGTAGATTTCGGCTCAGGTCATGATCTCAGGGTCCTGAGGATCAAGCCCCACAAGAGGCTCCATGTTGGGTGTAGAGCCTGCTTGGGATTCTCTCTCTCCCTTTTCCCTTG
>CM052807.1:112344112-112404670 GCA_028533885.1 Nasua narica | reverse complement strand
TCTTTTAAATATTAATTAGGATAATTCTAGTTGTCATTCCTGCTTTGCTAAGGATAATTTTCAGACTATAATTTTCTACACTGTATTGTGCCTTATTTTAAAAAATATGTTTCAAATAATAAAGCATATGATAAAATTGTTGATGGGAGAAAAAGCTAGAATCAAAGTTGTATTTTTTTTTTTAAGATTTTATTTATTTATTTGACAGAGAGAGACACAGTGAGAGAGGGTACACAAGTAGGGGGAGAAGCAGGCTTCCTGTGAGCGGAAAGCCCGATGCGGGGCTTGATCCCAGGACTCTGGGATCATGACCTGAGCCGAAGGCAGACACTTAACGACTGAGCCACCCAGGTGCCCCCAAAGTTGTATTTTTAAATCAGCCTGAATTTGTCAATTTTCATGAAGGGATATACTAAAATGACCGTCGACAGATGATGTATCTGTTGCAGATAAAATGGATCTTCAGAAGTAATTAGCTTAAAAATTGTGAGCTAATACAAAAACATTACTATTTTTTGCCACAGTGAAATCTTAGCTTTATGTCATTGACAGAAAACGCTTCCAAGGCAGGAGTGAAACAAGAGCAGTGCCAAGACACTCAGTTGCCTTGTGGAACCGTGTTGTCCCAGGAAACACTACCAGTCAAGATTAATGCTTGGAAATCCACAGAGGTAAGTCACTTGCAGCAGTTTCCTGTTGCTGCTGTAACAAATTACCACCAAGCCAGTGCCTTAAATCAGCACAAATGGGTTATTTTACAGTTCTGTGGGTTAGAAGTCTGACACGGGTCTCACTGGGCTCACATCAAGGTGTCTGCAGGCTGCATTCCTTCCTGGAGGCCCCAAGGGGAGAATTTGTTTCCTTGTCCTTTCCAGCTGCAGCTGCCTGTGTTCTAAGAGAAATGGTGCTTGTCTTTGAACTTTTTGTTGTTTTTTGTTATACGCAGTTTTAAATAAGAATAAGGTTAGATTATCAAAGCTTTCCTGTATAGCTGATGCTTTTAAAAACATCTTATATAAGAAATTCTTTTTATGCTAATATAATAAAGATGTCTTATTTTTTCTTCTAAATGGAATCCTTGTGCCCTCTAGAATTTTACTATATAGTGTTAAGACAGGGGTTTTATTGTCTTTGTACCCCCGTAGATAAACAATAGTTAAGTTGTTGGACAGTCCATCTTTCTCTCCTCATCTAAAAAAAAACCCTTTTTATTGTGAAATAAAATTATAGACTTGGAGGAAGCTGCAGCAATAGTACAGAGTCCCAAGTACCGAGTACCCAGCATTTCCCTGCTGGAGTCGTCTGTGACTATAGGACAATATTGAAACAAGGACGTGGCTGTCTCTATGTTCCTGCTGACTGACTACAGGCTTTACTCAGTTTCCGTATTTTCAGTTCAGTATTCAGTTTTTTAACCTGCATTTATGTGTGTGTGTGTGTCGGGTGGGGGGAGGCAGTTTCCTATACAATTTTATTCCAAGTAAAGAGTCATGTAACCAGCACCAAAATCAAGATACAGAAGTATTATGTCCACACAACAGAGGTCTGTCGTGCTGTCCACCCCATCTCTTCCCCTCCCCAACCGCCTCATCCCGATAACCCTAATCTTTTTTCCATCTCTATGGTTTTATTATTTCTAGAATGTTATGTAAATGGACTCAGACAATATGTAACCCTTTGAGATAGTTTTTTTTTTTCCACTCAACATAATACTCTTGAGATCCATTCAGGTTGTGAAGTTTTCATATCTCTAGGATAAATGTCTAAGGATGTGATTGCTGAGGTGTGTGGTAAGTGCATACTGAATTTGATTAAAAAAAAAAAGTTGTCCAACTGTTTTCTAGAGTGGCTATAATATTTTACATTCCCACCAGCAGTGTATGAGAGATCCAGTTTCTCTGCGTCCTCACCAACTTCTGCCATTACCATTTTTATTTTAGCTTTTTGAGTAGGTCTGTGGTGATATCACATTGTGGTTTTAATTTGTGTTTCCCAAGTAGCTAATGATGTTGAGCATTTTTTTCATGTGCTCGTCTGTACCATCATAACTTATTCTTTGGTGAAATATATGTTCAGATCTTTTGCCCACTTTCTAGTTGAACTGTTTATCACCATTGAGTTTTGAGAGTTCCTTGTATGTTCTGAATACCATTATGTTTCTATTCATGCTCTCATCCATGAAGATGTTCATCTTGTTTCTGAGCATGACCTGTGTCTTTAATTTTAACATTTGTATTTTCTCTGTTGTTGCTGTATGCTTGGGGAGGGATGGTATCTTCAAAGTGTGAACTTATATAGAACCATCTTGACTGGAAATCTGTTTAACTCAAGATTATTTGCAATTATCTCATTCACTCTTTTGTTTTTCTGTTTTATGTGTGTTTCTCCTTCTAAGGCAAGCTCCTTGAGAGCAGAGACCATATTAGTCTTACTCATTACTGAATCTTCACTTGCCAAATATTTGTTACTGAAGAAATGACTGAATAGTAGACACTCTGTATTAACTTCCTTCTTTCTCTTTCTTGTGAGAGAGGCTTATTTGGTCTTCCACTTGGCCTGCCACCATTCTAATGAGAGTGTCTGGAATTATTTATTAACCATCTGTTCCCAACCCTTTTCCCGAACCCAGTTAGGTATTAGATTTACCTGATTTTCTAGTAGCTCAGAAAAGCATATAAAATTAAATTTTCACCATTCCTTGATTGCATACTAGCCCACAGACTGAAAATCTGTAGATTATGATGTGGGAAACAAAGGCAGAAGAAAAGTCATTAAATTTCCTTATTATTTATAGCCCATTGACAAGTCCTTGAAACAGGCAGAGTGACATTCCTCTAAGGACTCAGCTGCCTAGATGTTAATACTTGCCAAGGGCAAAAGGTAATCTTAGCCCAACCTCCAGGACCCTGTAAGTCTTCTTTAACATATGAAAATTCCTTTGGAAATTTCCTTTACCTCCACCCTCCCACCCTCGCCCGCCATACAGGTTGGCAATCATCTTCCAAGCATATGACCCACTGAGGGTTTACTAAACAAAAATAAATGACTTTTCCCAACAATAATTAACCCCCTCGGGATCCTGGAAACCTTGCTTCCAAAATACCTGGGAGGCCTACACCATCCCTAACACCCTCCCAACTTGAAAGTATGTAATCGGCCACTCCTCACGACCCCAGTGCAGCTCTTTTTGCCCACGGGTCCTGTCCCCGTGCTTTAATAAAACCACCTTTTTACACCAAAGACATCTCAAGATTTCTTTCTTAGCGGTTGGCTTCAAACCCTAACGTCTTTCCTATATCAGATTATTTTAAAAGATATGACATTAAATAAAAATGATTCTTAAATTTGAGATCAGTTTTATTTGCTGCTGCTGGGTTTAAAGGGAGAAAATAGACTTGAATAATCTTATATACTTTGGACCCTAACAAAGGCATAAAATGCCACCTAGCTTTTTTGTATCAGTCTTCAAATTCTCATTATTACCGTTTTCTCTTACTTGAGAGGAACCCACTATAACTTACATCATTCAGCATCTTACATCAGTTAGCAAAAAATGGTGCCCTTCTCTCAAAAGAAGTTTAAAGCTGGATTTTCCTTTTTCAATTCATTACTACTCTATCGTGACACGATTCCATCATTCTATTGACAAGCATCTCCTCTTATTACCGTCAGGAACATTGGATGCAACCCAACATGTCCTCTTCAGAAGTCTCCTTTTGTGACAGAAGACAATACCTACCAGGCTAAACAGTAAAATCTAATTGTCGCCAAATGTACTACATCTATATTAAAATTCTCATGTTCTTAATAAGAATGAAATAGAAATGATACTGTTGATTGCTTAGGCAGATGAAGGGTGCTTAAAAATATCTTTTAAAAACTTTAAATAGAAACCTCTTTATTCTCTTTCTACAAATGAAAGAATGATCTAAAAGCAGTAAATAAAATTCTTAACAGAATAGGGCTTTCACAAGCAGAACAGTGCTTGCCTGTGGTACTTTCAAATCCAAGAAAAGCCTGCAAATGTGTGACACTTAGGCACAGATATGTTTTCTCTCTGCCTACTGTCCAGAATCTTTATTATTAAATTTGCTAATTAAAAAGGTTATATGTAGCTTTTCACCACCTCCAAAGACTTTCCTCTTTTCTTGTTTGAGGAGATTCAACAATAAAGGTTATGATTTTTTTTTTTAGGTCACAGTTGTTTCTATAGCAACAGATAGGGATGCTACGAATTGGTTCACACAAAATTAGAGCTGACCAAAGCCTTCAGTCTAGTTGTGAGTTGCTAAATTGCTAGTGATGGAAGATAAATGTTTATTTCCTACTGTCTCTGTTTACTGTTTTGCTCAATGAAGAGTAAACAGTTTTTATCCTCGGGTTTGTTAGCATATCATTTATTATATTTACGAAAACTTGAGCTCATCATAACTGTTAGGGAAATGGAAATCATACCTATTCTAATCATGCTAATCCATCATCCCTTTATTTCTTTCCTACGTCATTACTTCATGCTTAAAAGTCCTTTTTTATTTTCATGTTTGTATTTTTATTCTTTTTAAGTTGGAAGATAATTACGGGAAAAAGTTCAAACGATACGAAAGGGTAAAGAGTGAAAAGTTTCTTCTTACTTGCATATACATCTTCTGTTCCTTTCCTTAAAGGCATCCATTACTAACTAGGTTCTTTGAGATTTGTGAGGGAGATTTTCTATGTCCGTGCATTTCTTTTACTTACAGGGGTCCATTCAGTATGCACTGCTCCGCAGCATGCTGTGAACTAAGCAATACATCTTGGACATCTTTTTATGTAATCAGTGCAATCATTTAATGTATATCATCCCAAATCTTCTTTCGCTAAACTGTAGATTATGGATACCTTTCTTTATCTGTCTGTATAACTGCTGTATTCTTGATACATAAATGAATCATTTCATTTGATCAAATGAAATAAAATTCATTTATTTCCCTACCCCCTGTTGGTAATCATTTAGGAATATTTTTATGCTTTTGTCTATTAAAAGCAATATTGTAATAATGGCTCTTATACGTATTTTATATGATCATGTCCTAAAAGTGGAGTCACCAAAAGATTATATTTATTTTTCATTTTGAAAAGTCCTCCTAAATTATCCTCCCCAGAGTTGCACCAATTTGTATCCACCAAAAGTATATCCTCTCCGCAAATACTGAGTATTATCATTTTGTACATTTTGTCAGTCTGAGAGGTGGGAAAAGTTTGTTTTACTTTGTTCCATGATAATTACAGGTAAGATTAGAACAACTTTTCATGTGTTTATTGGGAATTTGTGTTTCTTTTTTATTATTAACTCTATTCATGTCCTTTGCTCTTTTTTTTCTTTCTCATCTTTTTCTTACCAGTTTCTTTTTTTCCTTTTTAAAGATTTTATTTATTTATTTGACAGAAAGAGGCACAGCAAGAGAGGGAACATAAGCAGGGGCAGTGGGAGAGGGAGAAGTAGGCTTCTTGCCAAGCAGGGAGCCCGATGCGGGGCTCGATCCAAAGACCTGGCATCATGACCTGAGCCAAAGGCAGAGGCTTACTGACTGAGCCACCCAGGTGTCCCTTTCTTACCAGTTTCTAAGAGCTATTTGGCTATTAAATGATTAGCCCATTGTCCTTTATCTATTTATTTTCAGTTTTTCATTTGATTTTTGACTTTATGGCTTTTTTTTTTTTTTTTTTTACTTTGTGAAGGGAAAGCACAGCGCTCTTTGTTTCTTTTTTTCCTCTCACACTGTGGTCACACTTCACTTCTGACAGCAGAGATGTGGGCTTTCCACAGACCAAGCTATTCTCTGCTACACCAGCTGGGTGTCCTGCCATTTAACTCAATTCTGACACTGTCTACCTGAAGATAGCATCAGATTTCACAGGCTGCGTGCTTGGTCCCCAAAGCTCCCTTTCCCCCACCTCCCATTTCAGATGCCAATTGCAAGTCCCGGGTTGTCTCCTGTACTTTTGACCTACCACTAGAAACTGGGATTCCCATCACCCCTTCCTTGGGTTTAATCACTTGCTGGAACAGCTCACAGAAGTGATAAAAATATTTACTTCGAGTTGCTGGCTTATTATATAATAAAGGATATAAGAAAGGATGCAGATGAATTGTCAGATGAAGAAATGCATAGGGTGAGGCCCAGAAGTTTCTGTGCAAGGTGTGCAGGTGCAAGAGTTTCTGTCTCCATAGAATTGGTCTATGTCACCCTCCTGGCATGTACATATATTCGCCAACCCAAAAGCTCATTGAACCCCAAATGTTTGGGATTTTTATGGTAGCCTCATCACATAGGCATGATTGATCCTTTACTCTATCTCCAGTATCTCTCCCCTTCTGGGAGGATAGGGTATGGAGCTGAAAGTTCCAGGCTTCTAATCATGCCTTGGTCTTTCTGGTGACCAGTCCCCATCTTGAAGCTATCTAGGAGCCCACCGAGAGTCTCCTCATAGAACAAAAGACACTCTGATCACCCTGAAAATTCCAACAGATTTAGGATTTCTGTGTCAGGAACAGGGGTCAAAGACCAAATATTAAAACAAAAGATACTCCTAGTACTCTTATCACTTAGAAAATTATAAGAGTTTAGGAGCTCTGTGCCAGGAACCATAGACAAAACCCAAATATATATTTACTATAAATCACAATATCACAGCCTTAAAGAAGTCTTCAATTTTTATTAAAAAGTAATCAAATTTGCCTTTCCATTATGGCTTCTAGATTTTAAGTCATTCTTAGAAAGACCTTCTGTAGTCTAAGATTTTATTAAATATCACCCTGGCTTTTTATTTATTTTTTTAAAGATTTATCTATTTATTTTAGAGTGGGGGAGGCACAGAGAGAGGGTGAGAGAATCCCAAGCAGGCTCATGCTCGGCTCAATCTCATTACCCTAAGGTCAGAACCTGAGCCAAAACCAAGAGTTGGACACAACACGAAGAGTTGGCTGCTTAACCGACTGTGCCACCCAGGCACCCCACTCTGGTTTTTTCCCTAACAAGCTATTTTTTAGATCAGTTTTAGACTCAGAGCAGAAGTAAGTGGAAAGCAAGAAGCTGTCCCATATACCCCATGTGTACCCCCACCTGCCTCTTTCCCATATGACCTCCCCCACTATTAACAACCACACCAGAATGGTCATTTGTTATAATCAATGGACCTAAATCAATGCTCATTACCATCCAAAGACCATAGTTTACATTAGGGTTCACTCTTGGTGTTGTGCATTCTCTGGGTGTTGACAAATGTATAATATTATATATCTACCATTTTAATATCATGGAGAATAGTTTCATTGTACTACAACTCCTCTGTGCTCCATCTATTCATTCCTCTGCCTGCTAACCCCTGGCAACCACTGATCCTTACTGTCTCCTTAGTTTTGCTTTTTCCAAAGTCATATGGTTGGAATCATATAGTAAGTAGCTTTTTCAAACTACTTCTTTCATTTAGTAATATACATTTAAGATTCCTCTTTGTCTCTTTAGGGCTTGATTTTTTATTTCTTTTTAACGCTGAATGATATGCCATGGTCTGGATATAAAGATTATTAACCCATTCACCTCCTGAAGGACATCTTGATTGCTTACAGCTTTTGGCAATTATGAATAAAGCTACTGTGAACAATTGTGTGTAGGTTTTTGTGTGGACATAAGTTTTCAACTCCTCTGTGTAAATACCGGGGGGTGCAATTGCTAGTTTGTATGATAAGCATATGTTTAGTTTTTTGGAAAACTACCCTACTTCTTTTATGCTTTAATTTAAAAAATATATTTTAAAAATTATCCATCAGTGGGGCACCTGGGTGGCTCAGTGGGTTAAAGCCTCTGCCTTCGGCTCAGGTCATGATCAGGGTCCTGGGATCGAGCCCCGCATTGGGCTTTCTGCTCAGCAAGGAACCTGCTTCCCCCTGTCTCTCTGCCTCCCTCTCTGCCTACTCATGATCTCTCTCCTCTCTGTCAAATAAATAAGTAAAATCTTTAAAAAAAAATTACCCATCGGGCCCCTGGGTGGCGCAGTTGGTTGAGCGACTGCCTTCGGCTCAGGTCATGATCCCGGAGTCCCGGGATCGAGTCCCACATCGGGCTCCCAGCTCCATGGGGAGTCCGCTTCTCACTCTGACCTTCTCTCTCTTTCACTCTCTCTCTTTCCTAATAAATAAATAAATAAAATCTTAAAAAAAAATTACCCATCAAAAATTTATTTGATGAATGGGGAGTGGCAAAGATCCACCTTTTAAATCATAGAGAGAGAGAGAGAGAGAGAGAGAGAGATTTTATTTATTTATTTATTTAAGTAGGTAGAGGGTCAGCCAGAGAGAGAGGGGTAAGCAGGCTCCCTGCTGAGCAGAGAGCCCAATGTGGGGCTCGATTCCAGGACCCTGAGATCATGACCTGAGCCGAAGGCAGAGGCTTTAACCCACTGTGCCACCCAGGCACCCTTTTAAATTATATTTTTACAAATGATAATCAGTTGTCTCAATGTCATTTGTTGAACAATCCATCTTTTCCCCATTGACTTGAATTATGGTTTCTATTACAGAATAAATTCCCATTTATGTTTAGGTCCATTCTTGGATTTTTCCATTTGTTTTATTAAAGATGTACCATTTTAAAGATCAACATTAAAAATAAAGAAGAAGAGGTTACTCATAAAGGGAAAGGGGAGAATAAAGTGGAAAGGATAAACAGAAGCTAGTTTTCTTTGATTATACCATGTTTGTAGATTTGTCATTGGAATCCTGGAAATATTTTTGCATAATTATAAAATAAGATTATACTAAAGAAAATAATCCTTTAAAATCTAAAATAGAATTAAACGAATGTTCCTTGCATTCATTTGGTGTTTTTATTCTAAGATGTTGGTATTTTTGACCTGAGATTATTGTGAGTATAATGTGGAATGAATCAAATGAGTAATCATTTAGTGATACTCTTATTTTTATCCTCTTTGGTGTCCTCGAGAACTGGGATTCTCAGCATGAGGGAAAGGAGATATGAATGTAAGATAGAAGAAATGTCATGACCTCATAGACCTGAATTGGATTGAAGGTATATCAGTATAAACTCATGAGGAATCTTACCTGAAATTTTTTGGAAAATAAACAAACTTCTAAATTATTCATCGATCAAAGGGGAAGTCTCACAAAAAATGTTAAAATGCATAGACTTCAATGAGAAGGGAGCGCAACATATCAAAATATATGAGACACAGGTAAAACAGTGGAGAAAGGGAAATTTATAGCACTAAAGGCTTATATTAGAAAAGAGAAAAGGTGTAAAATCAATAATCTACATTTCTTTAAAAAGAAACTAAGAAAAGCAAAATAAACCTATGTGAAACAGAACAAAGAAAATAAAGAACAGAAATTAGTGAAATTGAAAGCAGGAAAACTGTTAACAGAGGAAATGAATGACATAATAATCTAGTTCTTTGAAAAATATAAAATTGATAAACCTCAAGCAAGACTGACAAAGAGAGAAGACCCAGATTACCAATATTAGGATGAAATCGGGTATTCTTGCAGTTCCTGTAGCTATAAAAGGATAATAAAGAATTACTACCTACAACTTTATGCTCATAAACTTGATAATTTAGCAGAATTGGAACAATTTCTCAGAAAGCACAAACTACCAAAATTCAAAGAAGATGAAAAAGAACCTGAATAGTTCTATAACTATTTTTTTTAATGAATTTGTAATATCAGACCCCTGAAAAAGAAATCTCCAGGCCCAGAGGGTTTTACTGGAGAATTGTAGCAAACATCTAAATAAGAATTGACACTATTTTCACACAAATGTTTTTCAGAAAATAGGAGGGAATACTTCACAGTTCATTTTATGAGACAAGTATTATTCTACTACCAAACCCAGAAAAAGACACTACAAAATATATATATAATATAGACTATTATTTCTCATGAAATCAGATCCAAAAATCCTCAAAAATATTTACCAATTGAATCCAGCCATGTATTAAAAATTACACAGCAGATTGAAGTGAGATTTAATCCAGGTGTGGTTCAACATTTGAAAGCCAATCAATGCAATTCATCATATCAACAAATTAAAGAAGAAAAACCCTAGGATTTTGTCAATTGATGCAGAAAAGCATTTATTAACAAAATTCAACACCCATTTATGATAAAAACTCAGCAACTAGAAATAAGGAATTTCCTTAGTTTGATCAAGATAATCTACACAAAACCTACAGTAACATCATTCTTTTTTTTTTTTTTTTTTTTTCAGTAACATCATTCTTAACAGTGAATGTTTTCCTTTCAAGATCAGGAACAAGGCCAGGACTTACTCAACATAACACTGAAAGGTCCAGTCACTGCAATAAGAAAAGGTATATAAAATGCAGAGGAAAAAATAAAACTGTCCTTATTTACAGATTGTCTGCATAGAAAATCTCAAAGAGATGATAAAAGCAAACCTCAGGTGCCTGGGTGGCTGAGTTGGTTGCCCATCTGATTCTTGGTTTGGGCTCAGGTCATGATCTTGTGGTAATGGGATCGAACCTTGTGTAGGGCTCTGCACTCAGCGCAGGGTCTGCCTCAGATTCTCCCTCTCCCTTTGCCCCTCCTCTCACAAGCATGTGCTCTAAAATAAATAAATAAATCTCAAACAACAACAACAACAAAAAACCCAAACAAAACAAAACAAAACAAAACCAACCTCATAGAACCAGCAAGTGAATTCAGTAGGGTTATAGGGTATAAGATCAACATACATAAATGAGTTACATTTTTATATACAAATAGTGAACATGTGGAAACTGAAATTAAGACACATGCAATTTGCAGTTAATGCTCCAAAATGAAATCCTTGGGTATAATTGTAACAAACATGTACAGAATCAGTGTGCTGAAAATTATAAAATACATGATTATAAAGTGCTGAAGAAGGAACTTAAAAGACCAAACATACCATGTTCATGGATTGAAAGACTTGTTATAGTAAAGATGCTCCTAATTACTCTATAAGTTTAATGCAATTCTTATCAAAATTCCAGCAGGTTTTTTTATACAGAGATAATAAAGTTATTAAGATTTATATGGGAAGGCACAGGCCCCAGGATAGCTAAAACCATCTGAAAAAGAAGAATAAAGTGGAGCTAATCACTCTGCCTGATATTAAAGCCTGTTGCATAGCTACTCTAATCAAGAGAGTGTTGTGGTATGGGTGGAGAGATAGATACTAGGAAGGAAAACCAAGAAATAGACCCACACCAATATAACCAATTGAATTTTAACAGAGGAACCAAA
This sequence comes from Nasua narica, assembly GCA_028533885.1. Lineage (NCBI taxonomy): Eukaryota > Metazoa > Chordata > Mammalia > Carnivora > Procyonidae > Nasua > Nasua narica. Next base: position 112,393,383 of record CM052807.1, on the reverse strand, counting down.
GGAATTCAATGAAGGACAGATAACCTTTTCAACAAATGATATTGGACATTCATAGGCAAAACCATTAACCTCAATGTAAACCTCATAGAAAACCAGTCCAAGTGGATCATGGACTTAAATGTAAAATGTAAAACTATCAAACTTTTTCGAAATACTGGAGAGGGTACCTGGGTGGCTCAGTTGGTTAGGCGACTGCCTTCGGCTCAGGTCATGATCCTGGAGTTCTGGGATCAAATCCTGCATTGGGCTCCCAGCTCCATGAGGAGTCTGCTTCTCCCTCTGACCTTCTTCCCTCTATGCTCTCTCTCACTCTCTCTCTCAAATAAATAAAATCTTTAAAAAAGAAAAAAAAAGAAATACTGGAGAAAAGTCTTTGCGATCTAAGGCTGGCCAAAAACATGATCCCTAAAAGAGAAAAAAAGTTAGACTTCATCACATAAGGGTATAAACACAACTTACAGCCTGGGAGAAAATATTTGCAACCTACATATCCAGCAAAGGACTAATATCTGGAGCATAAAACAAACAAACAAATAAACAAAAACTTTTCTGTGTTCCTGACTGGTTCTGTTGGTAGAGCATGCAACTCTTAATCTCAGGGTCGTGAGTTTAAGCCCCATGTTGGACAAGGAGCCTACTTTTTAAAAAAATTTAAAATTAAAAACCCCTCAAAATCCAACAGTTAAAAACCAAACAATCCAACTAGAAAATGGGTAAATGACAAAAACAGTCACTTCAGCAAATACAGATGGCAAATAAGCACATGAAAATATGTTCAATATCATTACCTATTAGGAATATGTAATTTTAAACACATAATGAAATATCAAAATGGCTAAAATAAAAAATAATGACAAAACCAAATGCTGGTGGACATGTGGAGAAATTGGATCACTCAGATATTACTAGTGGAAATGTAAAATTGTATGACTATTTTGGAAAACAGTTTGGCAATGTCTTATAAAACTAACCATGCAACTACCATACAACCCAGCAATTGCATTCTTAGGCATCTATCCCAGTGATATGAAAATTTATTTTCATACAAAAACCTGTACATAGTGTTAACAGCAACTTTATTTATAATAACCCAAATCTGGAAACAATCCAAATTTCCTTTGACAGGTCAAACAAACTGTGATACATCTATTCCATGGATACTACAGAGCAATAAAAAGGAACAAGTTATTAATAAATGAAACAACTTAGATGAATTTCCGGGAATTATGCCAGGTGAAAAAAATCAATTCCAAAAGGTTATATCCTATAGGATTCCATTTATATAACATTCTTCAAATGTCAGAATTATAGAAATGGAGAACAGATTAGTAGTTGCGGGGAGCAGGCTATGGTAATAAAAAAGTATCAGGAAGGATCTTTATGGTGAAGAGAATGTCCTCTATTTTGACTGTATCAATGTCAATATACTGGATAATATTGTACTACAGTTTTTAAGATGTTACTGTTAGGGGAAACTGGGTAAAAGATACACAGGATCACGCTGTACTATTTCTTACAACTGAATGTGAATCAACAATGATTTTAAGATGAAAGTTGAAAATATAAAAAAGGGGCAAATCATTTGGAAAATGGTTTGGTAGTTTCGATGAAGTTAAAAGTTAACCTATCCTATGATCTAGACATTCTAGATCCTGTGTAAATATCCAGGAATAATGAGTACATTTGTCCATAAAAAGATTTGAATAAGAATGTTCATAGTAGCTTTATTCATAATAGCTGAAATTTGGAAATAACCCAAATGCCCATATGGAGGAGAATGGATAAACAAATTGTGGCATATTCATACAATGGAATACTTCTTACAAAAAAAAGGAACTGATACATACAAAGTATGGATGAATCTCACAAACATATTAAGCAATGGAAATCAGATACAAAAGAGTACACAGTATATGATTACATTGGCAGGATGCTCAAGAACAGGCAAACTCCTTGATTATGATAGAATACTGTGCACTGGTAGCGAGGGGATGGTATCAGCTGGAAACGAGCTGGAGAGAACTTTCTGGAGTGACAGAAATTTGGGTACATAGGTATATACAAAATGTTAAAACTTATTGAGCTCTGTATGCAAGGTTTATGCATTCTGTTAATTATACCTTAAATACAGTACTGTAGAACAAATCTCTGCTCATGGCGGGGGGGAAAAGACACGTCAACTGACTCCGCTGTGTAGACTTTATTTGAATTGTCTCTTAGACAAGCTATAGAAAAACCTACTTATGGCACTTAGGAGAAATTGAAAAGATGAGTTTATAATTGAAGACATTAAGGAGTTGTGAAGTTTCTAGGTATAAAGTAATAATTATTATGTTAAAGAGTTTTTGTCATTTAGAGAGAGATACTGAAATAAGTGATATATCTAGGATTTGCTTCACAATATAATGGAAGAGGAGTGGGAGGATACAGATGAAACAAGACTGGCCATGCATTGATTTGTTTAGACTGCATGACAGGATTGATTATCATCCTTTTTTTTTTAACTCCATGATAAAAAGGTAAAGTTTTAAACTATGAATAAAAGATATACACAGGTTAAAAAAAAAAAGATATACACAGGTAGCTTTATTATTACCAGTAAAACAGAAAAATCATGCTCAAGGGCTGATAGGGACAGTTAATGCCTCAAAGGGAAACATTGCTTGCCTGCACCAGCTGTCTTCATCAGGGAGTGAGGATCTCCAAGGGCAGAAAACCACCCCGTACCCAGTGGAAACCAAGTGTATAGCTAACTTATATTTGAGTTCTTTCAATTAAAATGTGTTTATGTTAGCACATATAGACACATTGTAGCTCCATAAATTGTCCATCTACTTTAACAAATTGAAGCACTGAGATCAATTGTTTTTTCAACCTTCATGTGCTCTCCTGTTTTCTCTAAGGACCTGATGTTATTTTATGAGGATGATCCAAAGCCACTTTTGCCGACAATTCCTCCTTCCATTATCTCGTCAACTAAATGGTTATCAGAAGGGCCAGCAGACGTTTGTAACTTCTGGGATGCAGGTAAATTGGTTAAAGAATAGAAAGGTTTCTCAGAAACATGAATAAGAAACATTGGGTAGGAATTGCTTTTCATCAGATTTTGTTTTGTGAAATATGGCAGCAATGGCTTTAATTTAACTTCGATAATGAGGGATGGGACCAACATGCATGAATTCAACCCACACATGATCCTGTAATCTTATTTAACATTTGTTTCAGTGGGGTTTTATTACCTCTATTTTGCTTTTTTCCTTTTTCATTGTTTCAAAAATTATTAACTGCAAACCTCAAATCTCTTATGAATGGTTTAAAATGCAGAATAATTAGAGTTCCTTTTTTCATTTGTATTAACTTCTCTTTGATAAAGAGTTTAAATTGTGACATTTTTCACAAGCAAGCATTAGACCAAAATGTGAAAAGCAAGATGCATGGCATCCCAAAAATGGGCTAATCACCTCTTGAATAATTAGCATTAGAGAAGGTGTGGTATAAAATGATACAAACTGGCCTCCAATAAATTACACTATCCAATTCCACCTAGCCTCTGTTGCTACTCAGACTCTGATTGATTGACAGTGGAGCTACTCCATACTGTCCCTATTCTTCAGAAACTCTCGATTTTTAATACATTCTTCCTCTTGCCTTTCTCAAAAAATAGGACTCAGAACCCTCTGCCAAGATGGGGATGAAACATTCTCATTAGTATCTTTCAGCCCTTATTTATCTATGCTTTTATATTCAGCCAGGCATCCTTTCCCTCACTGCAGAGGTGGCTCCTTATGTTCCGAGTTTCATCTGCTCCCTCATCTTTAGGCCACACACTGTGATTTTCTCCTCAAATAGATCCCCAATATCCAAAATATAAAAACTGTAATTTAATAGATTTATTTTACAGGTTCACGTTTATATAATTTTCTTATAAAACTAGTCATGAGGATGATGAGGATATTTCAATAAACACGGAACACGAAGTTGTGGGTTATGGTGATATTTGTAGTACAAGGATGGTATTATTACTCACATGGATAATCCGATATAAATGCTTACCATTTTTAAGACAGCTTGCTCCGTATTCTTAGAATACACTTTATGTAAACTGATCCAGATCCAGAAGCTTGAAAGAATGGTAAGGAAAACGTTTTTATGATCTAATGTCCCCTCATATCCCCCCCAACATTTTTTAAATAGACTTCATTTTTTAAAGCAGTTTTAGGTTCACAGTAAAATTGAGTGGAAGGTACAGAAATTTCCCAGCATACGCCTACCCCCAGACAGGCACAACTTCCCCCACTAGCAACACCTCCCATCTGTTGCAATCAGCGAACCTATGTTACCCAAAGACCATAGTTTCCGTTAGGGGTCATTCTTGGTGTTATGTATTCTGTGGGTTTGGACAAGTGTATAAAAACATGTATCCACCACTACAGTATCATACAGAGTAGTTCACTGCCCTGCGAAACTTCTGTGCTCTGCCTGCCATTCCTCCTAAACCCTGGCAGCCACTGATACTTTAAGTGTGTCCATAATTTTGCCTTTTCCAGAAAGTCCTATAGCTGGACTCATACAGGATGGAGCCTTTTCAGACTGACTTCTTTTATTCAGTAGCATGCATTTAAGGCTCCACCATGTTTTCATGACTTGATAGCCCATTTCTTTTTAGTGCTGAATAGGATATACTAGGATATTTATCCATTCACCTGCTGAAGAACATCTTGGCTGTGTCTAAGTTTGGGCATTTATAAATAAAGCTGCTGTAAAAATCCATGGGCACATTTTTGTGTAGAAATAAGTTTCCCCTGCCAACATTGTAATACAAGCAAAATGGAATGTAAATGAGCCTAAGAGGCAGCCCTTAAGAGGAAAAAAGTCACAAAATATGTTGAGTGAGGGATGATTCCACCATGTTACTTGGTTGGAACTCATCTTAATTGGAGGAACTTTTCCTACTTTGGAGTCTTCCTTTTCTCCTGCCTTTCCTTCACACCAATCTCAGAGGTATCCTGCTAAAGTGCAGGTCTAAGCATTTCACTCCCCAGCTTAAAAAACTTTCCACAGTTTTCCACTGCCAATAGGATGCCTAATTTTTTTATGCTGTTATAGGAGACTTTTCGTGGCCTAGTCCCCATCAACCTTTGTGACCTCATCACCCATTACTGCCAATATTCACATTGCTCTGCGATGTTCTATTACTTGTGTAGTTTCTTCTCCTTAGAAAGTCTTTGTTCCGGTTACTTCGGCTGTGTAACACATTGCTCTAAAACTTTGTAGCATAAAATAACCATTTATTCTGCTCATGGATTCTCTGGGTCAGGAATTAGGACAGGGCACAGTGGGGATGACTTATCTCTGCCCCATGACGTATGTTTGGGCCTCAGCCCAAAAACACAAAGGCTGGGGACGGGAATCATCTGAAGGCGCGTTCACTCATGTGTCTGGTAGTTGGTGCCCATGATCGGCTGGGGGCCTCAGTTTCTCTCCACATGAGCCTCTTCATGTGGTCTCTCCACATGGGCCAGTTTGGGCTTTGTCACAGCATGGTGGCTGGGTTCCAAGGGTGAGCATCCTGTAAAAGAAAGGACCAGGCAGAAGCTGAATAATCTCAAAAATCATGCTGTGATACTTCCTTCCCATTCAGTTCATCAAAGCAATCATAAAATCTTGCCCAAGTTCAAGGGGAGGAAATGTAGACCCCCACCCCTCCATGGACAAATGTCAATGTCATATTGAAAGAAAAGCATACAGGATGGTATGTGTGTTAGTATAGTCATCTTTGGAAAATACAATCTGCCACAGTCCTCCACCAAATATGGATGCTTGACAAAATTCTATTTAAACAGCAAGGCCCAGCTCAAATGTCACTACTGCTATAAAATCTTTTCTACATACCAATTTTTCTTTTCACTGTGTTCCAGTGGGACTTTGCCTATAACCTTAGATATGAATTTATAGTTGTTTATCATTTTATAAGTTTTATCTATTTTTTAAAAGATTTTATTTATTTATTTATTTGACAGAGAGAGAGAGAGAGAGAGAGAGATCACAAGTCGGCAGAGAGAGGGGGGAAGCAGGCTCCCTGCCAAGCAGAGAGCCCGATGTGGGGCTCGATCCCAGGACCCTAAGATCATGACCCGAGCCAAAGGCAGAGGCTTTAACCCACTGAGCCACATAGGTGCCCCAAGTTTTATCTATTTTTAATTAGATAAATCATAAGCGAATATACTCTTATTTTTTAAAATTCAAACAATATAGAGTCAAAATTCTCCTTGACTGTCCCTTTCCCCAAAACAGTTCCCTCCCCAGAATTAACTGTTATTATCGATTTGTTGGTTACTCTCCAGGTCTTTTTCTGTGCCTTTATATACATACCTGTATCTTTGAAAGTATGGAGAACTGACTTTATTTTGACTTAGAATTTTCTGTATTTTTCTGGAACTTTTTTTTTAAAATATTTTATTTATTTATTTGACAGAGAGAGAGAGATCACAAGTAGGCAGAGAGGCAGGCAGAGAGAGAGGGGGAAGCAGGCTCCCTGTTGAGCAGAGAGCCCTATGTGGGGCTCGATCCCAGGACCCTGAGATCATGACCCGGGCCGAGGGCAGAGGCCTTAACCCACCGAGCCACCCAGGCACCCCTTTCTGGAACTTTTTAAAGCAATATCACTTGGCGATCCTTCAGTGTATGTCAATATTTAGAGATTTACCATATATCCATATATTTTTTTAACTCCTATCTTGCCTGGATATTATAGTTTATTTCCCTGCTGATAGACAGTTGGTGTTTTATATTTTTCACTATTACAAGTGATGCTTCAGGGAATAGCTCTGTGCACATATGTGGGTGTTTCTTTATGGTGGATTCCTAGAAATGGAATCCCTGGGTCATAATGTATGCCCATTTTCACTTTAGTTAATACTGCCAAATAGCCCCTCAAAATATCAGTACCAATTTAAACTGGCTTGCAGTTTATAAGAGTACTTATTCACTCATACCCTCACTGGCACTTGATATTTTTCAAATCTTACATTTTTATCACTTGGAAAAGGTCGCATTGCGTGGTAGGTATAATTTGCATATCTCCATGTATTTCCTCTTCTGTGCATTGCCTGCTTTTATCCTTAATCTGTTTTTCTTTTGGATTGCGCCTTGCGTTCATTTAAATTAAATGACTTCGTAACGTTTTTATATATGTTGTTAACCTTAAGAATAAAAACTGCCAGTTACTTTACCAGCAAAAGATGGGGTTATTTGGGAATAAAAGAACTGTAATCCGGGATAAACAAGTGGTGGCAAAACATAGGCAAGTCCAAGGAACAAAGGCGAGGTACACTTTCTTAAGGAGAAAAGGGGTAGTTGGGAAAGCTGTTATAAGCTAAAAGTCCACTGGGGTAAAATGAGAGTTCCAAGTGTAAGGACTTCTCATTGGCTGAGCTGTTGTTGGAGGGGAAGGGGATAAGGAAAGCGTCTCTTCCTCCACCTAAATGGTAGAGTAATGTGCATGTGCGAGGTCAACTCCGACTCTTCCTGTTTTTCCTGCAACTGACTGGAGCGGTAGGGCGTGAGAGCTCCCCTGGGGAAACCTCCCCCACTCCATTGTAGGGCGGGTTCTCCTATTACTAATTTCCACAGTTACTAATTCTTTCTGTTACTTATGTTGCAAATATCATCTTCTAGGCTTGAACTGTTTTTCAGATTTCTTTATAGAAGATTTTTGTTTTCTTGTTTTTGTAGAAATTTTATGTTTTATGTAGTCATGTGTATTATTATTTCCTTCCAGAGCTTTTTGTCTTTTGTGTTTTTGTAAATTTATTTTATATTGAAGTATAATTACCATGCAGTGTTATATAAGTTTCAGGTGTGCAACATAATGATCCAACAATTCAGTGCACTACTCAGTAGTGCTCACCACGATAAGTATAGTCACCATCTGTCACCGGACTACATTATTACAGTCGTATTGACTCTATTTCCTGTGCTGTACTTTTCATCTCTGTGACTTATTTATTTTATAACTAGAGGTTTGTACCTCTTAATCCCCCTTATCTATTCACCCCCCCCCCACCCTCCCCTCTGGAAGCTGCCAGTTTGTTCTCTGTATTTAAGAGTCTGTTTTATTGTTTGTCTTTGTTTCTTTATTTGTTCCTTTGTTTCATTTCTTAGATTCCACATATGAGTTAAATCATATGGTATTTGTCTTTTTTTGTCTAACTTTCCAAAGAAGACAAACAGATGGCCAATAGACACATGAAAAGCTGCTCAACATCGGTAATCATCAGAGAAATGCAAATGAAAATCACAATGAGATATCACTTCACACCTGTCAGAATGGCTAGAATAAAAAGGACAAGAAATAACAAGTGTTGGCAAGGATGTGGAGAAAAAAGAATCTGTGTGCGCTGTTGGTGGGAATGTAAATTGGTGCGGCCACGGTGGAGAACATGGAGGTTCCTCAAACAATTAAAAATAGAAATACCATATGAGCCAGTAATTCCGCTACTGGCAATTACCCAAAGAGGACAAAAACAGTAATTCAAAAAGACACTTGCACCCCTATGTTTACTGCAGTATGATTTACAATGTTCAAGATATGGAAGCAACCCAAGGGTCCATCATAAGTGAATGGATAAAGAAGATGCGGTGTGTGTGTGTGTGTGTATATATATATATATATATTCATATATATGAATAATATTCCATTGCATATATAGACATATATGTGTATATATATATATGTATGTATACTATTGTGTGTGTGTGTATACATATATGGGGCTCCTGGGTGACTCAGTCATTAAGCGTCTGCCTTTGGCTCAGGTCATGATCCCAGGGTCCTGGGATCGAGCCCCATGTTGGGCTCCCTGCTCGGCAGGAGGCCTGCTTCTCCCACTCCCCCTGCTTGTGTTCCCTCTCTCACTGTGTCTCTCTCTGTCAAATAAATAAATAAAATCTTTAAAATATATATATATGTATATATATACACACACACTTATATAGTCACAAACAAGAAAGATTAAAAAAAGAGATCTTGCCATTTGCAAAAACATGGATATAATGCTAAGGGTATAATGCTAAGTGAAATAAGTAGAGAAAGACAAATACCGTGTGTGTGTGTGTGTGTGTGTGTGTGTGTGTGTGTGTGTGTGTTTTAGGGAGAGAGCACATGTGCATGTGTGCAAGCGGCCAGGCAGAGGGTGAGGGAGAGAGGGGAGACTGCTTGAGCAGACACTCTGCTGAGTGGGGAGCCCAACTCAGGGCTCAGTCCCAGGGCCCTGAGATCATGACCCAAGCCAAAATCAAGAGTTGGACACCCAACCATCTGGGCCACCTCAGTGGCCCTTTGTGTGTTTTAAAGAAGGTTTCTCCTATACCAAATTCACAGCACATATTCACCAATTTTTAAATTTTGTTTTAGTGTTTTAATCCATCTGGCTTTAGAGTATTTGTTATTGGTTCTAGATATGATGGGCACCCAGTTGTCTCAAGAACATTTATGGACTAGTTCATTTTTCTCTACTGTTTTGAAATGACTCTTTAACCTGTACTAAATAGTATCTTTTTAACAACTGTGTTCTGTTCTGTTGATCCATTCATCCAGTCCAGGTCTGTTTAAGTTTTTGTAACTACTGTAATAATATGCCATCGTATGAATGTATTCTATTTTACTTAACCCATATTATATCAATGGTAACTTGGTTATTTCCATATTTTTACTATTATAATGATGCAGTGACATCTTTGTCCTCTCTCAAATAAAGTAGGCTTTTTATCTCATTATTTATTATTTGTAGTATTATTTTATTTTTCGCAATTTGATGCAGATTCTAAAATACATTATTCTGAATTTCTGTTGATAAATTCTGTCCAGTTCACAACTTATCCTGTCGTCAGATGGTTCTGCTTTACATGTTATGATTTTGGCAATTTCAGCCCAAAGCAAAAATAAAGGAGGAAAGTCATTCTGTACAACACCCTCTTCTCCTGTGCCTTCTCCCTCCTCGGGCGTTCAGCGATCTGCTGTCCTTACGCCCTCGCTGACCCTCTGTCGTCGCTCTAACCGATTCCCACCCCTTTCTTTAACTGGAGTGGCCACTCCTGAATTTTGTGCTCATAATTCTTTGCTTTCTTCATAGTTTTACTACTTACGTTTATTCTCTATACACAATATGTCACTTAGTTTTACAGGGTTTTCAACTTTACCTAAATGGGGTCATTTTGAATTTATTTTTGGTGACTTCCTTTTATCACTCATTTTATCACTACTACGTTCTTGAGATCCATCTGTGCGTGTATATGGTTGTCATTTGTTTCCACAAATGCTGTCCAGTGTTTACCGTATACGTACATCTGAGTGTGTTTATTCTGCCCCACTATCATCAGTACCATGGCAAGGTTTTTGGTATTGTGAACAGTGCTGTTCGTGAACATACTTATATATGCCTCCTGCCTCTCCTGAACAAGAGTTGCTGTAGGGCGAACATTTGGAAATGAAATTGCTGATGGTTCGGTACAAGCATTTTCAAATTTACCAGATAACGCCCAGTGTTTTCCAGAGTTCTAGTTGTCCCATATCCTCACCCAGGCTTCATATTGTCATTTTTGCGAAAATTGCAAATCTGAGTGAGAATTGTTATAGCATTTGCTCTAAAATTTTTTTTCAAATAATGAAACGGAGCACATCTTCATATGTATGTGATTCGTTCATGTTTCCTCACCTGTGAAATGTCTGTTCACATCTTTTGGCCATTTTTCTTTTTGATAGTTTGTCGTTCTCTTAGTTGATTTGTAGGAATTCTGTATCTATTCTGGAAGCTAAACATTTCATTTTGTAAAGTTTTTCCAGTTTGTGACTTGTCTTTTCACTTTGTAAAGAGTCTTTTGAGCAATAGAAATTCTCAATTTTAATGAGGTAGAATTTTATTCTTTATGGATTGTACTTTTTGTATCTTGCTATTTTTAAAAATTCTTCGTCTCAAGACCACATAGCCTGCTTCTATCGAGGCTAAAATTTTCCTAGTTTTGCTTTCCACAATTAAAATTTTAATGCCATTAGAATTGGTTTTTATGAGTAGTTGAAGCAAGAGTCCCGTTTTACTTCTAAATGGATAACCAGCTGTCCCAGCATCATTAATTGAAAAGTCTGCCTTTTCTCCACTGAAAGTTTGAAACTGTGATGCTATTTATATCCTAAAGCAAGTTTCCCCATATGTATGGATTTGTTTCTGGACTCTGTTCTGCTCCAGAAGTTACGTGACTATCCCTGCACCAACAAATAGTTTTATTACCCTACCTTTGTAATAATTCTTGATGACTTTTCCCTCATCAGGAGTGGTTTTGTCTCTTTGGTCCTTTGCTTTTCCACATAAAAGCTTATTAAGTTCCTTGGGAAGAAAAAAAAAAAACCCAACCTATTAGTTTAGATTGGCACTGCCAGTCTTTACAAGACTGGGTTCTGGGACCCAGCAACAATAGAAACGAGGCTGAACCACAAATTTAAAGGCACAGGCCAGGCTTAATTGGGACAACAGCTGCAGCTGAAGGGAAACGTCGCCATGACAAAGGAGCCAGACCTGAACACTAGCTGGCAAAAGCTTTAAAGGACCCGAGCAGCACAGGGAGTGACATCTCATCTTGTAGGGGTGGGACAGTGCAGGGAATCGGGCGCTCAGGCAGGGTCGGCAGAACAAGCTTCTCCGTACGTTGTATGTTTCATCTGCACGTTAGGTCTCCATCTCTGGGCATGATTTTTAGCATTACAATGAGGGAGAAGGTGGGTGAAAAGTCAAAATTTGGTGGCCATCTTGTCTTGGACTAGTTTCAACTGGTCTAGGCTTGTTACTTGGCTGGTGCTTTGGTAGGCAAGAAAAGTGGTAACAGCCAGCAGGGAGTGTCCCAGGTCCAGGGGGACTTGTCCCCTCCTGTCTCAGATCTTTATCAGTTTGGAGAAGTACCATCTTTACAACATCACATCATTCTATCCGTTTAAGTCTTCTTTAATACGTTTTATAGTTTTTTTCCACACAGGTCCCCTATATCTTTTGTCAGATTTAGTCCTAGATGTTTATGTATTTTTGTTGCTACCCTAAATGATATTTTATAAATTGCATTTTCCAACCGTTGATGGTGAAAAGGAGTGGAATTAATTTTTGCATATTGATTTTGTAGCCAGCAACCTTGCTTAATTAACTCTCACCAATTTTCCTAATTTATCTATAGATTCTTCTGGGTTTTTTATGTTGAAAGTTATATCATCTGTGAATGATGGCAAAATTGTTTCTTCGTTTATAAACTGTATCATTCGTTTTGTTTTCTTACCTCCCCATGCAAAGTTGAACCACTCAGTTTTGAATCGAAGTGTGATAGTGGGATTCCTATACTTGGTCTGTATCTTAAGAGAATTCTTTCAACATTTTGCCATTAAGACGAGTTTGCTTTATGTATTTTGCAGATCTCCATTCCTAATTCATTAATGATTTTCTCATGAGTATATGTTCAATTTTCTCCATTTTAAGCATCTGTGTTAATGCTTATAGGTCTTTCTCCCTTGAGCTCTTAATTTGGGAAGTAGTTGATTTCCAAATATTAAAACCACCTTGAGTTCACTCAATCTGGCTATTTTCTTATGGATATGTTGCTGGCTTTGATTTGCTAATGTTTCATTTAGGAGTTCTGCTTCTACATCTAGGAGTGAAATTAACTGGGATTATTTTTTCTAATATTCTCTTTGTCACATTTCAATATCGAGATTTTGCTAGACTCATAAATAGAGTTGGAACCATTTGCTCATTTTTGAATACTCCAGTTCATGTAAGATTGCTTGTGATGATGCCAAAGTAGCTAAGAGCTTCTGTAAGTTCACTCACACTGCCCCCTGAAAGGCTGCAGGCAGGGAAGGCAAGTCTGCACCCAGAATATGTGCACTCCCATGAAGGCAAAGTACTGCTCCCTTTATAGTGGAGAGGTCCGGTATAACCAAGCTGACACCGGGTCACTGGCTGTTTTCCCTGGAAAATGGTGCCAGGCTAGGGATGTAGCCGTAACCTCTACTCCCGACAGTTTAGGCACTTTGCAGTTGGGTGGCCAGGTCACCCTGGCCAGGAGGAGTTCATGTCAGGGAGCCCTGCCTAGCCTCCATCCCCGCCACGTGGTCAAAGCCTGTTGGATGGCCACGGGAGTGACCAGGAAAAGAGGACAATTGGTGGTCAGTAAACAGAGTGTCTTGCCCACCCATTTTTTTTTTGCCCACCCACTTTTTGAGAGCCTGTTCCACAGGGAATGTCCCATGGCAGGCCCTTCTGCAAGACATGAATATCTTCACATATACATCCTAAGAGGTCCATCTGCATATTTCTTTGTCACCATTCTTGTCACCTCCGCATCATCCCTGGGGTCATCTCCAGCCTACAGAGGACAAGCTCGACAAAGCTCTCCAGGGATACTGGTGCCCTGGCACAGTGCATTCTGCATGCCTTGGGGAGGCAGGTGTCCTCCAGACAATTAGAAGGTGGCTCAGTGTGTTGTACGTAATAGATCCTTCCCATCGTGCAGAGCCTTGAGGTTTCCTTTCCAGTGTGCCGGAGAAGTACCTGTTGTTCTGAAGGCCATTCCCGAGTCATGTACAGGGTGCTCTCTTGCTCTCTGGCATGCAGGCTCTCGCTCTCTCTCTCTCCCCCCTTTTTCCAGTCCTGCTGAAATGTTAGAGTCTTGGAAGGCATTCCTGGACATTTTACTAAAAATCGACACGCCACCACCACCACTGGCACTGCCTGTGCCTCGTCCCCACTCTGTCTCCTCGGTAGCACTAATCATCATCTGAAGCATGCATCTATTTGATTTAGTAAGAGACTAGTCTGATGCGGGAGTTCCCCAGCCCACCCACACATATCATAGTGAATCCGCCATTAGCAGAGCATTGACTCTGGGCTTTGCTCTTTGCCACTTCTAGGTATACAGTCTGCTTTTCAAGCAGTGGCGTACTGTTTTATATGTCGCTCATGAATTGGGTGCATTGTACTGGTGTCTTCCGTTTTGAGGCCAGTTGCTGTATGCTTTCACATTTCTCCGCAAGAGTCTTTGTATCAGTCATCAGAGCATTACAAAGCATGCTGTGAATTACAGAACTGACTATAGAAATTTGAGACGTTATCAACATAGCAACTGTGTATTATAAGGTTGGTATTAAAGCCAATTAAAACCTTTTTTAACTTAATTGTTCCCTCCTTTTTACCTCAAAAATATAGGAAATTCACACATGAAAAACAGACATAAATGAGACTATTAAAGGCTTCCATTGAAATGAGTGAATAGAGCAAAATCATAATCGTTTGCAGTAGAAGTCAATTAAATAATTAAAATACCTGCAGGATGTAACTACATTTAAAGATGCCACCTTTTATTTGTCACACACTGGCCAAATTTTTTCATCATTGTGATGATTGAAAGAAATATTAAGAGATACTGACTTTTGAATTATTTGTGAATTTTAGATCAAGAAACCATCCAGCCTAAATCTTTTTCTCCCTTACTAATGAGTGTGCGTATTACAAAAATGTCACATAACCAACATTCCAAATTAAGAGAACCAAACAATCTAAAGTAAGGTGACAGGTTTTTCATCAAAATGAGTGACCTCTCAGACATATAAGTCCCAAGTGGACTTCTTTGAATGAAACAAATGACTGTATATGTTTTTCCAAAAATGAGTAAATTATTTGTGCTATAAAAATTTCCCGAATACCTACTATGTGCCAGCTGTGGTGCTAACTACTTGATACTCAGTGATATACAAGATCCCTGCCTTTCTGTAGCCCCCAGCCCAGGGATCAGGTCTAATCGGACAAGTGAGGTAAGCGGAAGGATAAGGAGAGGCCAGGGAAGCACCCAGGAGGGCACCTATCCCTGACTTCATGTTAGGAGAGGCTTTCTGGAGAAAGGGATCCGAGCAGAAGGCAGACACTTAACCAACTGAGCCACTCTGGAGCCCCGAGACCAGGACTCTTATGATGGGAAAGGCAGCACGATGAATAATTACGCCAGGATCACAGATGTAAAGCTGGAGTGCCAAGGCAAAGTGACATTGCTGTGGTCTGGGGGTTTGTGCACCCCTCCCCAAATTCATATCCTGAAAACTTAATGCCCGAGGTAATGGTATTAGGAGGTGGGGGCTTTGAGAGGTGATTAGGTCAGGAGGATGGAGCCCTCATGAATGGAATTAGTGATTTATAAGAGACCCACTGAGCTGCCTAGCCCCTTCCATCCTGTCAGCACACAGTCTGCTGCTGAGAAGACAGCCTACACTAGAACCTGACTGTGCTGGCACCACGATCTTGGACTTCAACCTCCAGAACTGTGAGAAACCAATGTCTGTTGTTTATAAGCTGCCCAGTCTGTGGTATTTTGTTCTCACAGCCCTAACAGACGAAGACCGGCGTGTGTGCCCCGTCCCCTAATGAACAAGACCAGGGGCGTCAGCTGTGTCTGAATAACAGTGGGGAGCCTCTGAAGTGTTCTAGGCAAGGACGTGATATAACCTTGCTTTAAGAAGGTGACTGTGGAGGTAGTAGAAAGAAAGGATTGGAGGAGGTAAGTTAGAAAGAGCAGTCAGGTCAAAACAGAATTAGAGACTTCAGACATTTCTAAAATGCAACTCTAATTAGGTCACAGCTCTGAGAAGCTCCCCTAGGATGAAGTCTCAGCACCTCAGCATGGCAGATAAGCTCCTGGTTTTCTCTCCTGCTGTACCTGTCACCACCCTCCTCCCCTGTCACATGTGACGGTCTAGCAATGGTTGCTGAACTATTTGCCTGAAACGCCATGTTGTCTCCCCTGCTTTGCAGGTGCCACTTCGTCTTCTGGGAAGCCCCGCCCCTTGCGCGGGAATTCATTTGTGTGAATCCTTAAGATTCGGCTAAGGTGCGGTTTCTCCCCAGAAGCCTTTCCTGATCTGATACAGAAGGCGGGGGTTACCACTCTTCCTCTGGGCTCTCACGGCTCTCTGCATGCTCCAAATCCAGTGCCGATTCTCTCGTAACTGCCTGTTATTCCTCCCTGCTATCAAACCAACTAGACTGTGTTTTTAAATTTAGATATAATTGATGTAGAACATTATATTAGTTTCAGGGGTACAGCCTAATGATTCAGTATTTGTGTATACTGTGAAACGATCACCACAGTAAGTCTGGTTAACATCCATCACCAGTACATCGTCACAATTTTTTTTCTTGGGCAGAGAATACAATGATGAACCTCAAGATGTACTGTTTAGCAACTTTCAAATATACAATACAGTGTTATTAACTAAGAGCCCCCATGCCATACATTACATCCCCTTGACTGACATATTTTATAGCTGAGAGTTTGTACTTTTTAACCCCCTTCATCCATCTGGCCCATCCCCTGCCCCCTACCTCTGGCAACCATCAGTGTGTTCTCTATATCCATGAGCTTGTTGTGTTTGGTTGGACTTGTTTTGCTTTTTAGATTCTACCCATAAGTGAGATCATACGGAATTTGTCTTTCCCTGTCTGACTTATTTCACTTCGTGTAATGTACTCAAGTTCCATCCATGTTGCAAATGGCAAGATTTCCTTCTTTTTTATGGCTAAATAATCGTATGTGTGTGTGTGTCTGTGTGTGTGTCCTATTTTCTGTATCCATTCATCTGTCAATGGACATTTAGATTAGATTGTTTCCGTATCTTAGCTATCGTAAATAATGCTGCAGTGAACATGGAGGAGCAGATATCTTTTCCAGTTAGTGTTTTCATTTTCTTCGGTTAAATACCTAGATGTGGAATTGCTGGATCATACAGTATTTCTGTTTTTAATTTTTTGAGACACCTCCACACTGTTTTCCACAGCGCGATCACCAACTCACATCCCCACCCACAGTGCACAAGATTCCTTTTTCTCCACAGCTACACCAACGCTTGTTATTTCCTGTCTTTTGCTTTTGTTGTCTTTGCTTTTAGTGTCCAATTAAAAAAATCCTCACCAAGACTGCTGTCACAGAGCTTGACACCTATGTTTCCTTTAGGAGTGTCATGGCTTCAGGTCTTACCCGAAATCTTTGAGGCATTTTGCGTTCATCTGTGTGTATGGTGGAAGGTAGTGGTCCAGCTTCATTCTTTTGCATGTGGCTGTCCAGTCTTCCCAGCGCCATTTACTGAAGAGACTGTCCCTTACATGGCTTACATTGTTGGTTGCTTTGTAGTAAATTAGTTGACCATTATAGGAGTGGGTTTATTTCTGGACTTTCTATTCTGTTCCACTAATTTGACTATGATTTCTTTTTGAGAGGTCTGTGTCTCGTTCATCATTTTATTCTCTTTCTCTAAGCCAGTGCTTAGCACATAGTAAGTATCCATTATTTATGTTGGCTAAATAAGTATCATTTGAAGTAACCCTACATTGAAGACAGTTATCCTCACAGTACTTTTTCTGTATTTTTTGCATATACTTTAAAAGTGTCTCCAGAGAAGAGTTATCATAGTTTTGTAGAAGAAGAGCAGCATGAGCAGCACATGGGTGTACTCCAAGTTCACCGATGAAGCTCACTACCGGCAGAGTCAGCTTTTGAAATGATGTAGAATTTTCGTCATCCCTGGTTGACACTTGATTGTTAGATTAGCCAAAGGAGAGTTTGTTTAAAAGGAGGAAGTGCTCAAAGCACAAAAAAATTGAAATCATGTTCGAGGATACAAAGAGGGAACATACAAGAGCTCTGGTGTTGGCCCAGCTTCTATTTATTTAGCTTTTCCTTTCATATCACTTCAAGTCTGGTCTGAAACCAGGATCTGTCTCTGGTGTGGCAAGAGCCCAGAGACAGCATGGGTGATTTCTCCTGTTTCTGGATGGTGTTACTCAAAGTAGCGGGTTGTAGAGGGAGGAAAGTCTGGAGGGCAGAGAGAGAGCTGAGCAGCTCTTTGTGGGGAAGAGACCAAGGGATTTCTGGGAGATGGAAGAGCCCCCTCAAATGCAGAGGTGGGTCTTATTCATCCTTGAGTCATCGGCATGATATTTTCAAGCTATGACCCCCCCCCCAGTGTCCCAAAAGGGGTAGCTATATTTTTTTGCAATTTAAGATAATCTTAAATTTCCTGATGACCAAAAATATAAGCTTATTTTGTTTTCTCAGTCATTTCCGGTTTGAATTCAGTCTATTCAGGATTTCCTTTTCTCCTTCCTCCTCTCAAGGATGGCATCCAAGTTTCAAAGACCAGCTTTCACATCATGACTTTGGGGATGGGCATCTCTTAAAACTGACTTCTACTGAGAGGAAACAGCCCACTGTTTTCTACTTGTCTACATCTCTTTCCACCAGAGTCCCCTGGTATCTTAATAGCACTGTGCTGGTATGAGGTTATGAGGCTGTGTCTTCAAGCATCCTCTCGGTCCCACTATGAGGCCCTCTCCCTTCTGCCACTGTCTCCCTCAGCTGATTCTGCAGCCTTGAGGCACTGCCGGTGCTCTCCCACACCCCTCGCACGTAGTGGGGCATCTGAATGACTGCCCCAGATGCCCTGTGCCCAGACCCACCTACCTGCATTACGGTTCAACTGCTGCCATCCCGGACTGCTAACAGGTGGGGGCATTCTAAATGTCACTCACTTTTCCAAGCTCCACCAGGGGAAGAAGCAGAAATCCCCCTTCACCTTCGGAGTGAAAGCTCCCACGACTGGGCTCTGGGCAGGCACAGGGCGCAAGACCTCCTTGCCAGTATCTGACTCTTGCTTCTTCTGTTGGTCTCCTCCCTCAGAGGATCTTTAGTCGGAGGCGGATGCTTAGAGGGGTAGGACAGGGAGAGACAGGCTGGAGTAATATTCTCCTCAAACTCCCTCTGCGACAAGTTTATCTGGCTTTTGCTTTGAAGCAAAGTCCCATCTAGATAGTTCTTGAGCAGCAGGAGCTTGTATTCAGGTGACTATGTTTGCCAAAGGGCCTTGGGGATTCAGCTTGTGGGGAGGGAGTTAGTACTTCATCCATTCTCCTTCTACCTTTGTGGCCCCAGTTCCTAGCATGGTGCCTGACACAGAGTGGGTTCTCCGTTCATCTTTATGGAATACTGGATGAGTCAGAAATTGGTCAGATATTGAAGGGAGAGGAGTAGAAGCTTGTGGGGAGGTCATCAGGGTAAAGATGGAATGAGATCTAGAAGGAATGCTCAATATTGTCGATTCTTTGTTGAAACAGAATTCTACTCAACAAAGCCACATAATTTGTTCATTTGAGTACTAATAAGGAGTGTTACTATAATTCTTACTGATCGTAATGCTAGGTTTTCCCTAGACCCCAATTTAGGAAACTAACTCTCCAAATTTGAGCCAAAACCCAGAGATTGCCCAGCTTTTTATAGCATAAACTGAAATAGCTATCAACAACTAGGTATTGGTTGATAAACAGGAATAAAATTCTAGAAGGGAAGATTGAGAAATTCGGTTTTAATACAATCGGTACTTCTCGAGTTTCTATCATGTGTCCTGTACTGGTGGTAGGCATGGAGATATGGCCGTAAGCAGGGCAGGCCCCATCTGCCTCAAGGGATTTCTGTTCTGGTGAAGGTAACCAGTAATAAACAAAAAAGTAGTACAGATTGTAACCCATGCTATTAAGGAAATGCACTGGAGCTTCAGTGAGGCGATGGAAGCATGTAAGCTTTAGTTAGGGTGGTAAGAGAAAGAGGTGGTGTGCTGTGAGATTAAGGATGACGAGGCATGGAAGGAACAGTCCAAGCAGAGGGAAGAGCAAGTTCAAAGGCCCAGGGGTAGGAAGAAGAGGTTAGCTTACTCCTGGAATTGCAAGCACATCAGGGGACGGTGGTGTGCATGGAGGTCAGCAAACAGTAGCCAGAGCCACGTCACACAGGACCGTGCAGTCGTAGGGAGGGGTTTCAGGCTGAACTCTGAGCACGGTGGGAACATTTGAAGCACAGGAATGCCATCATCTGATTTGTATTTACTTAAGTATAAACTGGGGGAGAATGCATTATGAGGGGAGGCAGAAGCAGAAAGATGCATGAAAAATGTAGGTAGACTGTCCAAGTGACCGTGACTGAGAGTGGAGGCAGTGGCTATGGAGAAAGGTGTTCAGATCAGAGATTTGTTTTGGAGTTCAGCCCTCAGGACTCCTGGTGATTGGTGG
Organism: Nasua narica; assembly: GCA_028533885.1. Classification (NCBI taxonomy): domain Eukaryota; kingdom Metazoa; phylum Chordata; class Mammalia; order Carnivora; family Procyonidae; genus Nasua; species Nasua narica. Next base: position 112,373,245 of record CM052807.1, on the reverse strand, counting down.
TAGGAATGAGGACAGGGGTGGAAACGAGGATGAGCCCTAGTGTTCTGCCTTTGGGGAGTAGCGTGTGATGGTGTTAACTAAGAAGGGGAAGACAGTGGGGAGAGAATGGGTTTGGGGGATATGTTAAGGGTCATGTGTTGGATATGTTACTTTTGAGGTGCCTGTGAGACATCCATATAAATCCCTGTATTCCGGGAATACTGAATATCAGTACACTAAGGTAACTAAATTGGGACTTAGATGATCGTTTTTCCTACCTCTCTAATCAGTCTCTCTTTCCTTGAGACACGTAATTTAAAAAAAAAAAAAAACAGGGGCGCCTGGGTGGCTCAGTTGGTTGAACAACTGCCTTCGGCTCAGGTCATGATCCCGGAGTCCTGGGATCGAGTCCCACGTCCGGCTCCCAGCTCCACGGGGAGTCTGCTTCTCCCTCTGACCTTCTCCCTTCTCACGCTCTCTCTCACTGTCTCTATCTCAAATAAATAAATAAAATCTTAAAAAAAACAAACTCCCAACTGTGCTTTTGGGATGCTGGTTGTGTGTCAGCTCTGCATTTCAGAGATCTGAGCATTCCATTACTATAAAAAAAAAAAAATGGCACCACAAACCTCAAATGTAGGTCATCACCAGACATGCCCAATCCCTTAATACAATTGTGAGGGCAGTCTAGCAATTCATCTCTTTGCCCTTGTTATTGATTTCAGTCCAGCACACCCAACATGTTCAAACCACAGCTTCGCCTTCCCCGAAGTTAGCAATTTTCACAAAATGTGAATAATTATACTTGATTTTTCCTCTTCGTGTGGCTATCCTCAATACAACAGAGTACGGATGCTTTAGAGGACTGGGCAAAGTAGACAATGAATGACCTACCTTCTGATGGGTTGATTAGACTCCTACAAATGTCCTTTTTCCCTTTTGAAAGGTTTTATGGTGCACACACGTGTGCACACACGTGTGTGCATGTGTGTGTGAGAGAGAGACAGAGACGGTAGCATTACTGCACTACAAAGGTATTCTGGAAGTGCCTCAGAGTTTGGTAGCAGGTGTTTCTTTTGTACTTTGGATCAGCATGCAGTATGGCCTTGCCACAAGATAAGCAAAGGGCTATGGCTGTTACAAATCTTGATAGCTTTGTGTGGCTCATGCCAAGGTCAAAGACTTTGAATAAATATAGATTAAAAGGGCATTTTGCTTCCTTGAAGGTATTTGATTCATTTAATTTAGAAAAGAAGAACCCCAGAAAGGAGTACTTCGTGCTTTGCTAATGATAGTTACCAGTCCTTTGTTACCTACAAACTTCGGAAAAGCCTAATTATTCAGAAATATTCAGGCACTAAATTGTGATAGTTCTGTGACAATTGTATCTTAACTGTCATCTCTGTCCCTACTTTGGGGGCTCTTGTCATCTGTCGCCTGCACTATTAGGATACCTTTGCCAGTGATCTTTGTGCCTGAACCTCACTCCTATCAGTCACATAATCTCCACAGAGATCTAACACACAAATCTTCAAAACAGTCTCTAATGGCTTTTCATTATCTACAGATGAAAACTATACTCCTGACTTCTTACATTTTCAGTAGTGTGGTGGACTAGATGCTCTGAAGAGCTTCCTGCTATGGGGAAAAAAACCTAACAACCTAGATTCTGGATAAAAGATACCTTTTAATACATTGTTGGGTGTGTGGGAACCAGAGGAAATCTCTAAGGGCAAAACAGAACAAAAACCATGCCGTGTAAACCTGAGACCTGGAACCTCTTTGGAGCTGGGAGCGCAAAGGACTCTGTAGGCAGGTTTCCCTGAAGGCGAATGCTGACATCAGCATCCCTGGGGGTTGCGGCGGGGGCAGCGGGGAAGATGTGGAGCCTCAGACTTGGCCCACAGTGCGGCACTCCAAGGGGGCTTCCCTGGCTTCCAGTGTGCAGTCCCAGCTCCTGACAAAATTACAGATCATTTCTGGGGGCCCCACTGAGACCCAAGACTCTTACAGATTAACCTCAAAACAAACATGATCTCACAATCTGTGTTTGCCAGAAACACGGGGAATAAGCCTCCATGCCTGAGAGTCTACAAACACACACACACAGCAGGATTTAGCCTCCAAGGATTTCAGGTATGAACTATTAGCTACACAATATTAACTGGCTATGAAATATTTAAAGAAAAAAAAAGGTTGGAATCAGTGAGAGACAGATGACTAGACAAATTTGGAAAATAACCGAATAAAACTTTTGGAAAGGAAAAATAAAATTGTTTGAAAGTAAAAACTCAGTGGTATGGATGGATTCAACACTAGATTTGATAAAACTGAAGTGAGAATTAGTGAATTGGAATGTGTATCCAAAGAAATTCTTTAGAATGCAGCAAAGAAGCCAAGAAGGTAGAAAATATTTTTTAAAAACTGAGACACAAATGATAAATGAAGTTCAGTATGGCCAATTGGAGGCAATATTTGATGAGATAATAAAAGATCATTTTTCCAGAACTGATAAAAGGCATGCATTCAAAGATACAGGAAGCATTATATATGCAAATATAATAAATAACTACAAAAATTTGCAAACTCACATGTTATAATGAACGTCTACAACACCAGAGGTAGAGAGAAAGACAGATTATCCATGAAAGAATAAAAGAGCGGACTTCTCAACAAGAAACCAAGAAGACAGGGAGTATTGTCTACTTTCTCAGGGAAAATATCTGCCAACCTAAAACAAGGTAGTCATTAAAGAACAAGAGTGAAATGAAGATATTTTCCAAGAAAAGATGTTTCAAATAAACAAAAACTGAGTTTATCACCATGGAGTCTCAGTAAAGGAACTTGTAAATATTTACTTCAGGAGGAAGGACGTAGTCTAGGAGGAAGGTCTGAAGTGTGAGAAGGAATAGTGAACAAAGAGATTGGTAGGAGCACCCAGGTGGCTTGATCCATTGAGCGTCCAACTCTTGATTTCAGCTCAGGTCATGATCTCAGGGTTGTGAGATCAAGCCCTGCAATGGGCTCAACATTGGGCATGGGGTCTGCTTGGGATTCTCCCTTTTCCTCTCCCTCTACCCCTCCCCCCAAAAGAACTTGGTAAATATATATGTCAATCTAAACAGATTAGTCTTTTTAAATTAATTATAATATCTAGTTTGTGGTGTTAGAAAAAGAACTAAAATACCAGGTAACAATAGCTTGCAACTGAGGGAGGGTAAATTAGAGTTACAGGTTCTAAAGTCTCCAAATAATAACTCTGGAGTTAGGTTACTACATTAACTTTAGACTCTGCCAGACTACACATGTGTATTAGAACATTCAGTGGGACTCTTTCTGACTTTCTTTTGCTTTAGATGCTAATAATAAAATAGATACCCAATATCCAATCCATGTGTGGGGATTTTTAAAAAATGGATGAAAACCTGTTCTGTAACTCTTGAGCCCTGCCCTCATCACATACACGTGTACACACACACTCATAGAGTTCGGAAGATTTTAAGGGCGTAGTATGGTGGGGCAGGAAGAATCTGGTGAGGAGATTTCTAGGGAGGAGTACTGGTGCTGGGCTTTGAGCAGGTACCCAGACCCTCTTTGGGGGCCGGGGACGCTGCTGCTTACACCCGGCCCCAGCGAGAGAGGTTCTGACGCAGGCTTCCTGGAATCGGAGGTCTAGTGCCTGACTCATGCCTGAGATCGTAGTCAGGATCTGACTCTGGCCTGGGAGAGAGACAAGCAGGCCTGGAGCTGAGAGGTGAGGCCACAGGGGCCTGGCCTGTGCCCCACAGTTGACCAGAGTTCTTGCTGCACCAATGTAGGCCAAATGGGAAGAAAGGCCTGGTGGCCATCTTGGGTCTTGTCCAGTAGGGCTGCCAGGAGGGCAGCAAGAGCTCAGCTGGAAGAGGCTGGAGGTCTGCGAGGACGGTGTCACAAACAGACGGCTGGACAGGGAAGCTCATCCCTGCAAACCTTGGAGTCACCCTCAACTTGCTCTCACAGCAGCTCTGCCTTCGGAATACATCGAGAAACTGGTCACCTCCACCGCTGGTCCCAGTCCTGTTTACAGTTAGCGCTCTCCCGGGGCCTGCAGTGGTCTCCTTACTTGGGGCCTCGCCTCTCCCCGGATATTCTGCTAGCCTTTCCTCACTTACAAGCCCAAGTGATTTTATTAAAAAGGAGTCATATCGTTCCTTTGCTTAAAAACCCTCCAGTTACTTGTCATCTCGCTTAAGAGTAGCTCTGATCTAGCTCCCAGCTTCCTTCCTGACTTCCTCTCCTGTCCCTTCTCCTTCCTGCTCATTCTGCCATGTCATCTTAGACCCTTGGCTGTTCCGGGGACGGCCAGGTGCCCTCCTGCCTCTGGGACCTGCAATGACTCTTCCCTCTGACTGGAACGCCGCCCTCCTCTACTCCACATGCCTTTCTTGCCCAGCTCCTTCAGCTTTCTGCTAAGCACCACCTTCCCAGTGAGACCTCCCACCCACACCCCTGCTGGCCTGCTCATCACCGGACCCTCCCCCTCACCCTCGACCACTTCATTGTCCTCCCCAGAATTCATCTCCATCTGACGTACTGCGCACGAATCTTTGGTTGTTAACAACTTTCCCCCCCATAATGCACGTTTTCACTGCGTTCCAGGACAGAGACTTTGTGATTTTGTTCACGGTTGTATTTTTAGTTCCTAGGATGGTGTGTGCCACACTGCCTAATAAATATCTTCTGAATGAGAGTGTACGAAATGAGGGGTGCAGAGGGGGGAGGGACTAATCGAGCTGAAATGACACAGAGTCCTCCTGTGACAAGAGACTGAAAAATGTTCATTGGAATTAGCAGTGAAAAGGTCAGTGGTCCTCAGAGAGGACAGCTTCAGTCGACGAGTAGGAATGGAAGCCAGAGTGTGGTATTCTGAGGAGGCGAGCAGGAAAGAGGGGAATGAATTTGTTGGGGGAAAATATTTATTTTTCAGTATGTTTGGGTGAGGGGAGCAGGAGACAGAGAGGCCCAGAGAAGTATTTAAAATAAAAGAGACCAGGCACCTCTGTGAGCTGAGAGGAGAAAGCTAACAAAAAAAACAAAAAGAGTTGAAGGCTAGGACAGGGAGACAACTTGGGTGATGTTTCGGTGACACAGATGACAGGACACACCTAAAGAGTCATAGGACGTCTTTCTGGCCCTCAAGACTGAAGGAAAGGGAACAGCCCTTTCAGGCTGTCCCCGGAACAGCCAAGGGTCTAAGATGGCATGGCAGAATGAGCAGGGAGGAGAAGGGACAGAAGAGGAAGTCAGGAAGGAAGCTGGGAGCTAGATCGGAGCTACTCTTAAGCGAGATGACAAGTCCCTGGAGGGTTTTTAAGGAGTGGTCGTAGATTATAGTTCCGTTGGCTGGCAGCAGGACGAGAAGCTGAAACAAATCCATTGTAAAGCCTCTCTTTTCCTGAGGAATAGGGAAGATCATCTCCCAAAAACGAGGGAGAAAATGTCCGGTTGGCAAGGGTGCTGGAGGAGAGCAGTGAAGGTTTGGAATTGTCTTTAAGAGAAATGGGAGAGCAGAGGACAAGCAAAAGGATTCATGGACAGTCCTGAGAACCTGTGGGGCTTGGAGACCATGAACTTAGAGTTGAGAATTTTCTCCAGGAATGTTCAGTCACCTGGTGTTATAGGATTTTTTGTCCCCTTAGTGGCCAAGGTTCTTGGTCACGCCGCTTTGAAGAATGAAGAGGTCGCCCAGATGAAGAGAGGTAGGCAGCAAAGCCAAGTTTACAGAGCAAATGTATAAAGCTCCAGGAGGGACGCCTGGGTGGCTCTGTCAGTTAAGTGTCAGCCTTCGGCTCAGGTCATGATCCCAGGGTCCTGGAATGGAGCCCCACATCAGGCTCTCTGCTCACCAGGGACTCTTCTCCCTCTCCCTCTGTTCTTCCCCTCACTTGGGTGCTCTCTCTCTTCTCTCAGATAAATAAATAAAATCTTAATAAAATAAAATAAAATAAAAAATAAAGCAAGCAAGCAAGCTCCTGGAGAGAGATGGGGCCCCCAGAGGGTTACGCTTGGAGTTTCTAAGTTTAGGGGGTTTTATGAGCTCTTTTGCCAAACTATCTTGAGTAACCAGACTGTGCTGAGTCGTGCCAGTCAGGGCTCTGGTCACATATCTGTCTACCTAGTAGGTTAATGTCTACACACTGATGGTCTTTTTTGGCTGATATCTGGGGGTTTAGGTCTTAACTGCCCCTTGCCCATGATATTGACAAGTGCTTTGTAGTTAATTGTTTTATTGTAGGAGGATTTGCAGAAGTCACTTCTGCAAAGGCTGCAAAGCAGAATGTTACTGTGGGTCCCGTCTAAGCTGCAGAACAGGATGTCATTGCTGTTTGATCTTGACTCTCCTGACTCCATCTTTTCTTGTTGGGAACCCTGGCTCTGACTACCCGACTGTCCCAGCTAACACTGGGAGAGGAGAGGGAGAGGGGAGTCAGATGTGTGAAAGGGCCAAGGTGCTAGATGCAAACATTGAAAGTCACCATGGGGGGTGTGCATCGGGGAAGTGGTTAAACCAGCCCTGGATGCCCCGCATGAGGGAATGGTGTGGTTAGGGGGCTCCTTAGGGTGCACTGAAGAGCTCTCACATTCACTCCACAAGAGAGCCAGCAGTTGGGTGCCTGCTGTGGAAAGACTGTGGATAGCCATGCTAGCCAAAGCAGTAGAAGCTACCAGGAGATGTGTGACTGTAGCAGTGGCCAGATGAGGAAGAGAGAGACCCTTGACTCTTACTCCCTTCCTCCGCTCTGATGCTGAATGGAGCTGAGCTCAGAGGAAGGAGCTTAGTCCCAAAAGTAGGTCAAAGTCAACCTCTAGACGAGGAAAGGAAAGAACTAAAAGCAGGCCAGGGAGCAAGAGCGGCCAGCACAAAAGCCTAGGGGTGTGATAGCACCAGGGGTGTGGGGACTCTTTCTCGTGATTCAGAATGGCTGACGTGTGTTGGGGTGGGTCACAAGACCAGAAAGAAGGTTGCACTCTGACTAGGCGTGACATTAGTATGAAAACACTGCATCCGCCATATTGCCTCAACTCACTCCCAGATTTTCTTTCACTTTGATCTCTGTGCTGTATTTTTAAATATTTCTTTGTACCTATCTTCCAGTTCTGTTCTCTTTTCAGCTGGAGTTAATCTGCTGTTTAAGTCAGCAATTATTTTTTTAATTTCAGTTATTTTTCGTTTTTAGAAATTCTACTTGGATTTTCTACTTGGTTTTGTTTTTGTAATCTCTTATTCCTCACTCATATTTTCAAGCTTATATTTCTTTAAGCATATGAAGTTTATCGATGGTTATTTTATCCTCTGTGTTTTGTAATTGGAATGAATTACCATGTCAGAAGACTTTGCTGGTTTAATTCTGGTGGCTTGTGTGCTTGCAGGCACCGTGCATTGTACATGGTCCACCTTCAATATATTTGTTACATAAATGAATGAATGAAAATATGTGGAAGGTGCTGGAATAAAAAGAGCAAATGAAACATTAATAGGTAAATTACAGTATATTGCTATAAGTCATATTATAAAAATATAAGCAAAGAGCTTTAAGAACAAGGACCATACAGTGACTCTGCCTAAGAAAGAGAAATAGTATGTGTCCTCTTAGGTATTCAGGAACATATTTTCCAAAGGGACGTTTGTTACATGACATAAGAAGTTGTCATAGGCGAGGTTTTTTTCTTGGCTTACTGTGGTAACTAGAGCATTCATACTTCATAAGAAATAACACTTCATCTGAACTCACAACTTAAATGATATTCTCAGGTTTGTTGCAATGTTGCAGACTTAGACATGACTTTACGCCATATTGAAGTCAAGGTCCGTTACTGGTCTGTACCTCTAACGAGGAAAATACTGAGAATGATAAGTCTTCATCTCATCATCATCTCTCCATAGAACATCAGTTCTCTTGGTCTCAAATACCGCCTACTAAGAACAGTGGGCACAAAGGACATGCCTCATGCTTGCGGTTGACATACACAGGAATTTCCGGGGAGAGGGGGGAAGGGAGAGTACCGGGTGCACGCTGATGCCCGTCTGCTTGTAGTCAGGACCGTGGGGGACACTCCTCAAGAGTTCTACCCCCTTGCTCCATTTAACTCCATATAACTCCATATACCCCCTCGCTCCATATAACAATACCCAGGACCCTGTCGCGTGTACTGTGTGCCAGGTACCACTTCAAGCATTTCTTGTATTTAATTCTTGTCAGAACTGAACCTCTGACCAATTTATCTTAATTTTGTATTCTCCGAGGGTGCCCTGTAGGGTTTTACCGGCATGTTAAGGTTTGGTCTGATGGTCACAGACACTTGTGCCTTCAGGCACCCGCTCGTCTCCTTCAGCCTCGAGTGTGCTCTCTAAAGCAGGAGACCCTCACCTGCCAGAGATCAGTTTCCATCTCCACCCTAACCTAAAGGACAGGAAACCTGGCAATAGGTAACGATCAAGAGCTTCCCAAAGACACGTTCAGCTTCAGTTTTTATAATGATGATCTATTAAGGGAAATTATGATTTTTATTGTTGGTGGAACCATAACTATGATATAAAATTTAATAATGAGCATCCGGTCCCTATTTCATAATCCATTCTCTATGATCCATTTTCATGGCCTGAAATCTTCAGCTGTCCTACTTGAAGAGGTTTTTAAAGCACCTTTAAACGTTCCCATATCTCTATTTTCTTATGAGAAGTTAAGCCCTTATCTCAAATTTATATTGAAGTAGTAAATATACTTGCTATATTTCATAGCCACATTTTCCAAAACATTTTCTTTTTTTAAAACTTGGATTCAGTGTATTCTGCAGTTAAATGTAATTATATATGATGAAGTGAAATTTTCAAAACCTACAACTATGTACACACACACTTAACATAGGGCAGAGGGAGATTATAGCTGTTCTAACTTAATATGATTATTTGGGGTTTCATGCGTATACTCTAAGAAAACTACATTAAGATTGTCATTGTCATGTCAAACATGTTATTCAAGTTTCACATTCAGTATCCATTTTAAATTAGTGGTTTGTGGGGGCATCCGGCTGGCTCAGTCAATAGAGCATGTGACTCTTGATCTCAGGGTCATGAGTTCAAGCCCCACGTTGGAGGCAGAGTATACTTAAAAAAATAAAAATATAAACAAAAATAAATTAGTGGTTTGTCTGTCTACTCTTAACCAATATATTAATGAGCAATTCAAATCACCCCTCTATATTAATAATTTATAACTGTGGCATCTTAGCAAAATGGACTTATCATCAGATCTTATTTAATTTGATTAACATGATTGCAGAAGTAGAAGCTCCTTCGGTTACACATTTTTAAACTACAGAAAGATATATTTTGGCATCCCTCTTTTGTCAGGCTTGCCAGCTCTCTGCTTTGTAGCTGCAATTGGATACAATGTATCAGACCAATGGGAGAATTGATTACAGCACCAGCTCTTCTGGAATTAACATCCATTATTAGGTTCACAATATAATAGAATATAAAATAATATGTGATGATTATAGTACCTGAAATAAGGCAGTGAAGTTATTAAAAAATGAAAAAGAGTTACCAGTATAGGATGTTCCTATCTGTGGGCAAAGTCTCTTAACTCAGAATTAAATCTGATGTTCCCTTTCAAAAATTACTTCATCATCATCTCCAAATGGCAAAAACATTTTCAGTACCTTCAGCGGCATAGCTCTTCTCTTTTGTCCTTAGGCTCAAAGCATGGAGAGGTGTTGTTGGTTTTTGGGGGTAGGGGTTTTGTTTTTTTTGTTTTGTTTTTTTCCCCTCCCTTACTTCAGGCATTTTCGTTATAGTCTGTATTTAAATTTGCAGTCTGATGTCTTATACAGGGAATAAGCTTCTTCCTAAAGATAACTATCAAGAGTAATCAAACCGGCTTTATAATGACTGATGTTTCAAGGTTCTATTTTGCATTAATCAAGTATATTGGCAGGTATAAAGCACTGTACAATAAAGAAAACTGGGTATGGTCTCATAATTTAATACTGAACTTCTCATCCAGGAGTCTGCCAGATAGATACTTGAGAACAAAGCTCTTTGACATTCAGGTTTAAATTGAAAGAAAATGAGAAACCAGATAAAGCAAGCCAACCAAATTAATTCACTCTGTAGTCCTCTCTGCTTTTTAGTGGAATTCAGAGAAATTGTCTTCCAGAGAAAGTTGGGAAACCCTCATGAAACAATTGCTTTAGTGTTTATAGACTATACATTTATGTGCTTTGCATTCAACCATATAGAAATAATATTTATTGCTGTTCTCCAGAAAATCCCTAGGAGTTCCCATGGGCTTCAGAAAATTTTCCATAAACGCTATGCATTCTTTATATGCATCCCAGAAAAGATCTACCCCAAAGCCCTTCCTGAGAGGAGACAAATAGGCACAGATACCTGGGCCAATTATGTACTTAACTCAGTCCTTCTCCACATGGCCCTGCATCTCTAGAAGTGGCACCAGGGACAAAAGGAGTCACCCCCAGGGTAAACACCAGTCACTTCCCAGCTAAGGACCATTAGAAGAATTGTCAGTGAAGAACTACTAGGTACAGTGGGTTCTACCACACATTTTATTTCTTCTTCTTTGCCCCTAGTAAGAAAGAGCATTGATTTAGAATTCAAGAATCTGAGGTTCTTCCCTTCCCAGTCCCGAAGTCTCAGGTTCTTGTATATATCACAAAGGGGCTGAATTAGGATGTCCCCCAGGACTTTTCTCTCGACCGTTGAGTTTATTTTAATGTCTAGACCATCCATATAATGGTTCATTGAACTAACATTTATCAAATGACTGTCACATACTCTGCTAGTCACTTATGGGTTGAGCAAATTGGAGAAGATGTGTGCCCTGAAGGAGTTTGCAGTCTACTAGAAGTGGGTATCTGTAAACAAGAAATTATAATGAGTCATAAACAAATGAATTTGTTTACCGCTGTTACAGAGCTTAGAACAGTGCCGGTCACATCCTTGTACTTAATAAATATCTGTCAGATGAAGGACTAATATTTGAAATAATGAAATAAGTGAAAACTATGAATATTCACGTTGTATCATGCAAAAACAAAGAAAAGAGGGATTCGTTTTAGCGTGGAGGATAAAGATTTCACAAAAGAGGTAGTATTTCCATTGAGTTTAGAGAAATGAAACCATTTTTTGATAGAGCAGAAGGGTAGGGATGAAGGATATTCTAGGCTAAGCAGCATGAACAAAAACAGAGAGATATGCAAATGTATGTCTACCTAATGGATATCACCTTGGAAATTGGAAATCAGATATAAAGAGGGGGAAGAGCATTTCAGGCACCAAAAAACGCATGGATGAAAGCTTGGTACAAAGAAGAAACATGGTAAATTTGAAGAACTGAAAGAAACATAGTAGGATCAGATAGGTTCAGGAAGCACTGTGCTACAAAAGGAGGCAGCAAAGCAGAGGTGTGGTCTGTGGTGTCCCCAGTGTCACAAAGCTAGGAGACAGTAGCTTCATAACTGGCCCAGCCTACCCGCTGTCTACTCAGCGTCCATCCACATTCTTCTACATATATTCAACCATCCAGGCAACAAAAACATCTCCCACTGTTGGTCCAAATGAAGATCCTCTCCCCAAAATAATGAGACACAAAGTCCCCAGGCTTCCTAGGTACCTCACCCTCCCCTTCTCAAAACTTTCTGGAGTTCGGTGGTAGGAATTGATTTTTTCACATTGCCTTCCCCTCTACAGGTGGCTGGGGGTTTGCTTCCTTACTCCATCAACTGTTCCTTTTCTAATAACTTGTTAACATCTCTCATCTTCTGTTGTCCTCTATTCTCTCCTGTTCTATTTGTCCTTCTAGGTTTATATCTTTTTGTTCCACTTTTGTCACTTCAGTAGGTTTAGGGAGAAGGAAAGTTAATAAATGAATATATCTCGTAGCAATGCTGTGAATGCCCCAGCCCGTATTCTCTAGGCCTGCCTCTGAGGACCACAGCAGTCCCGGTGACCGGGTCCCATATACCCCAAGAGTGCCTGTGTCTCCCAAGTTCTCAGCCACAGTGTCCTCCGGAGCCCAGAGACTTCTTCAGCACAAGCTCAGGACAGCCTGGAAGTCCCTCAGATTTGTTCCTCGTGGGGCAACACTCAACCAGTGAAGGCGAGAGACTCCTCCCCGTTCCTGAAAGGACAGCTCTGCAGCACCCAGCAGGATGGAACTTCATTTGCCCATAAAGGTCATCTGGCCATTAATACACTCTATTGACTTTACCCCTATTTTGGTTGACCTTTCCCACTCCTTCACACGTGCTCTGGGGATTGCTGGCCAGATCAGCTACCTGCATCCAAGTCTGTTTCTCAGAGTCTGTTTCTGGGGGAACCCAATCTGAAACACGTTCAATTTATGTATTATACGAACGTATTCTTTATGTTCACTCACTTATTGAGAAACTATGATCTCTTAGATATTATGAAATTGAACTGGTAACTTGTATTATTAGTTATTTCTATGTGTTTATCATACATACACTTTTGTGTGTATATGCATATGTATATGCAAGTATGTATATATATTTTACCTATCTACCTGTATAAAGGCCACACTTGATCTTATGTTCAGTGACAGTAGAAACAATGACTTGCACTTAGGTATGGCTCCAGAGTCTAATACAGTCCAATGCAAAACGATAGATGCTCAGCAAGTGTTTCTTGATTGATCATTCTTCCTTTCAGCCTTCACATACAGTGTATTATACATAAAATCAACATAGTCGATGATTTATAAATTATTAAATTTAACAAGTACTTGCATACCTCTTACATGCAAAAGCATGGTGGAGGCTTTAAAGTCAGAATGAAGGAACTTAATATGATGTGTTATAGGCTCTATGGAGGATATAATTAGTGGAAAAAATGAATTTCCAAAAAAAAAATGAATTTATAGAAACTAATATTTACTATGCAGAGAAGGGAAGGATTAGGTAGACATGATTGGAAACAGTTCCCAGAAGTAGTTGAAATAGGCCTTGAGAAGTTGGTAGGGTTGAAAATAGATAGAGAAGGGGGAGGGTATTCCACTGTTAGAGTGCAGGGTGAGAAATCGATGGTAGTAAAAATAAAGAGCCATGGAGAATGAAGTTAAGGGACTGGAATGAACGTGGGGTATGTGAGTGAGGAAGAGAGGACCTAACCAGAGGTTAGTTTCCTGTTGAGTAGTGATAGGAAATAGGCAATAGAATAACAGTAATGGGAAAAGAAGAAATGGCTGAAGGTGATCAAAAGGTACAAACTTCCAGTTATAAAATAAGTCAATACGGTGACTAAGGTTAGTGGTGCTGTGTTGTATATTTGAAAGTTGCTGAGAGTATTTTAAGTTTCCATCACAAGAAAAAACTATGTAAGTGTAGTGGATGCTAATGAGACGTAGTATGGTGATTTACAATGTACACACACATCACGTCACTATGTGGTGCACTTGAAACTAATGCAATGTTATATGTCAACTGTAGCTTGATTAAAAAAAACAATAAAAAAGTGAAGTTATTAAAAGTTGGAAGGCAGCAGAAGTTTCTAGATAATGGGTATATAAGTGGAAATCAAGTTGGAGGGTCTTCCGTGGATCCTCTAATGAAGAATGAAGCTGTCAGTCAGGGTCATGCTCCCCAGAAACTGGAAGGATTGGCCGGGAGACCATTTGCAAGATCTAAGCCTGCCGCCTTCCCCTTGGCATTTAGCAGCTCGCCAAAGCCTGCGGTATGGCCAACACCGCGCCTAATACCTCCAGACCTTGTAGAGCCTGTGCAGGTGGGTCAGACTTTCTTCACTCAGTAACGGCCTAGCAGGTATGTCAGTTTTCCAGAGTGACTGTAACCAAAAAGAAAAGAAAAGGAAAAATGAATTAAAAAAAAAAAAAGAACAAGAAGCAGCAACGGAGGGCCTTTAAAACCTGAGGAATTTAGACTTTGTCACTGGAACAAGAGGGAGTTTTTGAAGAATTTGTGAGCATTAACTATAAATAAAGTGGTGGCGGGACTGCGGAGGATTGGACCGGCGTGTCACACCGGAAAGCGTGGAGCAAGGAGGCGGGGAGACCCCTCCCCCCCCCCCAGCGCAGCTGACTCTCCATACTCCTCAGGCTTCTTGCACCTTCTAGTTAAGTAAACGTTTTCCTCTGTCATCCACTCTGCACTTAAAATCATTGCATTATTGTCATGCTTTCGTCTTTTAGATCATAGTGTTTTATTCATTAAAAAGATTACGGTTTAGGGACGCCTGGGTGGCTTAGTGGGTGAAGCATCTGCCTTCAGCTCAGGCCATGATCCCAGGGTCTTGGGATCGAGCCCCGCCTCAGGCTCCCCGCTCATCAAGGAGTCTGCTTCTCCCTCTCCCTCTGCCCCTCCCCCCAGCTTGTTTTTTTCTCTCTCTCTCTGTCTCAAATAAATAAAATCTTAAAAAAAAAAAGATTGCCAGTTTAGAAAACAAAGTCTAGAGACACCTGGGTGGCTCAGTTGGTTAAGCATCTGCCTTCAGCTCAGGTCATAATCCCAGAGTCCGGGGATTAAGTCCCACATTAGGCTCCTTGCTCAGCGGGGAGCCTGCTTCTGCCTCTGCCTGCTGCTCCCCCTGCTTGTGCTTTCTCCCTCTCTGACAAATAAATAAATAAAATCTTTAAAACAAATAAGCAAACAAACAGAAAGTCTAAGCAATCAAAAGATTGTGTTCTGCTCCTCCTGGACAATTGGGAAAAAGGATGGATAGACTTTAGTCTGGTTTGTCTCATTGAATTTTTTTTTTTTTTTTTTTTTGAGAGGGAGAGAGAAAGAGCCAAGCATGAGTGGCTGGGGGTGGAGGGAGGGTAGGCAGAGGGAGGGAGAGAATCCCAAGCAGACTCCACGCCCATCCTGATGCAGGGCTGGAGCTCACGACCCTGAGATCATGACCTGAGCCAAACTCAAGAGTCAGATGCTTAACCTGTTGAGCCACCCAGGCGCCCCTGTCTCACTGAATTTTAAGATAATTTTTTTTTTTGCCCCAAATACTTTTATTTTATCTTTTCGGTGTTACAAGATTGATTGTTCATGCACCACACCCAGTGCTCCATGCAATACGTGCCCCCCTCAATACCCACCACCAGGCTCACCCAACCCCCCACCCCCCCCCCCAAAACCCTCAGTTGTTGCTCAGAGTCCACAGTCTCTCATGGTTCATCTCCCCTTCTGATTTCCCCCCATTCACCCTTCTTTTCCTTCTCACAATGCCCTCCGTGTTTTTCACTTTTTCTTTTGTAATTTTAAGTTTCTGTACTAAACATTAACATGATGGCTAGGGGCACCTGGTTGGCTCAGTGGATAGACCATGTGACTCTTGACCTCGGGGTGGGGTCAAGAGTCTACATGTTGAGATGTAGAGATTACTTAAAAATAATAATAAATAATAAAAGTAAAACGATGGTTATACAGATGAGTTTATACATCCCAGTTCTGAGATTTAGATTCAGTGTTGTTGTGAATATTCCCATCAGAGAGTCATTGTCATTCTGAATTATTTTACTTTACATATTGCTAAATTTTAAGATGATTCTGTTACTAAAAAAAAAAAATGTTTTTCCCATTTTTCTTGGATGTGAAATAGAAATCTATGGAGAAATCTTTGACTACAGTTCACTTTTAAGGAATGCTTTTATGTAAATATGGTAATATACACATGTACTTGGGAATACCATAAATCTAGCTTTCTACCAGGAATATGTTAGTATTTTTTAAAGATTTTTAAAATTTATTTATTTGAGAGAGAGAACAAGTGGGCGGGGGGGGGGGGTTGCTGGCAGAGGGAGAGGGAGAGCCTGACAATGTGGGACTCGATCCCAGGACCCCGAGATCATGACCCAAGTAGAAGCCACTTCCAAGATGAGAGTGGGCAAAAGGAAGATCCTTCCTTCCTTCCTTCCTTCCTTCCTTCCTTCCTTCCTTCCTTCTTTCCTTCCTTCCTTCCTTCTTTCCTTCCTTCCTTCCTTCTTTCCTTCCTTCCTTCCTTCCTTTCTCTCTCTCTCTCTCTCCCTCTCTCCCTCTTTCTTTCTCTTTCTTTCTTTCTTTCTTTTTTTCTTTCTTTCTTATCCTTGTGCTTCCATTTGTCCTTTTCCTCAACAAGCATTTACTGAACACATCCTAGCAGCCGCGCTGTGAAGGGGCACAAACAGGATTCCTACTAGTGTCTCTTCAGGGGCCTGTTCGCGGGTGAGGGCCAGGCCAGGAGAAACAAGAGGAAGCGTAGTGATGACTCAAAGAGCCCCGAACAGGGTGTGGTTAAGAAAGACAAGAACCGGGGGCGCCTGGGTGGCTCAGTTGGTTGGGCGACTGCCTTCGGCTCAGGTCATGATCCCGGAGTCCCGGGATCGAGTCCCATATCGGACTTCCGGCTCTGTGGGAAGTCTGCTTCTCCCTCTGACCTTCTCCCCTCTCATTCTCGGTCTCTCTCTCTCTCTAATAAATAAATAAAAAATCTTAAAAAAAAAAAAAAAGACAAGAACAGGATAGGGCAAGGGAAGAAAAGGATTGGGGCAGGAGAACGTAAAACTTGAATTGAGTCTGAAAAGATGAGAAAGCTTGCAGCTGAAAGGGTTGGGAAAACGGAATTCCTGACAGGCCGCGAGGTCCAGTGCTGGGGCATCCCAGCAGCCCTTTTGCCTGGGCTGGCCTCCAACGGTGGTTGAAAAGGGGAAGGAAGGTTTTTAGAGTCAAAGGAAATTTGGTTTGCATTAATAACTCAGAGCCTGACGGTGATGGTGACAGCATATAAACGTGCGTCGTGAGGGAGGTTATGATGTACATTGTAGTATGTACAGCTGTTGACAGTAGGTTCCTGTACCCTCTTCTTTTCTGGGAGCTTCAAGTGATTTCATCTTTCTTTTGCCCACTGTCATCTCATTATGCCTCTCATTTCATCAACTCTGTCTCTTGAAATAATCCTTTCCTTCCATATCCAACTTCAGGTAAAACTACTTGAGAGCAAACCCCTAGCACTGAGTGCTGATAGCAATTGACATCTAGAAATTTGGACCAGGCTCATAATTTATAGATTCAATAGATCTTCCTATATCAGACTCACCTTAAATATCTGTTCCTTTCAATTCCTTCTATTTGTAATAGATATTACTTGTCCGTTACATTCCAGGTACTTTGTTATAGTCTAGGTACGCTGTGGTGATGGGAATGAATGAAATGGACAAAGATTCTGACCTGATGGAACTTATATTTTGGTAATCCGCACAGTGACTCTGAAAGATTGCTTTCTCACGTAGACAAAGGGTTTATTAAAATTAGGCTGCTACCTAAAGTAGGGTTTTCTTTCATGGGCTCTGCATAGACACTGGGACAAGAGGACTTATTTTTTTAAGATTTTATTTATTTAGGGTGCCTGTGTGGCTCAGTGGGTTAAAGCCTCTGTCTTCAGCTCCGGTCATGATCTCGGGGTCCTAGGATCAAGTCCCACATCAGGCTCTCTGCTCAGCGGGGAGCCTGCTTCCCCCTCTCTCTCTGCCTGCCTCTCTACCTACTTGTCATCTCTCTCTCACTGTCAAATAAATAAATAAAATCTTAAAAAAAAAAGATTTTATTTATTTATTTGACAGCGAGAGAGAACAAGCAGGGGAACAGCAGGCAGAGGGTGAGGGAGAAGCAGGCTCCCTACTGAATAAGGAGCCCAATGCAGGGCTCAATCCCAAGACCCTGGGATCGTGACCTAACCCAAAGACAGATGCTTAACTGACTGAGCCACCCAGGTGCCCCAAGAAGATATTTTTTTATTATAGGAGGAAAAGACTTTTTTTTTGTAGCTGGGGGTTCTATAGGGATAGACCAGTATGATGTGGCATATTTTCTCTAGCTTATCTTATAAAAGACGAATGTTTGAAGGTACTAAAAATATAGTGGTTTCAGAGACAGATAGTGGGTGAAGAGAGAAATATTTAAAGACAAGTTATTTGAGGCTTTCCTTGCCTTGTGCTTCAGTGAGGAGAGAGAGAGAAATGGCCACCAAGTGACTAATGCATCAGTAATAGCTGGGGTATACTTTACATAGGCAGAAGAGAAACACAGTAAGAAAGTAGAAACAACTAAATAGAGAATCCTGTTGTGGCATTAAAAAATCTGATTTGGGGGCACCTGACAGGTTCAGTCAGTGGAGCATGCAGCTCTTGATCTCAGGGTCATGAGTTCGAGCCCCACGTGTGGCGTAGAGTTTACTTTGAAAAATTAAGAAGGAAAAGGTAAAATTACGGTGGACTTGGGATAGAATATTTTCCGCTGTATTTTTCTGATCACAGTTTTTATTTGTTGTTTTACAGATGCTGTGCCTGCTCCCACAGATAAGAGCCCATCTCTGCAGACCACTGTGAGTTTGGACAAGAAATCAGACAGTACCATTACAAACACTGGAACTGAGCACCCTTTGCCAATGCCTCTAGAAAAGAAGTCAGCTGCAAAAAGTTTTGAAACATTAACAGTTCTACCATCGTTTGGATCACCAGATCAAGAAGAGTTTATCAGCCCTAATTCAAGGATGTCAAAGTCAGATTCTACTTTCTACAACCAGGCCTCTGTAGAGACACTTTACGTCTCTCCCTCATTTAAAACATTTAACCCAGTGAAGGAGATTGTAAGCAGTAAGGACTTTCAGAAGCCGACACAATCCAGCATTGTTCTGTTGGACGAGGAAAACCTCAAGCCTGTTAGCACATGGGGTGAGTCTACACACACACATACACACCCTTCTTTTGAAGCATTCGTCTGTTACTTTTCTTTGCTTTCTGCCTCTGTTTTTGGTTTTCTCCATCCAGTGGTGTTAAGACGTACATGCCGGAGGGAGGGACTTCTTAGTTGGGAAGGCACCCTTTTTATTAAAGACCTGAGAGGCACTTCATCACTGGGGGCTCCAAGCGCTTGGTTGAAGCACAAGTTCTGAGTGATTCCAATGCCGAACAAATTAGAAAGAACTAGCATTATATAAGAGCTTCTTGTTAGGCCTTTAGGTTACTTATTAAGAGACTATATGAAAAGGAATTAGTTATTATGTATATTGCTGTGTATACACACAATATATGTGTGTGTGTGCATGCGCACCTGCAGCCTTTTTTAAAAGGGCTGTGTACTGATTGCAAAACAACGGTGGAGAATCTCTTCCCTTTTCTGTCCTATAAAACATTCAAAGGGTTGCAATATTCTTGAGCCTGGATGGTAAAGGATAGAGCCAATTGGGAATCCAGGCTGGTGGCTATCCTACCTTGTATAATTCTGCTTTCTTCTTTAAAGTCAGTAAGAGAATAATTTGTTTGCTTGTGCATTTTTCAAAGACTAAATAGTTTTATTGGTTCTTATGTATAATAATGAGGACTAACTCATATAAATATAAAGTTTTTAATATAAATATTTTAAACTGCTTCAAACTCGGGTCAAAATTGCCACGTATGTACGAACAATGGAAGCCAACATAATGGAGGCTAAAGAAATTAACTCAGTGTTAGTAAGATCAATGAATGAGAAGAGATTCTCCTTGTTGTCCTTCCCAGAACGTGGGGGGACTGAATAGCCTAAAAATGAACTGATTCTTAGTTTTGTTACCAAATTAACCATTTTGCAGAGACTGCCACTGTGGAAACCATGCAGTACTGGTCACAGTGACCGTGGTGGTTTCAGTGCATTGCTGTCACCTGGGAAGTTGTTACTTTGACTTCATTTCTTTCACAAATAACTCCCAAAAAAGATCATTGAAAATAGTTTTTGACCGCTGCCTGTGTACCAAATACACTTAGTTATGACATTAGCTAGAAGTTCCTTTAAAGCCAGTTAGCAGGGAGGACTTGCTTCTGTTTATAACGAAGTAGATAGTATTGTTCTAACCCTCCCACGGACCGTACTCGTTAAAGCTGGAAAACTATTAACCTGGTTTGAAGTCCTATAAAACAACGAAGGTAGAAAACACAGAATGGTTCAGGGTCTTTCGGAAAAGGACTGTAATGTTGTGATACAGTGAGAACTACATATTTGGTCTTCATCTCCCTGGCTCGTGGCACAGAGCTCCTAAAACCCTTGGAATTTCCCGAGTGATAGGGGTAAGAAGCGTTATATTTTTGTGATTTGTAATAAGCCCCTTTCTGCCATTTCTGAGCTTATGCTGAGGTGACACTTGGAGGTTGGGAGCTCGTTGCCAGGGTTACCGATCAGGTGGTTAGAGGTTTGGAACTTTCATCCCCAGCCCTTGACCTCTAGGGATGTTGAGTTAATTACCCATGGCCAATGATTCGATCAATCATAGTTCCATAATGGAACCTCCATAAAAAGCCCTAGACTGTGGGGCTTAGACAGCTTCCTCATCGGTGAACACATGAAGTTTCTGGGAGGGTGATATACCCGGAGAAGGCATGGGCCCCTTCCCCGTACCTTACCCTGTGCCTCCTTTCCATTGGCTGTTCTGAGTTGTATTCTTTATAATGAACCAGTAATAGTAAGTAAAGCACTTTCTTAAGTTCCATGAGCCATTATAGTGAATTATCAAATCCAGGGAGGGGATCGTGGAATCCCTCAATTTATAGAGGGCGGGTCAGAAATACGGGAGGCCTAGACTCTTGATTGGAATCTAAAGTGGAGGGCAGTCTTGAGACTTGAGTCTTGAGATTAAGGAATTGAGCCCTTAATCTCTGTGGTCTGCACTAACTCTGGGTGGTGTCAGAATGGAGTTAAATAATAGGACACACAGGTGGTGTCACATACAGAGAATGAGAGAAATCCTTGAGTGTAAAACCCACACATCGGGTGTCAGGAGTGGTATGAATAAAGTGGGAAACTAGTTTACTTTTAGTTGGTCCCACACTCACCTCTGTTTTTCCCACCGTAGATCATTTTTCTGTGAGCAGAGTAGGATGATAGAAACTGAGGGAAAGTCAGAGGCCTGGACTCTCCACGGTCTCACCGACCTTGGGAGATAGGCTTGGAGTTTGGGGCCTCCCAGGTGGCGGGGCTCCAGGGGTCAATATTCCAGAGGAGAGGAAGTCACAGAGGAGAAAGCCCAAAAGTCTTTGTGTAATTTCTTACTGAAACGCCTGCACACATTCTGGGTGTGGTGCCAGGAAACGAAATGGGAAGCAGCTTCTGGGGGCCAAGACGCTGAACAGAGATTCTGACCGTCTCATGGCGCTGGGAGATAGGGGCTGGAGCTCAGGACAGGCCACGTTGTAGCGGCTCTGGTAAGGACTCCACACTCTCAGCCGGGATCCCACACAGGCTCCCCCCTGAGCACCAGAACTACCTCCGGGAGGTCAGGGGGAAGCGCAAACCAGAACTAGACCAGCCCTCACAAAGGCTGCAGCTGGAGAAAGTTGTTCCTTTGTATCCCATCTGTCTTCTAGAAGACAATGAAATCCTTTCTTAAGAGCTCCTGTCATTTTTTGCACAAGATTTTTGGCATTTAAAATCCAGGAGAAAAACAGACGACAGATATAGAGCCACAGATAAGCTAGGTACTGACATTGTAAGATAGGTACTTTAGAATAACTGGGATTAATATGATCAAGAGCACAGAGGGAAAGAGGGAGAATTTCATCAGAATACTGATGTCTGTAAGGAAAGAATGAAATGAAAGTTCCAGAGCTGAAACATACACGAGCCGACATTAAGACCCTGAGGGCACACTTCAGTCATACGAAGTATTAAAAGAGAGCCTAAGTACAGGCAGAGGAGGTGGACGGTTGTGCGGGAAATCCCAACGGGAAGGGACACTCTGAAGGAGTGAGCCCCACCCCACATTCTGTCTGTAAACTAGATCCTGGACTGACTGTTAAACTATACAGGGAGGGGAAGACCTCAGTGTGTTTGGGGGGGAACAAGAACTGGAAATGACAAATATATGGGTAAATATAAACTTTAATTGTATTCTAATTTTTAAAATGCATATGACCGTTTAAGGCAAAAATTTCATACTGTATTTTGGGTTTTAAAACATGGAGATGGAGAATATGTTCCGACACAGCACAGAGCGCGGCTGCATCGGGGAGCGTTAGCGGCCCTGGTCGGTAATCTCAGCCCAGCCGCCGGTCGCCGGTCGAGTGACCTGCCGGCGTCAGTGTCTTCATCTAGAGACTGGGGACAGGCTGGCGCAGCCACACACAGCTGCTGGAGGGCTTCCATGAATTCACGAACACGAAATGGATCCGAGTAGGATCTGGTACCAGGCAAGTGCCAGAGAAAAGTTTGCTATTACTCCAGGGTCTGTATTTTTCTTTCCACTTTTCAAGCTCGAGGCCCTCAGCCCCCTCCTAACCCTCCAGATCCATTCTGGTTATTTCCCCAAAGTACCCAGGAGTTCCTTGCTTATTCTCAGGAGTGAGGAAACTCCGATGCTTCCAGAAAGGGCATTCCAGGAGAGGAATACTGTTGTGATTGACATAGAGATTCTAGGGAGCTCCAATTCATTCTCCACAGAGCAGCCAGACGGCACGAGGACTAATACTCCCCACTGAAGCCCCAGACTTCTCTCGCTGTGTTCCTAGAGATCAAAGAGCCTTCCACACCCTGTGCACTCTAGCTTCTGCCTCTCCCAGCAGCCCGGTGTTCTTTCTGTTTGTCAATAAACCAAATTGCTTTGCCACCTTTGCCCTGTTGTTCCCCTGAGCACTTCCGATCCACCCCTTCCCCGGTTCACTCCTACTCAGCCTCAGGGTTCAGCTCAAAGAGCACAGATTTCCTGACCCCCTCGATTATTTCAAATCCCCCCTCACTATAATTATCCTTCTAGCACGTATGGTCATTCTAATTCATTACATTCTAATTCAATACGTACATAATCACAGTATAGTGTTATGTGTACTATAATTAGTCTATATTGAATTGTTTAATGCCTCCTCCGCCCCCCTTCCTGAGGGAAGGGGCCCTGTCTGCCTGCTCACTATTGTATCCCCAGCACCAAGCGCAGTGTCTTGTACATAACAGGTACCCAATATTTAATAAGTGAAGTAAAACAGGGATGGAAAGTATGAATGAAGAAATAACAGAGTCGAACACCGGAAAAGTACCCCAGGACGGATGACGAGGAGCCATGTGCGCTTAAGAAGCTTGGGCTTTATTTTGAAGAGAATGCAAGTCTCTTCAAGGTGTGAGGCCTTAGGCCAACGTGAAGGTGTTAGGCTGGGCGAGTGGCTTTTCAAATGTGTTTTAGAAGAACAACTGTGTCAGGATGTGGAGGATTGTCTTGGAGGGGGTGACGCTGGGGCAGGAAAGCCGGGCAGAGGCTGTTGCCGGTTAGGAAATCACCAAGCAGAGAGACGAGGGGGGGGGCACTAGCCTGACATGGGGCATGGCGGGGGGCAAGCAAGTGGGCTAGAATCCAGAATAGAACACACTCACCTCATCCTGGGCGCCTGCACGGAAGGAGGGGAGCGGACGTATCAGATGGGTGGGAAGGGTTTTGTGATTTTTAATAATTAAGATGTGTTGAGCTTTCATGCACCACACATTATATGTCATGGCCTCCGTATCTTATTTTCTGAGGTCACCTGCCCAGACCGAGGGGTTTGGAGTGGTAGAACTGCTGTGAAAGGACTGGTAAGATTTAGAATAGCCACTCCAGAGAAAGGAAGAAGGAGCCGATAAGACCCTGATTCGGCGAAGGAGCCAGAAGTCGCAATTCAAGGGATTCCTATTTTGCCGATCCTTTTCTCCAACGGTGCCGAGCAGCCTGGGGGTAGGAATGAAAAACGTAGCTATTTGAATTGAAATAGGATTAGGACAGGAACTTGCAAACCATAGCCTTGGGCCAAATGAGGCCCCTCCCTGTTTTTTGTAAGTGAAGTTTTATTGGAACAACCACCGTGATTGGTTTACATGTGCTCTTTGTTTGCTTTTGTGCTACAACAACAGAGCTGAGTAGTTGGGTAGAGACTGTGTGTCTCATAAAGCCTAAAATGTTTACAATCTGGTCCTTTACAGGAAAGGTCTGCTGAGTCCTGGATTAGGAATTAGCAGCAGATAAAGCCGAAAACATGACAGGGGGTGAGGGGGAGAGCAGACCAAGAAAGTGGTTCACGTGATGGATGATGGGATTCTAGACTAGACAAGAAAGGAGAGTCAGGTAGGCATCGACGGGAGTGAGAGAGAATAAAAGGATCATTGGATCTACTGGCTCACTGAGGCCAAAATGTAGATGCATTAAAAGGAAGGAGAGGGCTGGAAGAAATCAAGGAAAAGTCTTTTTGGAAAGCAAGATTTCAGAGTAGGGCAGTTCTGAGTGATGACGTACCAGAGAGTGAGCAGAGGAAGGGCTGAAGGTGACTTGTGGTTGGGGAATTCAGGAAATGATGAGGTGGGACTGATGGCTAGCCCCTCGGATGCAGGATGACCGAGGCTAGAGAAGATAGCGTCTATTTTCTATTTTTTCTATTGTTTTAAGAAGTATTTGTGTATCTGAAGGGTCTAGGCCTGGTGGTATAAACTCTTTGTGGAGATAATGAGCTGGGTAAATTTAAAGAGATTTCCACACTCACAGTGTAGCAGATTTCAGCCGTTGGGGGGCTGTCCAAGGCCGCCACCGAATACACATTAATATTTTTGTTCTGATATTTTCACTGAATGATTTGCTGCAGCAACCTCCTTTGATCTTTTGATGCTAAATAACTCTGTTCCTAGAACAGTGCATTCCTTCTCCTCCTCTGTTTAAATTTTAAGTTATTTATCTATAGATCAAACTATTCCTTTAGGTCATTAGATCATGTGCTCTGAAAAGAAAAAGGGAGCTTACTAGATGCCTGGAAGTCGGGTCGTTATACTCCTGAGCCACAGTTCTGGGAAGCGTGTTAGGCTGCGCTGGACTTTGCTTTCTAATTTGGGGGGAGGGAAAAAAAAATCATACGTTCTAGTGCTGGGATAGTGGTGAGCGTTCTCACTGGCTCCACCCTTTGTTTATAGCTCATTGATTCCATTTTTGTACTCCAGATTTCAGTAGAAGTTGTTCGGTAGAGCTCTTTTTCAGTTCATCTTTGCTAAGAAAGAAACCACACATCACACACACACACACACACACACACACACACACACACACACACGCCCTTTAACTTTTTGCCTATGAAAGTCTTCAGAGCCAGAATAATGAACATTTTCCAAAAAGAAATGGAGAAAATGGTAGAAAACAGCTCTGCAAACCTGACCCTGAGCTCCTGGTCAGGCTGGTTCAGAAGCAGCGTGCAGAGTGGAGGGTCCAGGGGAGTCTAATCACAGCCGGCAGGAAAGTCAGGGCAGCACCCGCAGTGCCAGTGACCCAGCACCGCGGGTGCTGCCCCCCTCCCCCCTCCACATGGCCCCAGCAGCTCCCCCCGCCGTCCAGCACCTGCCTGCCTTCTCGCAGACAAAAAGACACACTGCTATGGTTTTTTAAATTCAGCAAACCAAATTTATAGTTCATAGGTAAGTGAGAGAAGCCATCATTAATCCAATAAGCCTAATTGTCCCGATAACAATTTAGTAGTAGTGATTAGGGGCAGACTCATTAGCATTTCTCTCTAATCTTATGTTATTCCTAAATCTGTTTCTTTCATATAGCTTATTTTTAATAACGACATTAAAGTAAATTTTCAAATATTATGTTTTTAAAAACTGAGCTCTACTTCATGGACCAGAAAATGTACGCTATTAAAATGTACAATTTCGTGGGTTTTAGTATTTTCCCAGAGATGCGCAGTCATCACCGCCAGAACATTTTTATCACCCCAAATAATTCCTGCATCCATTAGCAGTCACTCCCCATTCCTCCCTCCCCTTAGCGCTCCCCCCTAACTGGTAATCGACTTTCTCTATTTGCCCACTCTGGACGTCTCATGGTATGGAATCATACAGTATGTGTCTTCTCTGTCTGGATGCTTTCACTTCGCACAATGTTTTCAAAGTTCATCCATGTTGTCACGTGAATCAGTGCTTCACTCTTTCTTTTTTTAAATATTTTATTTATTTATTTATTAGGAAAGAGAGAGAGTGAGAGAGAGCAGGTCAGAGTGAGAAGCGGACTCCCCATGGAGCTGGGAGCCCGATGTGGGGACTCGATCCCGGGACTCCGGGATCATGACCCGAGCCGAAGGCAGTCGCTCAACCAACTGCGCCACCCAGGGGCCCCAGTGCTTCACTCTTTCTTGTGGCTGAGTAATATCCCGCTGTAGAGATAAACACGTTTTATTTATCCATTCATCAGTTAATGGATATTTGAGTTGACTTTTTAGCTATTATGAATGATTTTGCTATGGACATTTATGTAAAATGTTACTTTTTCCATTGCAGAGCAAAATCAGAATGTCTTATTTCATGTGCACAGTTAACTTGACAGTCATTATATTATATATCAGGAAAACTGAGAGGGAGGAATCGGACAAAAAAATAAAAGTTTTACAAAAAAGTTTTACAGTGTAAAACAGCTCCTCTGTTTTACAGTGAGCAGTTTGAAGTGTTTAGCTGACCACTTTTAACAGAAAAATTTACATTTATAACTACAGCTGGAGAGAGTTTAGAAATATTTCTAGAAATGTATTTGTCGTTATATTTTTGTGATTCAGTTCTTCTGAATGCTTTTGAAATTTAAAGTTACAATACAATAATTAACCGGTCTGATGTTTTTCATGAATATAAAAAGTTAAGAGATAACACATCAGCATTTGGAATAATTTTATCAGTGTTATCTTTAAGCAAGTGCAATATTAATTGGCGTGCATCTATCACACGGGGAGATTTTTAAATGGCAGCTACTTCTTGCTGCTTATCTGTTGCATTGCAGCTCTGGTGGCTACACTGTATGGAGAGGATGAATGGTAACGAGATAGTCACATAACCTTCTGGAGTGAGCGGGAGGCGGGGCAGGGTAACGGAATGGGCAGGAGAGGCCCCCTGAAGAGCAGCTTCATGTGTCTGCGACAGCTGTGGTGTGTTTGGAAACAAAAGTAAATTGGTGTGCAGCAATTAGAGATGAAGTGGCTTTTTATGAGCAAAAGCCTGCGAATCGAAGCTCCAAAACTGTAAACAATGATAAGCCCGTTAGTCAGCACTTGTAGCTCCAAAGGGAAAGAAAGGTGGAGAGGAGAAAGCCATGATTCTCAGACTTTGGCAGGCATCAGAAACCCCCGGAGCTGGCTGAACCTCGGTTTCCTGGGCATGACCCCAGTTTCTGATTTCCTTTAGGGGGATGGGGCCCAAGAACCTCATTCCTGACGAAGTCCCGAGCGCTGCTGCGGCGTGTTCGGGACCGCACTCGGAGAATCGCCAGTGAAACCGGGTGAAAGTTAGCCGGGTTATCTCAATCGCATCACACCCGTGTGACTACCACACTGTGTTACCCTTTTTCAGTGAACTGCCGGAGAATGTGCTACCCCCAAATGGGGGTAGACCAAGAAAGAGAGAGACATGGGATATAGGACGCAACCCAGGAGGACGGGGCAGGGACATGTCAGGGGACAGCTGTCACCCAAACAGCACACTCAGAGTGGCGGCGTGACTCTGGATGCGTCGAGGCTCTCATCGTTCGCATGCCCATCCCTATCGGGCCGTCTTTTCAGTCCAAGGACAGACGTCAGGATAAGGCTGACCTAGATTCTTCCGTGCGCTCCTCTTGCCTCGACCATGTGCCGATGAAGTTGCTGTTTTCCTTTTCGTGTCCTGCTGCTGCATCGACTGAGAATACTCATTTCACCCCCAAAATGTCTTGTGATTGGAATTTTTCCTAAAAGCTGGAGATGGGCCTCAGAGCTTTGAAGCAGAAAATAGAAGCCGCCTGCCCCAGCCATGTTTTTTTTTTTTTACAGGAGATTCAATTTAGTTTAAAGGGACATGCAGATGTAAAGCAAATAAAATAATATGTAAATCATGTGTGTTAAGGGGTCAGCGTTAATTTCCCTGTTCTATGACTTCAGCTTTTTATTACTATGATTATTATTATTATTATTAAAGTAACAAGTCTCATTAGCTGTAATGACGTTGGAACTGGATTTTGCCAACTCGTACCGCCTAATACACGCATGAGTGTAAATAGCTATTCCAAGACAAGAAACAGTTCTGTGTCAAAGAAAGTTTAGAAACCACTTGAATAAATTATAGTAGATTTCTCAGAACTCTCAGGTTGCTGATGTTCATTGTTAATCCTAAAGAGAGGCGCAGTATGCAGTTGCCCAGTCTTATCTGACTTTACAATCCTGTTTTCACAAAACATTTTTTTACAGCTTAAGGAACATAGTGTTCCTCAGAACATGGGTTGGGAAATAACGATTTAGAATGAAATGCAAAAGAAGAGAGTATGATTTTGCCTGAAGTGGAGTTAAAATGTTATCAAATTTTTAATTTTGTGGAAAACAGGCTTAGAATGCTTTTTTATTTTACTTATTGCTTCTTGGTAGAAAAAAATGATATACATGTACTCAAATGTTCCATGTCTCAGGTGATTTGGAGCTCAGCTTCAACTGTATCTGAGCAGAAAGAGATTCGTTTCACAGCTTTGGGGTTCTTGTGGTTGGTTGTTCATTTTGCCATAATATTCTCTGTAGAAGAAAGAAAAGATGAAGGAATCTAAGTTACAGCTTTCTCACACTATCTACTTTAAATGCCAAGTTAAAATGCCACCAGTCAGTAGACTAGGGATGTAATACTTTACTTTTCTGCTCTCTCTGGTAAGTGTAGTGTAAAAATATGTCCGGCACAGTTCAGAGTCAAGGCGAACATTGATAACTTCTATGTTCGTTTCATTTCCATGGCGGTATTGGTATATAATATATCTTTAGATTTTCACATTTTATCCACTTCCTGCTGTGGGTTTCTTTAGGCTCATTATGAACATTTAACATATGCCATTATAAGTAGTATTATGTTGAGACCTTGCCCATAGGATTTTACATGCTATTGCAAAATTATTTTATATATTACTCTCGTTTGTATGTTGCGTTATCTTTCTCTCCCATTTATACCTTTCAGTTTCAACCACCTCTGAAGGAACATCCTCCTTTTCCACTTTATCTATGTCACCTCCTGATTCAGCCTCTCCAGAGAAGTCTGTTCATCTCTTACACCCGGTTTTGGCTGGACCTTCCTTCTGGACTCTGTCCCATCAGCAGTCTTCTGCCTCCTTTAAGGATAAAGATAAGATAGCCA
>CM052807.1:112327139-112343612 GCA_028533885.1 Nasua narica | reverse complement strand
CCTCCCACCCGCCAGCTCCCTCAACAGCTTCCGGGGCCTTTGCCGTTTCACTTGGTCTTCGCGAAGCCCCGGGAGGTGGGGACCCGTTCTCCCCATTTTGCAATGAGATGGCCGGGTGTCCAGGGAGCTAAGGTTAGGTCAAACGCTGGTCTAGTTTAGCTCTTAGTAGGTGCTCATATATGCCTCGTGCCTCCCGAGGACCAGCACCGACTGTTTCCCTGGGTCCTGCTGAGACCCAGGCTGAAATACACAAATTTCCCCCTTGTGCAAAGAGGGCTCTCCAGGGAAGGTCTCTACGGGGCCCTGGCACAGCTTGCTTTGATCGCGGCCTCCTTGGACAGTCCGATCGGACCTCCTGTCCTGCCTCCCCCCACGCCCCTCCCTCCCCTCACTTTCTGCAACTTTCTTGCTGGCCGACAGCAGTATTTGGAATGTGAACTATTCATTGGTGGGAGTTTTATTCGCCCGTGAAAATTAGTGTTCAAGGGACAGGGAGTGAGAGAGAAGTACAATTTGGACCCTCGGGAGCGGGGCTCAGCCCTGGGTTCCTGGGGGGAGCCTGGGCTCCCCGGAGTTCTAAGTGGATCTGGGGTAAAGCACCCTGCAGCATAGCCGATGGGCTGGCTAAGCGGCCCTGCCCCTGGGAGATTTGTATTCAGACAAGGCTTTGGGGGAAAGTAATGAAAAATGTTAGTGGGGGGGAGGAGGGGGAAGCCCAACACGTCCACACGAGATTTCTCATTAGTATGAAAGATGGCCCAGGACCTCGGTCTGTGATGAAGAGAATGGATTGTGTCCTGATTAAGTTGTCTGGGACGTGGAAATAGCTTGGCGACTCCTGCCCTGACCTTCACAGAGGTCCCCAAATATGCCAGGCTTACGCCCGAAGTGACTCTGCCCAGTTGGGGGTGACTCTAAGATCCCCCATTAGCCTCACCCAGCCAAGATCGGGCACCTGCCTCCCCCTTCCCCCGTGGCCTCCAGAAAGGAGGGACGTTGCTCTGGGTGGAGGGGCCCAGTCTGCCAATGGGGCTGCAGCCAGGGCTGGGGCCGGCTCCCCTCCTGGCCTAGGGGAGCCCGGGGAGCCCGCTGTCAGGCGGCGATCATCATCAGATCGTCGCCCTGCCCCTGGAGTGAGGCTGCTGCCCTCAGCCAGTGCCCCTTCCTCCCTGCCCGCCCCTTCCCTTCCCGGGAGCCGCTGCCTGCGTGCTGAGCCCCTGAGTGAGTCGGGGGCCCGAACCCCGGAGCTTGGACCTGCCCTGCGGCTGGGATTGGAGCAGCGAGCATCTCTGCCTGGTCCCGTGGGCTTGGACCACGTGAATCGGGAGTCATTTCTCAGCCCAGGTTCATCTTCTTCCCGGAGGAAGGTCTTGAAGTGCCTGATAAACAGGACAGAAGCAGCTCAAGCGGTTCCAAGTGCGGCTTTGTCGATGACACCGGCTACACCAAAATGATAAGGGCCGTTCATCTTCTGTCTTTGGAGCACGAGAGCAGCTTCTGAGGACTGCGGCTCTGCGGTAACGGCATTTGTTACCCGGAGCTGACTGGCGGCCCCCCACCTTCCAGAAGCAAGGCCTCTGGGGACAGCCTGTAGCCATCATTAGAGAAGCTTCTCCGTTCTTTTCAATCAGTCACCAGGTTTAATAGCTGTGGGGGCCTCTCCGTCCCCTGGGCTCTGCGTGTGATGGCCGGGCTGCCTGCCGGCTCTCCCCAGGCCTCCTGCCCTTGACCTGCAGGCTGAAGCCCTCCTCTGTCCGGGACCTGCCCCGGCCTCCACTTCTCTGTGCTCAGAGCCTGAGCCCCAGGGAACCGAGCGTCAAGCCCCGAGAATTTTGCCTCCTGCCTCTGATGGTCTCTGATGTCCTTCTTCCCTGACATCAGCTGCCCTCGGCCCATTCTTGCAGCCTTCTCTCTGCTCTCTGTTTCGAAAACTCACGCTAGCCACGGTACCCCGCACCGCTCATGCTGTTCCTCCTCCCACCTCTGCTTGAGCTGGGCCCTCGGCCTGGATGCCCCTCCCCCAACTCCGTGGGCTTTCCTGGATGAGTGCCAACTAGTTTGGCACCATTGGCACCAACTGCAGCGTTTCCTTCTCCAGGAAGCCCTCCCGAAGCTACAAAATCTACCGGTTCTCGGCACACCATGTTTTGTAATTGCTCGTCTAGCTCCATCCCGTGTCGCATTTCCCCAGGAACGCTAGCTCTACCCAAACAGCAGCCCACGAGGCTCTCTGACCCTGACCTTGCCACTCCCGGGGGCCCTGCTGCTGGATAGACCCTGATCTCCATCCAGGTGGAGCCTCAGACCAGTCCGAGAGGCTCGTCCAGCACCAGCTGGGACCCTGAAGGAAGGTGGACAGCCCAGAGGGCTCCCAGGGGCCTGTTTTGCTTGCTTCCCTCCGTGGAGACCAGCTGTCTCGGGGGAATGTGGGGGTGCTGGGCGCTACACTCGAGGAAAGGGGACTGGAGCCCACCTTGGCTAGCAGCCCTTCCTCCCAGATCCCGCTTGGATGTGGCTGCTCTCCACCGGCACCTTCTTACCCACTGGAAAGGACCACACAGCTCCGAGAGTCCCTGTCCTCCAGCGCGCCCGACTGAGAGTCACATCATCTTAGTTTTCATCACACGTTCTCATCAGGGGGCCCGGGAGAGGCCCCGGGGGCACCAGGACACAGGTCCATCTGGAACCCCCCCGAGGCAAGTAGCCCCCCGAGTCCCAGAGCCCACTAGCGGTGAAGATAGGGATCCAGATGGTGTCCCTGAGCACAAGGGTCACATAGATACCTTGAATGCTCCTGTCTTCCCTGGAGGTATCCTGGCACTTGTCGCGGTGATGAGCGGGGACAAGGCTGCGAAATATCACGTTGGGAGAAAACTTGTCTATTTTCTCACTGAGATTAACCTCAGCCACGACATGCCCCTCGAAGACCCGCTGTCCCCTGTCCCTACCCTGCAGAGCCGGGAGGGACAATAAACCACCTGCATTCCCAGTGAGGCTGGGCTGTTGCCTCTTCTTCCTCATCCCATGGCCTCAAGGTCCCAGTGGGGGAACAGCAGCGTGGTCCTGCCTGTGTCCTTCCCATTTCTCAGAAACGCTACTGGTGCCACCCCAAACCTCTCCACTGCTAGGACCCAGAGGGACCTAGGTTGCACACCTTGTCCAGGGGGTTGGACTGGGGCTTCGAGGCAGCTTGATACAAGGGGAGGGGGCATGGGATTCCAGTCAGTGACACTGGCCACAATGGACTCAGAGTCAAGACCCAAGGTGAAACTCGATCCTGTCATTTCTTGGCCAATGCTGGACCCGCTCAGCCTCAGTGTCCTGATTTCCAGGGGCCAAGGGGCTCGGCGCTTCCTCACAGGGTCCGAGTGACAGCTGTGGGGGTCGCTGTCAGCACTAGACAGGGGAGCAGAAGGGGACAGCCCGGTCTCCGCCCCGGGAGCCCACAGCCGGGTGAGGGAAGCGTCAGAGTCAGGGTGTTGGACGGAAGGAGCAAACCTCTCTCTGCCCAGGTTGTCTCGGAAGCTCGGATCGAGGAGGGTGGGTGGGATATCCCGGGAGTTAATTGCAAGGAGAGAGGGCGTCTCTCCTGGCCTCTCTCTGGGACATCTGCCCTCAGCCCCGGCCCCTGTCTGCACGCCAGCTCCACGCCCGTGTGACCAACGGCACTGTTTCTGCTCTCCTGTGACTTCGCCTTGTGTGCAGCTCTGGTTCTCAGCTCCCCTCTGGACCCCCAGGGCCGGCACCATCTGCCTGCCATCTCATTGTCCCCAGATTCCCGGGACCGGGGTCCCTGTAGCCCCGGTATGATTGGGGTGGACAGGGCTTTGTCTCCTGGAATGGAGGGAGGACCCCCTTTGCCACCGGGACAAAGCAAGATCTGTTTGCAAGATGTGTATGTGCGTCTCCAGTACAAAGAGACGTGCAGACAGTTCATCATCCGCGGTAGGAGCCCAGGAACAGCAGAAGCCGTGTGTGTGTGTGTGTGTGTGTGTGTGTGTGTGTGTGTGTGTGTGTCCCAGGGGATTTTACAGAATTTTTAACCTACGGCCACAGCTCCTGAAGCCTGGACCAGACCTTCTATCTGTGAATCCCTAGCAGCAACAAGGAGGAGGAGATCACGAATGAACGAATGAATGAGTGGACGAATGAATGGCCGCCAGCTCACGGATGGGCTTGGTGACAGGGCCCCTCATCGGAGCTCCTGGGGACAGGAGAGTGGACAGGCCGAGTGGGGCCAGCAGGCTGCAGGCGGACTCTGGGGAGCAGAGAGCCCGGATGACTTTTGACCCAGCAGTTCCACTTCGAGGACTTTATTCCAAAGGAATTCCTTGCACAAACCCACAGAACTATTTCCTACAGCACGGAAGTCACCTAAATTTCCATCACAATGGGACTGTAACACTACATACCCGGTGCCCTCCCACAATGCAGGCAGAGGACCAGAGGCGGAGTGGATGCGTGGGCAGAAGAGGGCCACCAGATGCTTTGGGAAGTGACAAACAGCTTGTGTAAGGAAAAGCGGGGGGCGGGCGGGGCAGGGGTGACCTCACGCGGGTGCAGAGAGGTTTGCGGGGAAGAGGCTGGGAAGCTGGGAAGGAATTCTCAGTGACTGTGAACTCTCTTGCTTTTCCTCTTTTTTATTTCTGCCTCTGTTAAACAGCAGTTATTAAAAATGGACTAGAACGACAAATACCGCTTGTTTGGTCCCTTTCTGGAGGGAAGGAGCAGGCTCCTGCCCTTGAACCTGCAGGCACACGGACCAGCAGGGCTGCAGAAAGAATCGCAGGACCGCGAACAGTCGGAAGAGGACCCTGCACACCTCGCGTGCCCGGTGCACCTGTCAGCTCGCTGATGCCCCCCGGAGGTAGCGGGTCACCGGCACTGCTAGGAACCCCATTGTACGGACGAGGAAGCTGAGGCTCGAGGAAGCTGAGGCTCGGGGGAGCGGAACCTGGGGTCTACCTGACACGATGGACGGCAGCAAAAGAGGGGACTTGGAACCCAGGACTGGCTGATCCCAGTCTGTGCTAGTTTTAGGAGATGCTGAGCCCCCCGGCCCACCCCTCCAGTGGACACCAGGGCCAGCAGGTGCGGGCTGCCTCTCGTCTCTGGTCACCGCCCCCCCCCCCCCCCCCTAGAGCTAGAGCCCACTGCTGCCTGAATCGCGGCTAGCCCTCCTTCCGGGCCTGGGTGGTGCAGGACCCAGAGCGTGTGTTTGCTTCACCCAGTGGTGGCCTCAGCCTACCCTGCCCTCCGGGACTCAGAGGCACAGAGCACGCTGAACCTAGACGCCGGCTGCTCTTAGGGACCGCCATGGTGTCTCCTCACCAAGGTCTGCTTGGTGGCATCTGTGTCTGGGGGAAGGAGCCCTAAGGGAGTATCCTGACCGCGTGTGGCCTGGGCGGTGGTGGCTTTGCAGAAAAGATTCGCTGTTTCCTCTAAATGTGTTTACCACGCAGAGGCAAGGGCTTTATGAACTTGACCGCTAGGTGCCCTTGAGAAAGGAGGGGTGCAAAGGAAGCGAAGGAGGGGCCTGGGGGGAAGGCCTGCGAATTCTCTCCCTGGGACACTCTTACCTCAGGCCCACCCTGGGCCGCAGGCCGGCCATCTGTCTACAGATCCAGCAGACGCGACCGCAGGGGCATTTGCCCCGAGTGGGGCATTTGTTATGGAACGGGGTCAGAGCTTGAGCTGGCAGGACCAGATTTATTTAGAAGAATCTGGTGAATCCATGATTCTTTTTTTTTTTTTCTTTTTTTTTAAAGATTTCCTTCATTCACTTATTAGAGAGAGAGACTGAGAATGAAAGGGGAGAAGGTCAGAGGGAGAAGCAGACTTCCCGCAGAGCCAGGAGTCCGACATGGGACTCGATCCCGGAACTCCGGGATCATGACCTGAGCCGAAGGCAGTCGCCCAACCAACTGAGCCACCCAGGCGCCCCTGAATCCATGATTCTTAATAAAGGAAACTGCAAAGCAGGATAAACACGAGTACATTTTGTTCTTGAGGGCTTCAGAGAGTAACCGGTGCAAACCTGCGGGACAGCCCCCGCCCCGCCAGTGGACACGCCCCTGCCCGTGGCCACGCCCACGGCCCGGAGCTGCTTGGGCTTAGTCAAGGAGGAATGTGTAGTCCGTATTTATTTTTGTTGGGTGGACTTGGTTGGATTTACCACATTCAACCAATATTTCTTAAGTATCTAGTGTGTTTCCATACATCTTGAAACTCAGCCAGGACTTTTACATGCACCGCTTCTTGTAACCCGAAGAAGAAGCTTGGGAGTTCATTATCCCCATTTTACAAGTTCATCCCAAGGCTTGACCGCCTTCTCTCCGTGAGTCCTGGGAGCCGAGCCAGGCTCATCGCAGCCTGCGGGGTCCTGTGACTGGGGTCCTGCCACACCAGCCTCTCTATGCTCCCCTGCTCTCCCCCGACACCCGGAGCCTGTCTAGACCTCCACTGCCCACGCAGGCCCGCAGGCCCGCCCGCCCCAGAGCATCCAGCTCTGGGATGGAGGAAATACATTCAGATCCTGAGCCTGGGACTTCCTAGTGAGGTGAACCCCCCAGCCTCAGTTTCTTCATCTATCAAACGTGGGTAAGAAGAGCCCACCGCTGGGTGACACCCCGGCCTCATAGCGCCCAGCAGCCTGGAGGGGCTCGGCCAGCGTGGAGTCCTTGTCAGTTACTACCCACGTGTTCGGAGCAGGGCGAGCCCCAGGCCGAGGCTCCCAGGGGCGGGCAGACCCCCGGGCTGGTGGCCCCCAGCCTGGTTTCTGGTGGAGACACGACCGTTTCCGGCTCCCTAGCTCCGGGCCACCATTCAGTCCTCCCCTCTTGTTCCCCCTCATCCACTCGGTCTGCCTACCTCACGCACATCCCACCTTCCTTCTGGGCCCAGTCCGACTGCCATGACTTCAAGAGGCACTTCCCTTCCCCCCGCCCCAGGGCCCTGCACCCAGGATTTTGGACGAATGAGTGCGAGTGGCTGGTGCAGGCTGGCCTGGCTGTCTGTGGGGCAGGTGCCCCTCTTAGGGTCCACAATCAGTCCGGGTGGCTTCTGGATTGAACACCCTTGTTCAGCGGCCAGGTCATGTTCTGTGCGCACTAGATCCTGTGTTTGAAGTGGGGAGAGGAGAGCGGCGGGCAGGAACACGAGCCCGACTGGAGCAATATGGTGGTGGGGGGGGGGCGTGGTGCAGGCGTGGCGCCCCTGCAGGGCTGAAGGCCAGGGAAGACAAGGCTGGTGTGGTGGACATTCAGGTTCCTGCTTCCCTTGCAGCTGGGGTGCAGGGTGCACTTGGACTTGGGGGCCCTTCTCTTCTCTCTCTCTGGTGTCAGTCGTCTCTGCCGCAGAAAGTGGTGGGACTGCAGGGACTCGGGATCACTGAGCACAAGCCCCATGTTGGGCCAGCCCAAGGGCACCGTGTGGGGCAGCGTGGGTGGTGCTTCTGGAAGTGCCAGCCCTCCTAACCTTGCCTTTTCAACACGACTGCTTCGGCTTACTGACGCAGAGGCAGCCTCTGTGCTTATGGCTAAGAGCACTGGCTTGTTCTGTGCCCCGACCCTTGTCCCAGCGCGCAGGGGGACTTGTACCTGGACAAATGTGTGGGCTGGCTTGGTTAGTTGGTTTTTAACAGACATTTGTTGGGTACCTTCCAAGGACCACAGAGTCCGTAACCCCCCAGGGTCCCGTTCGCATCTCGCATTTTAGTAGTACAGCCCATTAGCCCTACGAAGAGCCTTCCCGTGCATCCTGCACCCACATGTGGTTGTTCCCTCTGCGTTGATGGTGGCATTCCGCCGAGCTCCATGGAGTGAAGTCACCCCTTTTGGGTAAAGGGAAGGGAGAACCG
This sequence comes from Nasua narica, assembly GCA_028533885.1. Lineage (NCBI taxonomy): Eukaryota > Metazoa > Chordata > Mammalia > Carnivora > Procyonidae > Nasua > Nasua narica. Next base: position 112,335,754 of record CM052807.1, on the reverse strand, counting down.
GGCACCTGGGTGGCTCAGTTGGTTAAGCAACTGCCTTTGGCTCAGGTCATGATCCCAGAGTCCTGGGATCGAGTCCCACATCAGGCTCCCAGCTCCACGGGGAGTCTATTTCTCCGTCTGACCTTCTCCCCTCTCATGCTCTCTCTCACTGTCTCTATCTCAAATAAATAAATAAAATCTTAAAAAAAAAAAAGAAGAAGAAGAAGAAGAGAAGGGAGAACCCATATCCCCGGGATGGAGAGGGTGTCTCTAAAGGCGGTGATCCAGAGCAGTGGATATTCTCAGAAAACTAGAACGCAGCAGGCAGACTTTCTCGAGTCTGCACTTTTAGGAAAGTGTGAGCTCCTAGGAGGTGGGCTGAGACGGACAGGGAGGTAGGAAGGTGGAGAGCACTTCCTAGCACACGCACGTGCACACACACACATACACACACACGGTGATCTGTACCTTTTACTTGAGGTAAGTACTAGATACAGTAAGGGATGTGAGGTACAAAGTGTACACATCTCAGACACGCAGCCTGACGCGTGGGTACATATGTGCACTCCCATGTAACCACCACCTACGTCCACACACGGAAGAGCTCCCCAAAAGAGCTGCTCATGCTCTTCTGGCCAATCCCACCCACCCCTGCCTGGGGAACCGCTCTTCTGGTCTCCATCATCCTACACTCGTCTTGCCCGTTCTTGAACTTCCTATAAATGGAATCAGACAATGTAGTCTTTGTCTGACTACCTAATGTCCGTGAGATTCAGCCATGCAGCTGTGTGCCATCTGCTGGTTCTTCTTGATCTCTGAGGTGTATTTTGTGGTCCGAGTAGAGCACGGTTTACCCTTTCTCCTGTCAATGGACACTAACTCGTTTCTACTCTTTGTCCATCATGGATATGGCTGCTATGGCGGGTATATGGACGCTTTCCTCGTAGGTATATATCCAGGAAAGGGGTCGCTGGGTCCCAGGGTAGACATGTGACTATAACCAGGGACTTGCTGGTAAATGTTTAACCACCAGCTCTGGGGGAGGAGAAAAAAAAAATCGCGGTTTGTAGCCTTGGGCAATTTCCGTTTTGCAAATAACTTTATGGCTGATTTTCAGCTGCCACATGAAGTCATTGCACCCAGAACTGGAAAGAGATGCAAGCCACTGGATTTTGGGATCCATACGAATCGGCTCAAGAATGCCAGTGAGCCTCTTTTCCTTAGGAACTCAGTCAAATAGAACAGGGTCTATGACCCAGAGATGAGGCTGCGCAGCGTAACCGGGTCCCCACCAGGCATGTCACACATGAGCTTCCATTATTTTGCAGTTGTCACACCTGCCCGGGCTTTGTGCAAAAGGGCAAGTGTCTGCTTCTCCCTGGAGCATTAAAAGGGGGAAGGCATTGAGGTCAGCGTGCCTCTGGAGGTAGGATCAGGGAACCAACCATCCCCAAGGTGAAATGTGCCGAAGAGCGGCCCCCTTGCCCCAGAAGGGTCCTTTTGATGCCAACCTTGGGAGATCTAGATCTTATCATTATGAAGGAAAATGGCAACTTCCTTATAAAAACTGAGGCTCCAAGAGCTAAGGAGGACAAGAGGGGGGCCAAGTTGAATGACACCTCTAACGCTTGGTGCTTGGGAAGCCAATACCTAATGTCAGAGGAATGAGTCCTCGATGACATTTCAGACTCCCCAGAATGGCTCTGCACCCCTCAAGTACACCCCGAAGCTCTCCTGCAAGGCTGGGCCCGGCCGGCCATGACTTTCTGCTTCATTTGAAAGCCTCCCGATTCCCCCACTGTGCAGCCCCGGCTGGTATTTTACGGGCCATAAAAAGGCAGCCCTCAAACAGCTGGAGTGCGCCGAGCCTTTGCAGCCCCCGCACGCCAGGGCTGTTCACAAACACGCTGCGCCGAGGGCCTGAAGCCGCCACCGAGACACATCTGTTCCCCAGAAGCACTCGGTGACAATCTTCCATCTCCTCGCCCGCCCTCTCCGCCTCGGTGGGGGTGGGGTGGCGCTTGATTGAGTGTCCCCGTCTGTCCGTCTGTCCGTAGCTTCCCAGCCGCTGTGCCTAACGTCACCTCCTTCTCCACTCCCCTGTGGCTGCCCGACACGCCCCTTGACTCCCCCTCATTCCAGACCTGTCCTGGCTCCCCAGTACCTGCGAGAGGGAGTCCAAACTTCTGTGTCTGTTGTCTTTAAGAGTCTTGCAGATGGCGCACGTGTCTGCTTTCCAGGACATCTCCTGTCACTCACCAGCTGGTCCCCTCCTGCAGACGCGCTCCGCATCGATGCACCCCCAGTGCCCTCCGTCCCGGGCTGACCCACGTCTTACCTGGTGGAGCCCAGCCTGGAGGACTCAGCTCAAACGACAGCTCTGCCGTCTTCTGGGACTTGCGTGTCGTCTCCCTGTCCCTGGCAGAATTAGTCAACCCCATCCCCCCAGGATGGCAGGGCTGCCTCCAGAGCAGCCCACCGCCTGCCAATGGGAAGGAACTGGCTTCAGGCTTCACCTCAAGGTCACAGGCAGGTCACCTCCCTGTGAACTTGAGGGCATAGCCTTGAGCCTGGCACTTAGCAGAAGCACTCAGAAGTATCCCTGGTGTATTTCAACTCAGTGAGGACATATCACTGTGCTTGGGACGATCGTCGATCGGTTCCTCTGAACGCGGTGTGGGGGAGAGCGCGGGACGGGATGCCAGTCAGCTTCTTGTCCCCGAGGAGGGGTCCCCAGACTTGCCCGTGGAAGCAGCCATAAGGAGTTTTGTCACGGTTTCCAGCTGCACTTGACCCCCACCCGGAAGCCGGACTTCTAGAACGGTCTCGTTTTTCTTCCCCTGTCCCACCTCGTCCCGCTGGATGGCGGGGGGGCCGTGTGTTGAGGCGGGAAGACAGGAACTTCATGGCCATACTCAACGGTGTGGTTTCCTCCTCTGTGGCTTCCTTTAAGGTGGGGCAGACCGTCCCCTCTGGTGGGGACACTGGATGGAAAGGCTCCAGCGGAGGGCCTGTCCCACCCTAGGTGCTGGGCCCCCAGAGGCCTCTGTCACTTTGCTGGCTCTCTTGGGTCCCGGCCTGATGTGCTTCTGCTCCAGCTTTGACACCGTCCCACCTGAGTGTTTTATATGTAAGTAAAAGTTTCCTTCTGTCCCATTTCCCTCATGGTCATTCTGATCTCCTATAAAAAGGCCAGAAGCAGTCAGACTTGGTGGTTCACAGTGGGGAAACTGGGATTGGGATGGGTTTTTTTTTTTTCCTTCCTCTGTCTCAAAGTGGGGTTTTGGGGAATGAGACTGAATCACTCCCCTGACCTTGTCTGGGCCGCTGCTGGAGGCTGATGAGGGCATACAGGTGAGGAACGGGACGAAAGGGAACGTGGACGTCAGCCTGAACGGAAGAGTAACTAGTCCTGCGTTCAGCACTGGGGACCAGGGTGTCACGGGGCGGGGGCGGGAGGAGGCTGGGGCTCTGGGGGGCTCGAGTCCTGCTCCTTGCCAGGGCTGGCCCACGTGCCACACGGGGTGTTTGTGCAGGTCCAAACGTTGTTGGAGGATCAAATGAAATTACGTGTGGAAAAAACACTTTCTAAACTGAAAAACAGTGCATAACTACTAGACATCGAGGGCCATTTACTGTTTAAAAATGAGTAAGATGGCGATCTTATTAGCATGTCATTAGCACATTATTATCATCTTATTAGCATAACATTAGCATATCATTCAGTCTTTAAAAGAAGGAAACTGACGTGAGCTACAACATGCACGAAACTTGAGGACATGATGCTGAGTGAGATACGCCCATCAGGGAAAAGACAAATAGGCATGATCTCACTCACAGGAGGTCCCTGAGCTAATCAGCATCACGGAGACAGAAAGTAGAAGGGTGGTCGCTAGGGGTGGGGGGAGGGGGGGGACTTCTCCCCTTCTTCTTAATAAGCCCTGAATTTCAGTTTGGGAAGATGGGAGCGTTCTGTAGGCAGACGGTGGTCACACCACAATATTGAGACAGGGAAACGGAGGGGACCCCAGGAATGACTGCATTTTTTGCTACCTCTCCTTGCTGGGACCTGCAAGCAGTGGTCCTCACGTCTCACACACACCTTCCAGAAGAGATAGTGTATGTCGTCCTCGTCAAGGTCAAGGACTTAATGATCTCCTTGGAGTCTCCCGGCACAGTGGATAACATCCACGCAGCGACCAGGCAGGGTCGTCATGAACATTTTCCAAGATCACCGACTCACCAAGACCCCTGGCTCCGGGCATAAGTGACTCTTGGGGACACCTAAACATGCGGCTTTGCTCCTGGGTGCCCGAGAAGACCGGCACCGGACCACCGTCCCCAGTACAAATCCCAGGCCCCTTGCAGAGACGAGACTCACTCTCCTTTCCTTTCTGAGGCTCCCAGACGCTCTGCGTCTGCACTCTCTCTCTCTCTGTCTGTCTTCAGTAAACTCTGCTCTCACGTCCTCTAGGTACGCACTTAGTTTCTATCCTGTGCGGAGCCAAAGGCTCTCTCGGCGGGACCTGCAGGAACCCCTCTTATTCCTCGGACCCCGCCAGCCTGCCTCAATATGAATATATTTAATGCCACTGAACTATACACTTAAAAATGGCTAAAATGGTCAATTTGATGTTATGTATATTTCATCACAGACGCAAAAAAAGTGTGACAGCTACTTTGGGAGTAAAATAGGAAGGGATGGAAACATACACTTTATTTCCGGGGGCCGGGGGGGGAGGGTGTGTGTGTCTGTGGATTTCTTTTAAACAGGTGACAAGTAAAATAAAGGGAAACGAGAAAACTTTAAAAGGAAGTTTTCCAGCTTACGAGGCTGTGGTTTTTATAGCCTCTGGGTCAGTGTCCTTCAGTTTGGAGAAAAGTTGATATTGCTTGTAACATTTTCAAAGGTCAAAACCAAGCGGAACGTCAGCCCACTGCCTAAATGCATGATAATAGCAAATTTAAAAATTAATTACAGGGTCTCTCCCGCTGACACCTGGCGCTGGCTCAGTGGGTGCAGAGCTGAGTGGGGCCACTCCGAGGTGCCTCACGCCCGGGAAGCCTTTCACTGTCTGCTTCTATTCTCGGGAGCCGCTCAGCTCTGTTTCGTGACATTGTCCCCGGACAACAATACGTTTTGAAATGAAAAATGTTCTAATTGGACACAAAGGAGACACCTTCCAGATTCCGAGACCCGACGGGAATAAAAACTCTACTTAGCTGAGGGCAGAAGGCAGAGCAATTCAGGGAGGGCATCTGGGGAACTCTGAATCATCTTCCAACTTCCCCAAGCTCCCCGGGCATTTCTGAAACACAGTGTTGGGGAAGCAGTACCGCTCGCGCGGGGCTGGGGAAAACGCACCATGGGGCACCGAGGATAGCCACGTGCTTTCCAAGGTCACCAGCATAAATTCTCCCTGGGGGTGGTCAGTTCCCACTTTTGTTTTCCAGGCAAGCAGCACCCTGCTTAGAGGGGCTCACAAAACCTGCCCAAGGTCATCAGCTGTAACTGACAAGGCTTGATGGGAAAGGGCAGGAAGATCTAGGTTTCACTTCCGGCTTATATCTAGAGGGCCTTGGGTAGGTGCGTGTCCTCGTACGCTCATTCTGGAAACGGGGATAATTTCTATCTCAGTCGGTTCCACTAGGCTCTGCTGCAGGGACATCATGAACGCATCCCATCCAACCAACACCCAGCCTTGTTCCATGTGTCTTGCCGGCCAGCCTGAGACTCTGCTCCGGGTCTCCTTCCTCTGGGACCGGGGCCGGTCCATGGCGGGAAACATGGGACTTGAAACAGAAAGGCTTCGGCCATGTTTTAAGTGATTTGCCCACACCCCATCTTTGGGGGTGGAGGGGTAGGAAATGCAGTTTTGCCTCCTGCTGGGGAGGTGGGGAACCAGACACATTTGCTTACCACGCTTATCACAACCTTGCTTCACTAGGTTGTTGTGGGGATGGAGAGAGGGAATTGTATATGATACACTTTGAAAAATGTCCAGTTCTCTACAGATGTAAGTTACGCACGTAAAATACAAATGTAAATTAGAAACGTCTGGTTACGGTTGCTGTTGCCGATCTTAAAATCCTTTCGATCTTTCACACCATCCAAGAGTTAGTTTTGACTGCCAGCCCCAAGTCGTGGGGGCCGTTCCCTCCCCATCAGGATCGGAGGCGCTGAGCAGCCTGGGGGGCTGGGACCAGGCTCGCTGCATTTGACTTCTGCGATGCTGACTGTCATTAGGTTTTTTTCCTTCCTCAGCTGAAGTTTCTATCATTATCCAATCCCACAGCCACAGAAGCATCAGAATTTTAATAGACTTGGGCCCTAGAGCCGGAGAGCAAAACGTTGTGATGCACAGCTCCAGACGGGAAGTGTTGCGTCTGTGTGTGGCGACACCAACACTGGCGTTGACACCACTCCACGGGGCCCCGCTGAGCGGTGGAGAAGTTTCTGGAAAAGCATCTGGTAGCGGGGTGCCCCTTTAGTGGGCTCTGTTTTTTTTGTCCCTGGCCCTGTCCCAAAGTTATGCTGTAGGCTGGACACCAGAGCTTTAGAAAAAACCATCAAGAAAGACTTGGACCACCTCTCCCGGTTTCCAATCGTCCGTCCGAGAGGTCCGCATTTTCAATTGTGGTTATTCTCTCCTTCCATGCAATCCCCTTCCCACGCAGATCTGTCTCTACCTTTCCAGCTGACGTCTTCTTATCGTTCTCATTGCTCTCCCCTACCCACCCCCCGAGGTTCTTCCTCTTTGCACCCCTGCTCTGAAAGGATGTGTAGTGTAACTCGGTTCTAAGCACGCTCCGTTGGCTTCAGGCCGACCCACGTGTAATGCCTGCCTCGGACTCTTACTGGCCTTCTTTCTGCCTTTGGGCCTTTCCTTAACCTCTCTGAGCCTGACTTCCTTACCACCATGTGGGGACGGCAACGCTCAGCTCACGGAGCTTGGTGTGACTCCCTCCTCCTCCCCTTCTCTCGAGGCTGCCCTGGCTCAAGGCCCACACCGCCGCCGCCCTCTGCCCTGGCAGCTCAGCCCACGGGCCCTGCTCAGAGTCTCCCTCTTCCGTGTCCCCCAGCAGTGACTTTCTCTGTCCAGCCCCAAAGCAGGGGTGGGGGGGAAGGAATGAGCTAGAACCTGGCGTTGGGGTGGAGCGTGGGGAGTCGTGGGGGGGGGCGGTTGCTTCGGCAGACGATCCCCCGGAGCAGTACCTGCAGGACGAGGGAGAAAGAAGAGCCGAAGAGTCCAGCTCAGAATCCACTCCACATCGGTTTTAAGAATACAAAGGTAAAGGAGAATTCCTTTGGCTCTCCGGATTGGGCTTCTCGCCTGTGACGCTATTCAGAAGCCCGACCAGGTGGGTCCACAAATGATCCTCAATTTGCAACCCTCAAAATGCAGCCCCGTCCCCGATGTGGGGTCCCCATGGGCCGCACCTCTGGGGATGGAGGGAACGCTCCCCAGGCCCCCCTCTGCTGGATTCTTGGTCACTTTTACAGCTTGGACACAGCGCCTCACGGCTGTTGCTCAGAAGTATAGTGGGCTCACCTCTCGCCTTCACTCCAGAGGTCTGCCTCCTGGGCCTGACCCCCTCCCAGCTTTCTCTGAATCATCGGGAGATCTGGACTTGCTGTGCGGGCCTGCCTCTCCCCCACCTCCTCCAGCCTGCTCCCAATACCCCCTTGCATGGAGACCTCGGGCAGGAGGGGCCGTGCTCCATCCCTACCCTGCTCCCCACCTGAGCCCCCCAGGAAGGCCTCCCTGAGACTCAGGTCCTGGCTTGTAGCAGGGGGCTGCCCCGGGTGTCTTTGGTGGCACCGAGTGCTGTTTCTCTCCAGCGCCCAGGCATCTTTGGGACCCCCTGATCTTAAACACGAGGATCAAGCCACGAGAGGCACCAGGACCCTGAGGAAACCTCTGAGTCTTGTCTCCTGCTGCAACTCGTGTTACTTACATTACTCTCTTCCTCTCTTCTGCAAGCAGGTGTGGGTGAAAGGCACTTGTGGCGTTAGATGTGTGCGTACTACGTGACCCCATTGTCTGTGGGCAGGGAGATCCAGGTCCCCAAAGTGAAAGTCACCCTGGAACCCAGGCCAAGGTCAGCGGCTGTGGCGGTGGAGGCTGAGCTGACAGCAATCAGCATACAGTGGGATTGGCTTTAGCTCCTCGCAGGCCGTGATATGGGGAGAGCTTATTTACAAGAATGAAGTACGTCTCTAAGTCATCAGAAAACAGCCGCCATGAAATGTAATAGAAAATCAGCAGTAATTTTGGAAATGGTAACACATCACAGAGGGATACTGACTGCAGTGCGAGAAGTTTCTAGGGGCCAATGAGGAATCAAGAAGGAGAATTAGAAAGAAGGAATGGGCAGAGCTTCTTCAGCCCCTCCAGGGGAAGGGGAGCTCTCTGGCTGTTGTTCCATTCTGATGACTACTCTTTCTTTCTTGAGGTTTCCTGACTCCAGAACTGGGTTAGGTTCTAGAGCCCCTGCCTCTTCCTAGCCTCCTTCCATGCAGGTGCACGCTGTGCTCAGGATACCCTGGCCTGACAGGCCTGTCTGTTCCTTAAACAGTCCAACTCATCCCTGCCTCAGGGCCTTTGCACGTGCTTTCTTCTTTCTGTCAAGGA
>CM052807.1:112301395-112326639 GCA_028533885.1 Nasua narica | reverse complement strand
CCCTTTCCCACAGATGGCAATGGCCATTCATGTTTTTGGTTAGGGGAGGAGACAGAATTACCAGCACAATGCACCGAGGGAGATATAGAAAGAAAGAATATCTCAAGTTCAACAATAGTGCCACTGAATATTTCATGACTTCCTAATGGACAAAAGCAGAAAAGTGTAGTTTAAATAAGACAGCGAGGTGGGCTCAACTATAACCCATGCTTCCTGGAGGTTTCTCACACGCAGAGAGAGAGAGTCTCTAGTGAGGTGCCACAGGGCTCGCTATCCTAAGCTGATCAAGCACAGGAAGTAAATGTAATGAGTGACTGAATCAGGACTCCAAGAGATCACTTTAAGATAAAATTAACAGCAAGACACGCAAAGTTTGGTACTTGGGTTAAGAAAAGGTCAACTGTGTTTGGGCGGGAGAGACCTGGCTTGGAAAGTCAACACAACCGGGGGTGGGGGGCGGGGCACAGCCACTCAACAGGGCACCGCAGCAGGTGAGGCGGCCTCACCTGTCCTTTGACAAATGGTGACAGGTGTTGAGGACATTTCATGTGAAGAAAGGGAGGGCCCCTGGGTGGCTCAGTTGGCTAAGCATCTGCCTTCAGCTCAGGTCATGATCCCAGGGTCCTGGGATTGAGCCCTGCTTTGAGCTCCTTGCCCAGCAGGCAGTCTGCTTTTCTCTATCTCTCTTTCTCTCTCTCTCTTCCCCTCTGCCCCTCCCCCTCCCCGCACTTGTGCTCTCTTTTTCTCCCACCCTCTCTCAGATAAATAAATAAATAAACAAGCAAACAAATAAATAAATAAGGAAAAGAAAACTGAGAGGGAGCCTCAAGGAGGAAAGGAGCTGCCTTCCAAATTCTGAAGGACTATCTGGAGTCTGTCAGAGATGACCCCACCTGCAGGCTCTAGGCCCCCTCCGAGATCAGGCCCCTGATCTCTCTGTCCTCATCTTTCAGCACCCACCCACCCCTGGGCTCCCTAGGCTTCCAAATCCCCCTCACACACCTTCCCCAAACAGCCCCTGGGGCCCTCTGCAGGCTGTCCCCTCTCTCCTTTAGACGCTCTGCTCTGCCCTCATCCTCTGCTCCCTGCCTGGGCCTCTCTTCTTCAGGGAGCATACGCGCCTCTCTGTGTAAATCAGGTCCCTGTTCCACAACCTCATGGTCCTCTACACTTCCTTGAAACAGCACTGATCCCAATTTAGAATTTACTTAGCATCGTATTCTCTGTTTTACATCTGTTTGCTAAACCATGAGATCATAACGGCATCTGTCTTGTTCAACCCAAGGCCTGGCATGTAGTAGGTGCTCAATAAATACTGATTTTGTAAACAAATAAGTGAATGAATGTTCTCTGCAGACAGGAGCTACGGGAAGACAAATTCGGCTCAGCGAAAGAATTTTCTAGCACATCGGGCTGTCCCCATTTGGGATCGCCTGCTAGGTGAGTTCCCCACAGCAAGAGCAGAGCATGCAAGCAGGGGCTGACTGGATGTGGAGGTGAAGGCTCTGACCTTGAAGGAACCTTCCAGGATGGAGACTGTCTCCTCCACAGCTTGAAAAAGGAGCCAGTAATTTGGGGAAGGGGAGGAGCAGGAAGGAAGAAAACGTCCTTGGGATGTCAGGCCCGTTACTCGGGAAACCTAACATTTATAGCACCAAGTGGGGCTGGGACTGGGGGCTGGGCTCTGGAGCCTCAGGTTGTGCTTCCCATCCTGCCCTCTGCACCCACACCATCCTGAGGCACAAAGGACAAGGAGGACCTTGAGAATAAGATGTCTGGGTCACCCAAATGTGTTCATGACTCTAGCAAAAAAGTCTCCATTGAACATGCCCCCAACCAGGACCCGCTACATAATTGGTGGGACCCGGTGCCAAATGTGAATGCAGGGCCCTCATTCAAAGCCTATTAAGAATTTCGAAACTATTAAACCCGGCGGGGGGGAGGGGGGGGCGGCATGTGACTGCGCATGCGTGCAGCCCTTGCTCCCCACCCCCCACCCTGCCCTCACCTGGGGGTATGCTGGCCCATGAACCCCACCCAAGGACAGAGAGAAGATACCGGGAGACCTCACCAATCCTCACTCTGCTCAGCTTGGATCTTCACCGTCTTAATTTCTAAATATGAGCAGAGGGGGTTATCAGTAAGCAAAGAGACGCTTCAAGTCAAAAGGGCAAAGTGGGGGTGCTCGTAGGAGGCATTGAGTGGAACCAGCAAAGCAAATGCCTTCCCCGAAACAGGGGTCAAGAACAATTATCCTGGGCGCCTGGGTGGCTCAGTTGGTTGGGCGACTGCCTTCGGCTCAGGTCATGATCCCGGCATCCCGGGATCGAGTCCCGCATCGGGCTCCCAGCTCCACGGGGAGTCTGCTTCTCCCTCTGACCTTCTCCCTTCTCATGCTCTCTCTCACTCTGTCTCTAATAAATAAATAAATAAAATATTTAAAAAAAAAGAACAATTATCCTAAAACTTGGAAATAAGGCACAGAGAGGGCAGTATTTCTCCCCATGTCACTTTGGAGCATTACTTAACAGACCCTGCTAAAGATTAGTTCACTATCTGGGAGAATATCCCTTTGTTTCATTCACTATTGACTGTTAATTAAAGATCTGGCTGCTGTGAAATCACATTAAACTGTGGTTTTGTAAGTGATTTCTGCGCAACAGAAAAGATAACCCCCCAAGTTATGGTTTTATGACCATAATGACCCTGTAGGTCATTAACCAGCTTTGATTCCAACCTACCTGTCTCATTCTCACGTTTTCTCTCCAATGCCTGTTTTCCTAATTCTGCTGACTACCATCCTGCCGGTTCCTCATTAAGAAGGGGGCTAAATTACATGTCTTTTAAGATTTGTGTGCAGGTCATTTTTTTTTAAACTCTTTGGAGATTATACTTTGACTTCAAGGTCAGGAAAGGACTGTTAAGAAGCCTACTTAGTATCCATAAGATGAGAGTCGAATGAATATTGCACCCATAAAACAAGAACAGGTCCCAGAAACCCAGGAACAAGAAATGATCTTGGGAATTAACAAGACGCACGGGAGGCCCGAACGATTCCAGGAGGGGCAGTAACTAGAGGAAAGGACATCGCTGGTGATTCAGAAGACAAATCAAGGAATTCTCCTGTAGTACACATGAAACCTTTGAGGGAAAAGAGGGTAAATGCAGAGAATAGATACAGGAGGGAAATATCCACTTCGTGGAACTGCCAGCAGGCAGCAGAGAACAATGGACAGAAACCAACAAAGAATTTTTTTTTTTACTAGAAAGAAAATACCAGTTCTAAAAGGCCCCACGGGGAGCAATCCTATACCTAGATTTGCCCTAGTAAACTGTCTGAATTCTGAAAGTAAGGAGAAAACCCTACAAGCATCTGGCAGGGAAAAAGCCAGGAAGACGAGTCAGACCCGTCCTGGACTCACTTGCAATTCGAGCTTGTGGATTTGAATGGGACCACATGCCGGGCTCCGAGGAGAGAAATTATGATTCCAGAGTGATGCCGACAAAAACCGTCCTTCGCACAAGAAGATCGAAGGAATGTAGGTTTGGACAGGCCAGACTGAAAAACGACACTATCCAAACACCTTGTCTTTAAAACAACAACAACAAGCGACTTAAGGGTGGCCTCCAGCCAAAGCAAAATGAGAAGGGAATGAAAGACTTGACAAAGGGAGCGGCACAGTTCACAAGAAACCATACGAACCCAGCACGGCTTCCACAAGGTCCACGTAATGGACAGGGTGGCGGGGAAGTTGAACTCTGTTCTCAGTGAAGCGTGCTTAGCAGAGGCGTGACATTTTTGTAAAACGCTAGTGGACAGATCATTTCGTTTCAGAACATCCCTGTGGAGTTCAGCATATACTTAGTGGTACTGATTTCCCATCTCGGCCGCGTGCCTGTCCTCCCTCCTCGCCCCGTCCCAGTGGCATCTCGCACGCACGCACACACACACACACGTGCACTCACACTGACACACACATACGTGAGTACTCGCACTGTCACAGACGCTCACACGTGCACACTCGCATGCATACCCACGGGCCTCCAGTCTTTCCCTCTCCCCCCGTCGTCTCTCCCTTCTCAGTTCTGCTTTTTTGACCCATTACTGGGCACGGTCAACACCTGCTTGTTTTCCTGCTCTTGTGTGTCACCTCCTCAGGAAAGTCCTCCAGCCCCCAAGTCACCATGCTGGCTCAGAGATGCTCTCAGGAAACCACAGCGCTTCTCCCAGAGCCCTTGTCCCTGTGTGTACGGCACGTTCACCTCCAAAGCTGTTGGATGTCTCTCCCTGCACAGTAGTTGGGAAGGACCAGGCCTGTCGTGCGTTTGCCGCTCATCCCCCACACCTAGGACAGTGCTTCGGAGAAGCTCATTCAACCCCTAGCCATTAGATGAATGCAGGCGTAGCACGAGCCCAGTCTGACCCAGGAAAGCAGGGACAAGGCACGGAGGAGGGTCCAAGAGGCTCCAAATGGGCTAACTCGCAACCCGGCTTCTCTCTGACTGTAGCTTGTGTCTTGACAGAAATAACCACAGTTTGGAGCCACACAGTGCCTGAATCTGTGCTCTGTCTCTGACCCGCTGAGCGATGTAAGGTAATAAAATAGTAGTTAACATCGATTGGGTACTCATTTTGCTAGAGCCATGCTTATCCCCATTTTACAGATGAGGAAACTGAGGCTCGGGTTGATTCGCTTTCTCAAGGTCCTACATTTCGTGTGAAACAGACCCAGTATCGGCTGACAGTGCAGGAGGACACATGTCTTACCAGGGAGGGGAGGAAGGTCTGCCTGTCCAGGCCATTCAGCAAAGGGTCATTCTTCCCACCCCAGGGGTCCAGGAAGGCCCTACCCAATGTAGCCTCCTCATTATCACCAAGAAGCCCCATAAATTAACTACATTATATCTGGTGTGCCCCAGAGGCTAAGACCTGTGGGATATACACTACCTACCCTGCCATGACAATGAAGAAATCCAGTCGGTTCCATGTGTCCCCAAGGTAGCATTTCTTGCCAAAAATGCCCAGGGCCACCATCTTGAGCACCATCTCCATGGCAAAGAAGACGAAGATGAAGTCATCAAAGACCTGCAGGCACAGGAGGAAGGCAAGAAGCAAGGGACAGTATGAGGCTCTGGAGTAGGACCACAGGCTTGGAGCCACAGTGTGGGGTGGGTACAAAGGCATGGACATGAGGGGCCTGGAAAAGACCTGGAAACATCTCCTCCTGGGCTGAAAGAGAACCTCAGAGATCCTGGTACGGTGGAGTCATTTCACAAATGAAGAGACAGAGGGGAATGAACATGCTCAAAGTCATACAGCCACTCTTTTGTTCCAGAAAGTCAGGGGCCCCAGATAGGGGCAGGGCAAAGGGCCCTCCCTAATAACAATGGCCAACCACTGGGCTAGATATCTGACCTGCATTATCTTTCCAAATTCTCACAGCAACCCCATAGATAGCCCCATTTTAGGGGTGGTAACAGACTCAGAGAGGTCAAGCGACTTGCCCCAGGTCACACAGAAGGTGAGTGGCAGAATCAGAGCCGACATTCAGGTCTATCTGATTCCAAAGCCCACAGGGAATGAGCTTTCTCAAAACAGACCTGACGCCCCTGCAGGCAGGTTTCGGGGCTGCCTTCCTCTGTTTGAAAGGAGGCCAAATGCGTCCCTAAGCACAGGCTCAAGGGAGTAAATATTTTCTGAGGATGGGGCCTGAGTGGAATTCCTCTTTCCAGGATCATCGAGGGCTGCGGTCAATTCAGCTCAACAAAAGGGCCCACTCCCTGTGTGCCGGGACGGAGCCTGGGTGTCACCACCATAGAAAGGAGTCCCTGATGAGTTCACCACCTGGTTGGGAAGCCAGCCTCATACCCACTGAGGCTAATCGGTTCTAACTCCACCCAGGGGCCTGAGGCTGGATGAGGAACCTGTCACCCTCTCAGACCCCAGACACATCACCCCAGATTCTAATTCTGCAGACTGATGGGCCAGGTCTGGATCTTTAACAAGCGCCCCGGGGGATTCTGAGACCCTGGGTTGCTCAGAGGCTGCTCAGAACCGCTGCGTCCCGTGGAAACACAAAAGGCAGAAGGCAACTCCTCCCAGGAGGAATCTGGCTTTCCCAGGGACAGGACATGCGATGAGGATATTTATACACATCTGTAAAATGGGTATAACCCTAACACCTTGCACTACGGATAGACAAGTGCTGCATGGGGTCATGGCAGGTACCCAAGGTTAAGCCCCCACCTGGACCTGGGAGATGAAAACAGGAGAGATACAAGAGGCTGGCTCCTTACAGGAACTGATAGCAAATTAGGAAGCTTGGCCTTTATTCCAAGAGCACCAGGGACCTAAGGGCAGCGTTTAAGCTGAGGAGTGTCAGGGTCACTTGCACTCTGCTAGCATGGGGCAGTATGGTTAGTCTGGGGTTGGGTTGGGGAGAGCAGGAAAAGGCTTGGAGAGGCACCTAGGTCGGGAAGATGGGGACCTAGACTAGGGCAGAGGCTCCAAAATATAGAGGGAATGAAGGGAGAAAGGATCAAGAAGTGGAATGGGTAAGACCAGTTGGGAACCATGAAGAGGACAGCCAGTTGAGCGAGGGCAGGCCAGGCAGGGCGGGGCAGGAGCAAGTGGGCGGGGTATGGCAGAAAAGGCGGGGTATGGCACACGGGGCAGGGCAAGGGGAAGGCGGGGTACGGCAGAAGGGACGGGGTAAGGCACACAGTGCGGGGCAGGGCGGAAGGGGCAGGGAGGGACAGGGCAGGGCGCGTGGGCGGGGTATGGAAGGTAGGGCGAGGTGTGGCGCGTGGGATAGTGGGCGGGGCATAACAGGCGGGCGGGGCATGGCTGGTGGGGGCGGGGCCTTACGGGCGGGACGTAGCAAGCCAGGCAGGGCTGGCCGCCTCACCTGCAGGATCTTGCAGCGGTCGGACAGGCAGTCCATGTCGTCGCAGGGCTGATACATGCCAAGTGTCACGCAGTTCAGCAGGATCACCAGCATGCTGACACATTCAAACCATGTACACACCGAGTCAAGGACAAAACGGTTGGGAAGACTGTAGCCAAGGAAGGCTGAATGCTCCCTGGATGATAGTGCCCCGCCCACCACCAACAGCAGGCATATACCCCATTCCCCCCCCCCAGCTGCCTCCCCTGAGTGGGTCAATGCCCAAGTTTTCAAAGCCCTCGGAGACCAAAGCCCAGCCTAGCCACCTCTCAACAGACATGGCTGCCCATGTCAGACCCACCAGAGGACCCAAATCCTATCAAGTCACCGCTCTCGAGGACCCCACCCCCACTTCCTTGCCCCAGCCTGAGTGTTCCCTTTGGGGCCAGGAAAGGAGAAATCCACAGTGGCACAGTTGGCAGGCCATCTCTGGGCTATCCCTGCCTGT
Source organism: Nasua narica (assembly GCA_028533885.1). Lineage (NCBI taxonomy): Eukaryota > Metazoa > Chordata > Mammalia > Carnivora > Procyonidae > Nasua > Nasua narica. Next base: position 112,319,244 of record CM052807.1, on the reverse strand, counting down.
CCTCCTCTGACCACCTCCCTCTGACTGTCATTTTCTCCCTTCTCTGACCAGCTCCCCTCCTCCCCCCCCCCCCCGGCCCCGTAACCCCCTACCTATGCCTCTTCCATGTCAGCCCCAAGCCTGGGGCTGGCGCCGACAGAGGGCCTGTGCAGCATGTTTGTGATGGGCTGGACACCCCTTGTCCTTCTCTCTTTTTCCATGACCAGGGTTAGAACTCACCACCAGATTCTGAACCTAGGCCCTCCCTGGCCTCTGTACCGAGAGGAACGGAACTCATCCTCCTACAGGCCCGGCCAGGCAGAAGGTCTCCTGCAGCCACCAGCTTTAGGCAGGGACTCTGAGGCACTTCTATGTCTCAAGTTGGCTTGTTGGGCATGCTTGTGGTCTTTACCCACAAGTAGACCCTCCATTCCAAGGGGACAGGGGTTTTGCATTCATCCCTCTAACAGTGACAGGCATCTAGTAAGAGCTCAGTAAACGTCTGTTGCGTGAGTAAGTAAATCTCTATGGGCCCTGCCCATTCTGATATCCAATGATTCTTGTGTGTCTCCAAACGAAAACCCTGGCCCCTTCCTCTAAGCTGGGACGTAGCCACACTAACCAGATCCCACCCCCTGGGGGTGAACACCTCTTCTTGCCTGATGGGAGCTGGACCTGGTTTCCCTGGCAACGGCCTCCCTCTCATCCCTCAGGCCTCGCTCACCTTGGGATGTTGTCTTCCTTCCTACCTCTCCTTCAGACCTTCCTCACCCAGCCCTGCACCTTCCTACCCCCACCCCACCGCCACTCTCCCGCCATAGCCTGTAATTAAGCACAGTCCCTGCCAGGGCCCCCTTCTAGCCTGAGACTGCTCTGAGCAGCAGCTTGGTCATTAATTAAGTTTTTTGAAGTTCAAGCATTCTAATTACCAGTGAACATCCCCCATTCCCCCTTGCTTTTCCCCTTGCCTGCCACTTTCTCTCCTCCCAGCTGCCTCCTCTGGTCCCTCTGCCCTCCCTGCCAGCTTCAAGTTCAAAGTGCACTTAGCAGGTATCTCCCAGGAGCCCCAAACCCCCACTCCTTCCTCACCAGGGCCCTGAGTAATGGAGGTCAGCAGGCCCATTGTACAGATGAGGAAAATGAGGCTCAGAGAAACTAAGGGCCTCACCTAAGTCACACAGCTGGGAAGTACCAGAGCTGAGATTCACACCAGGCCTGCTGGACTCCAAGGCCAGTGCTCTCCTCTGTGACATATGGCCTGTTTCTGCCTGTGACTTCCCCCTCCCTCCCCTGAGGCCTCAGACCATCCCCAGTGTCTCGCCTGGACCCTGGCCAGGCTCTGATCTCTGCCCCACATAGTCACCAGGCAAGTGCTGTGTGCCCAATACTATCCCAGCGCTTCGCAAGCGTCACCTCAGTTCATTCTCAGAGGGCTGTTGTAAGTCCCACTGAGAAACGAGGAGACTGAGACACAGAGGGGAACCTGATTTGCCCAAGGTCACCAGCTGGAAAAGGACAGAGCTGAGATTCAGAACCAGGCCTTTTGGCCACCGCCAGATTAATCTGCCTGAAGCATAGCTCTGATTATGCCTTTCCCCTGTTCCGAAACCTTCCATGGCTCCTCCACTCTCCTTAGCCTGACACCCAAGGCTGCCTTCACCCTGAACTCAATGAATTCTTCTGGCCTTACCTCCCACCCATTGGACTTGTCATGCACTTTTTTCTTGGTGTCCCCAAGCACACCCTTTACGTCTCTACCAGGCAAACTCCTACTCATCCCTCACAGCCCGGTTCACTTGTCCCTTCTTCTTGAAACTTCCCTTGGAGCACCTTTCCCCATTCACAAGGTGGTGGCTCAGCCTCCTCTCTGGAAGTGCTCTCTATCCACACGGTCTAGCTTGTACTGCAGTAATGAACTTGGCAGTAATGGCCCCGGCTCTCATCACGGCTCACTGGGGGCAGATGGGGAAACAGGCCTGGAGAGCTGGAGTGACTTGCCCAAGGTCACAGAGCCAGCAAGCGGCCCAAAGGCCCTGACTCAGTGGTGCCCAGAGCCACTGTGTGGTGCTGCCTCGGCTGTCGCCCACTTCACAGAGTCCTTCGAGGAGGCAGATGGAGTGGCTTTCACCTCTAGATTGCTCGGCCTCAGACACTCAGAGGTGGACAGTCCCAGCCCTGCCCCGAGGCACTCGGGGAAATCCCAGATGGCCGAGCCTGGGCCCTTTCCAAGAGCCTGGGACGCTCAGAAGTAAGGCCAGAGCCGGCACTGCTGCCCGCAGCTCCTGACATGCTCCCCACTGGCTCGGGGATCAAAGGCACCAGCCCTCCTTGCAGTCGAACCAGACCCCACAGCATGGGGAAGGAGGACCGTCAGAGGGAGTCGAGGTCTCCAGGCTACGTAAGTCCGTGGCCTGGCCCCATGCCTCATGTTTCCACCATTAGTCATAAGCGGTGAGGAACATAACACTGGCATAACTCCGGGGTTCCAGGACCGTTTGAGGGAGGACGGAGGCCCCAAGAGGGCAGTAAGGATTTCCAGGTAACAGGGCAGGCCAAGACTTGAGTGCTGGCTCCACAGGGCCGAGAGTCTTCAGTGGCTCCCGCTGCCTCTCACAGGAGGCTCAAAGTCCCCTGCCTAGCACCTGAGACCGTGCCGCAGGAACCCCATCACCTCACCTGCTTTGTGGGCCAGACCCTCGAAGCCAGACCTTCCTGCCAGAGTGACCTCCGTCATGAACAATCCCACCAAAGTCTGCAGGAAGCAACTACTTCAATCCCCCGCTGCACAGATGGGAAACAGAGGGACCGCGAGCCTTCCTTGCAACACAGTGAGCCAGGAACAGAAGGGACCCTCGGACAATAGCCTCCCTGCCCACGGGGGTCCCAGGGCTGGATTTCAGGCAGACACCGAAACCCCACGTTTCCCCAAAGGTCCAGGCTCGTATGTGTCGCGCCTCGGATTCGACCCAAGACGGGCAGCCAGGGGCACGTCGGAGGAAGAGGGATGGGGGAACAGATCAGTGGCCACCCAACCAAGCTTCCTTGGCAAACAAAACCTTCCCAGACACCCCGCACCCCCGGCTGGGGTAGAAAGAAACGAAGGGTTCTTGGGAGCCGAAGAGCCACCACCACCCCACCCCCGGCCCCTGCCGAAGCCTCAGCCCCACCCCCCTCCAGCATCCCCACCCGTGCCCCTGCTCTGCTGGCCGCGCCTCCCGCGGTCCTCGGAGCCCAGCAGCATGTAGTGAGCATCTGCGGTGTGCCAGGCCCCGGGTTAGCAGCAGTGACGACGGTAACACTGGCAAGTTCTTGAGCACTGGCAAGTGCTCTTGAATGTGTGTTTGCCAAAGCGCTTTCGGATCAAACAGCTCGCACTATCTCATTTAAACCCGCAGAACACAGAGCCTGTGTAGCCGCAGGCTCGGGCCCAGGCTCATCCCGGGGTGGGCGGCAGGGAAAGCCCTCTCTTTGCCAGCCCTCCTGTAACAGGGCCCAGGCTCTCCCATCCTTTGGCTTGGAGGGGGAGAAAGCCAAGTCACCAGCAGAGGACTGAAATCCCCTGCTCGCCCTACCTGCTGACTACCTAGTATGACCTTGAGTAAAGAAGAGATCCTGTCTCAGCCACGTGTCCGCCTCCCGAGGGCCGAATCTTCACTAACAACCTTCCAAAAAGAATCACTCGGGGCGCCTGGGTGGCTCAGTCATTAAGCGTCTGCCATTAAGCGTCATGACCCCAGGGTCCTGGGATCGAGCCCCGCATCAGGCTCTCTGCTCAACGGAAAGCCTGCGGCTCCCTCTCTCACTCCCCCTGCCTGTGTTCCCTCTTCTCGCTGTGTTTCTCTCTGTCAAATAAATAAATAAAATATTTCAAAAATAAAATAAAAATAAAAAGAGTCACTCAGTTCAGGCCAGGCAACGCTGAGCTGCCCCCCGAACTCCAGCAAAGTCCACGAAAACTGGCAGGTGCTGCTGTGATCCCCATCTTACAGAGAAGGAAGCTGAGGAGCTGTGGCTCCAAGGGCTCCTGCCACAGCCATCGAGGGTCACATGGCTGTCATGTGACAGCGAATCTGCCCCCACTGACTCCTACCCCGTGTTCCCAGCCCCGTGCCCTGCCCCCCCAGGCACAGAGCCTGGAACACGAGAGGCCCTCAGCCGGTATGTGCTCAGCGGAATATTGCTTTTCCCTTCTCGCCCACATCATCCCCTCCCAATTGGGCTGGGGTCACAGGTGGACTGGGAGTCAGGGAGGGTGACATCCCACCCCCGCGGGGCTGGGAGGTGGGACTAATGGGAGGGCAAGCCCAGAAGGGGCGGGTGCAGGTCTCAAGGTCCCCGGTCAGTAAGAAGTCCAGCTGGACCAGAGCTGTCACTCACCCCACGTCCCAGCTCCTGTCTTGAAACCTAGAGGGACAGGGTCACCTGGGAAGCCAACCAGGCTGAGGGCCTCCTCAAACCTGCCACTTCCCGGGGAGAAGAGTGACCGGCTGGAGGGACAGTGCCTGACGCCCCAGCAGGCCCCTCGGGGCAGCGTCTTCTCCAAGAGCCAGAACCAGAGGCCGGCACGGTTACCATGGTGACCACCACCCTCCATCCCATAGGCCCAGATGACAGTAATCCGGAGGGCTCTGGGAGCCGGGGGGGGGGGGGGGCATGAGTTCTGCGTTTGGGCTGAGGCAGCCAAATTTGTTTTTATTTTTGTCAAATCTGAAATCTGATCCATTTCCCAGGGTGCACCTCAGTTGTCTAAATAAATCAAGTGGAAGAAAAGGCTGGAGGCTGCATCATCCTGGATCAGAGAGGCAGGGGAGGTGAACCAGCCCCGACGTGGGGGTCCTTCCCTTACTGGTCCTCAGTGAGTCCCAGGAAAGGAGCTCAGGCCTCCAGTCTTCAAAGGCTGGGGCCTGAGGCTGCAGATCCCAGTTCTTAGGACGGCTTCTACAAGGCCAGGTCCACATGCATCCGTGGGCACCTACTGTATCCTGGCCCGTGCATCAGGGCTCTGAGATGAACCAGGCTGACTCCCGCCCTCGAGGTCCCCACAGCACGTCCTTGACCTAGGACCCGGCTGTGGTGTGTGGCTACCATTATGAATGTCAACTGTGCTCCAGATTCATCAATTGATTCATTTAACCTGTCTTTATGAGCAAAAACCACTCTGGAAAGCTGCCTGACATCTATTAAGCTGAAACAGAGGCCCCTGTTAGGAGCCAGCCGGGCCACTCCTGGGTGCGTACCCCAGAGAAATGCTGACAAAAGTCCATGAAAAGGCCTGCTTCAGAATGCTCATAGCTGTGTTGTTCCCAATGGCCCCAACCTGGGAACCACTCAAGTGCGCATCATCGGGAGAATGAGTCGGACAGCAGATTTCAACTAGGGATGATGCTGACCCCCAGGGGACAGGTGGCCACGTCTAGAGACATTTTTGATTGCCCCAGTAGGGGGCGGCAGGGTACTGGCATCTAACCGGTGGAGACCAGAGGCGCTGCCGCTGCCGCTGCCGTCCTAGTAGCGCAGGACGTCCCCACCACGAATTCTCCAGCCCCACGGGTCAGCAGTGCAGAGGCTGAGAAAGCCGGTGACCGGGCCAATCGATGGAATATTCCCCAGCAATGACAAAGAACAAACCACCGACACACACAACGGCAGAGACGGAGCTCACAGGCCTAATGCTGGGGAACCGAAGCTGGGCAAAGAATGTGTGAATTCAATTTTACAAAGTGGAAAATCAGGCAAAGCTAACCCGACAGTGAAGGAGCTCAGAGCAGTGGTGATGTCTGTCGGGGGAGCACCCACCGGGGGTGGGGGACGAGGGAGCTTCCGGGGCACTCTCCATCTTTTGGAGATGTTCTTGTTGGCCCGAGTGTGGTCACCGGAGCATATTTCTATAGGAAAATGCACTGAGCTGGGCACAAAGATTGAAAAGGGCAACAAAGGGGCTCCTGGGTGGCTCAGCAGTTAAGCTTCCGACTCTTGATCTCAGTTCAGGTCTTGATCTCAGGGTCATGAGTTCAAGCCCCGAGTTGGGCTCCATGCTGGGTGTGGAGCCTACTTAAAAAGGGGAGTGGGGACAACAGAAAATGATGAAGGGCAATTGCTACAAGGAAAAATAAAATGCAACAATTAAAACCACACAAGCACCTGCTGGGGTGGTCACTGTCACAGACATCACCCGCCCCCCCCCCCGCCCTCCCCCGGGGGTGTCAACCTTCATCCCAGCCCTGCAAGGGAGAGTGTGACTGATTTGCTGAGGCCAAAGCTAGTGAGGGATTTGAACTTCACTCTATCCTATCTCCTGTCTCCTATTTGTTTAAGGGTTCATTCCTCCTGGGGCGCCTGGGTTGTTCAATCAACTCTTGATTTTGGCTTAGGTCATGATCTCAAAGTTGGGAGATCGAGCCCCACTTCGGGCTCCTCGCTGGGCATGGAACCTGCTTGGGACTCCCTATCTCTCTCTCCCTCTGCCCCTCCCCCAAACTCTCTCTCTCTCTCCCTCTCTAAAAAAAAAAAAAAAAAGATTCATTCCTCCCATGTCCATAGTAACCTCAGGAGCTAGGCATGGCAAACATTATACACTTCATGGATACAAAAATGAAGGTCTAGATGCTTGCCCAAGGTCACATGTTGGTTGAGCTGGGACAGAAAGCTCCTCTGTAAAGTGGACAGACTTGCTTGGCAGATGGTCCTAGACCTCTCTACTTACATGCCTCCAGCAGTGGGGAGCTCCCCACATGACACAGCCCTGCCTGGGCTGGACTGGTTCTACTTATATGCCAGAATCAGTGGTGGGGTGAGAACCCTCACAGGGGCGAGAGGAGGGAGTGAGCGCTCCCTTCCTTCCTTGTCCCTGCCCCCAATCCCACTTCTTAGCGGCCCCTTAATTTGAGAACTCATTGAATTTGGCCAAAGTCTCTGATTCCCAGATGCCCAGCAGGCCTCGGTGCCCAGTGCAGACAGCCGGAGTGGGGGAGGTGGGGGAACAGGGGCTGCCAGCTTGGAAGAAAACCCGGGGCGGACGGTCCATGGGATGGGAACTCCAGCCAAGGAGGCTCAGCCCCTGCTGACAAAAAGAAGAAGGCGGGGCAGACCGCTGGGGCCCAGGGTCCCACAGTCTGGGGGCTTACCCAGCCTCAAGAGCCCACCTCCAAAGAAGGTGTGCCACCGGAAACCCTCCTGGAGTCCTGGGCAGGGGGTACAGGTGCCTCCCCCGAGCGCTCCCAATGTCCTGGATGTCCCCCTCCCCCTAACACCAGCTATAGAACTGAGTGTGGTCTGTCCCAGTTTCTCACCACCAACCGGCCTGTGCCGTCCCAGGGCAGAGGGTATCCATCCCTCTCTGTGCCCAGAGCCCTACCTGGAACAGCTGCTCAGGAGCACAGGCAGCCTCAGAAAGAAGTGAGGTCACCTGGAGGTATCAAGGAGCCTAAGGAGGGATTTGCAGCCTCCCTTCCCACCCTGAACCCCCCTCTTCTCCCTTTTAACACCATAACTCACAATCCCTTTACTCGGCATCCCCTCACCAAGACCCCCTCTGTCAGGCCCACCGTGGCTCTGGGACCCCTACATGGAGAAGAGGCAGTCCCTGCCCTCCAGAAGCCACAAGCAGACACTTGGGGGAGACATGGACATTCTCACTCGGTGTCCTGGGGGCCTGTCCTCCACCACACGTCCCCCCTGCCTGCCAGTGACCACAGGCAGGCACGCGTCCACGTAAGCACTCCCACGGGGCGCCACAGCCCTTCGGGCACCCTCCCCCTCGCCCATCTGGTCAGCAGCCCTGGGCACGGCGGGCCCACTCTCCTGCAAAAGCAGTTCTGAGGCTTCTCCAGACCCCCCGGGGAAGTTCGTGAGCCCCTTCTCACAATCATTTTTTTAATGCATACATTTTTTTAATGCCTAGAATTAGAAAGGAAGTATGCCAGTTATGTTAAAATAGTTGTCAAAATGTTTAAAAAAAAAAAAAAAACTTGGGATGGAGCACCACACGAGATCCATTATCGACCCGATGAGGAGCCAGAGCCAGTGGCTGGTCTGATGTGTGCGAGCGTAGAGCGCTGAGGAAGTTCACGACCCCTCATCCAGAGGGACGGGCGGTCTCCACCAGTGGGTCACAGGAACTGCCCATACCCGCCCCGGGGTCTGTTACCTCCATCACGACAGAAGGGCTCAATTTCACTCAGACACCAGGGAAAACAAATGTGCAACCTGTCCCCATCCAAGTTCAAGAATCCCAGGTGAAGATCCTTATTCTAGAAACTCTCTCCTCCTTGGGCCCCAAGGACACCACAAGGACCTGGGCAGGTCCTCCTCCTCCTTCTTGACTGTGTCCCTCAAATGCTCCCCACCCTCTGGTCTCCCCTCTCCTCTCCTTGATCACACACCCACTCCCACGGCCCCAACTCTGCCAGTATGGGGGTCGGTGAGCTGACCAGGTCCAGAATCTGTCCTGGCCCCAGGCCCACTCCACTCACTGCCGAGCAACACGGACACCCCCTAGGATGTCTCTGGGACCCTCAAATTCATCATAATGGAGTAGGTGCTATTCTCCCCAGATCACCAAATTCTCTGCAGTTCCCATCCCCCAATGAATGATGTCCCCCAACCACCACTAATGCTGGACGTTGTCCAGAGGAGAACCCTCCAGAAGCTCCCTCCCCCTCATCCCCTTGTCCCTCTCAGAGACCTGTCCATTTCACCGCCTAACTCTCTCCCCTCCATCCACAAATCTGCACCTTTACGGCCCCAGGCAGGATGTTGTCCCTCACCCCTGATCTGAACAGCCTCCTCCTCCAGACTGGCTTCTTCTGAAAAATCCTCCATGCGCAGCCAGAGGGTTCCTCCAGAGCCAAAAGCCTTCCTTGGCTCCCCATTGCCTTCCGGAGAGTTTCCAAACTCCTTGGCTTGACACTGAAGGTCCCTTGTGTAAGGGCTCTCGGTCAGCCTCACAACCACAACCACACAACCTCCACCTCCGACCTTGCTTCCTGGGTGCACCTCATTGAAAGCTTTGCTGCACACCTACTATGTGCAGGGCTGAGGGCTACGGCCTAAAGAAGAGACAGGCATTAATGGAACATGGAGCCTGTCCTCAAGGAGCTCACAGTCTAGAAGATGAGGAGAACAAGTCAGGTACAAAGAGCCTTGTAGACAGTGTACAAGAAGAGGGCTTGAGTGGACATTGAATGGGTGGCAGGGTGGATGAGAGACTGGGGCAGATGTGTTGATCAACAAGTATCAGCCAAACAAGTGAACGGATGGATGAGTGGATGGGTTGGTTGATGGATCGATAGGAACGTGGGGGTGGGGCCTTGGGTCTTTGGATGATTGAATGGGTGGATGGTCGGGGAGGGGGGAATAAACGCATGAATGTAAAGGTTAGGTAGATGGACGATGTGTTGATGGGCAGATGAATGGATAAAGAGATGGAAAGACGGATAGATGGGTGGATGGATGGATGGACGGATGGATGGGCAGATGGATGGATGGATGGATGGACAGATGGACGGATGGATGGATGAACGGACAGACGGATGGACAGACGGACAGATGGATGGATGGACGGATGGACGGACAGATGGATGGACAGATGGACGGATGGATGAACAGACAGACGGATGGACAGATGGACAAACAGACAGATAGATGGATGGATGATGGATGGATGGGTGGATGGATGGACAGATAAATGGATGATGATGGACGGACAGATGGACAGACAGATGGACAGATGGATGGACGATGGACGGACAGACAGATGGATGGATGGATGGGCGGACAGACAGATGGACAGACGACAGATGGATGGATGGACAGATGATGGCTGGATGGATGGACGGATGGACAGATAGATGAACAGACAGATGGATGGACAGACGGACAGATGGACAGACAGACAGATAGACAGATGGATGGATGATGGATGGATGGACGGATGGACGGACAGATGATGGATGGACAGATAAATGGATGATGATGGACAGACGGATGGACAGACGGATGGACAGATGGATGGATGGACGATGGACGGACAGATGGACAGACGGACAGACGGACAGATGGATGGATGGATGGACGGACGGATGGATGGACGGAGAGAGGGACAGGTGAGTGGGGAAGTGGACGGGTGGGTGTATGGGAAGGCAGTTGAAAATGTGATGCTCTAGTAAATGGCACCTCCAGGATTCAAATCCAAGTTTATATGACCATAGGAAACCTTCAGGTTGGGACTCAGCACTGTCCTTTCTTCCTCCCACAGAGATTCCCCCCTCTCAGTCTCCACCCTCCTCACCCCAAGGCCCTGGACTCCATTCTGTGCCCACACTTTCAGAACTTCAGGAGATCCCAGAAACCACCTAGGCCAGGGGTTTTTGGCCTCGGCACTATTGACATTTGGGACCTGGTAATTGTCGTGGGACGCTGTCCTGTGCCTTGTAGGATATTTGGCCTTTATCCACTAGAAACCAAGAGCACACCCTCTCCAAGTTATGACAACCAAGAATGTCTCCAGACATGCCCAAATCTAGGGGCAAAATCATACCAAGTGAAAATCCCTGATACAGCCTAACTTCCTCCACACACACAAATTTATAGAAGAGACAGCTGACACCCAGAAAGGAGGAGTGACCTGCCTGAGCTCACAAGCTTGCACTTGGCAGAGCCCAGACCAGATCCTGGGGGACAGTCAATCCCCAATTATCTCCTCATTCAATGGAGGGGTGTGGTGGGGCCTCTCCTGCCACTCTCTGGGGGGAAGACGGGTGCAGGCCTTGGGCACCCTGCTCTCCTCACCTCTACCCTGGCCCTGCCAGCACCCCAAACCCTCATGTTGCTACTACAGCCCCTCGCAGTTAGCCAAGCCCTCTCCTGCTGCTTTCTCAGACAGAAAGAAACTGTTGTTCAGAGAGGTTGAGCTGTCTGCTCAGTGCCACACAGCAGGGAGCACCCACGTCAGGATTTGAACTTGGGGACAGAAGAGAGAGACCAGAGCACAGCTCCACAGGGCAGATGGGGCCAGAAGTGCGGAAGGCAGCTCCACAAGAGAGCTGGAGAGAGATGAGCAGGGAGACATTCTGGCTGATTAAAAAGACGGATCGATTTCTCTCGGAGAGAAACAAACGGGGCCGTTTGTCTCCCAACAGGATGCGAGGCAGTCCGAGGGAGGTGGCAGGTCAAAGCTGCCTTCTGACACAGACGCTGAAGCCCGGGCAGGATGGACACATAAAAAATCCAATCGTGCTTTAAACGCCCCAGGAGGGGGCTGACACTTCATTAGCCAGCCAGCCCTCTTTCTAATTCTCCGGCTCACTATCAATTACAACTAGCCTCGCGGTCCGCTCTCCCGGGGCTGCGCGGGCCCTGGGCTCCCGCCCAAGACCCCTCCGCCACCGCGCCCTGGACAAGCCCTCCTCCTCTCCGGGCCTCTCTAGAGCTATCTGAGCTGCTGGGAAGATGGAATGCTCCCCGCACACCGCTGGTCCTTAGTGAACACCAGGGCCCTCCTGGTGCAGCCTCCTCCTTTGTCCTCCAAGTCTAGGCCCCAAATGTCCTTCCCTGCTCAGCTCCCACCCCGTTCCTCTCCCAGCCCACATGCCAGGCTGTTACCAGCATCCCGGGTGACCCCAGAGCTCTTGTCGAGGCACCTTCCTCAGCGGGGAGGCCGTCCCCCTTCCCCCCACTTCTCGCCCATCAGGCACTCTCCTGCCCTGGTTTGGAGGCCTCCTGCATCAGAAGCTTCCTGCGGCATCCCCAGTCGGCACAGACTGACCACTCCAGCCTCCTGGTGGCCGCGGGCCCCTGAGGGTCCCTCCGCCCAGCCTGTACCCTACTTCGCTTCACAGGACTGTCGTGGGGGTCTGGCTGTGCCTCGCCCACCAGGCTAGGGCCTCCTCAGGGTCGCGACTGAGGATCCAGGCCTGGAATTCCGAGGCTCCACCCAACAAGACAGCCCGAGGGCGCCCCCTCTGCAGTGGAAACAGTGGCCAAGCCGCTTCTGAAGCTCGGGCTTCGGTAAACACCTGTTCAGTCCATCAGTCAGTCAATAATCAACCAATCAGTATTTGCTTCAGAAGTCTACAGCTTGGTCTCCAGGCCTCTCTCTCCCTCAAGCATCCTCCACCTGCTCCAGGAGTGACCATCCTAACAAAGGAACTTACTCATATCTCGTCCCTGCTGAACACCCTTCAGTGACTCCCCAGTGCCCGCAAGGTCAAGAACAAGCCCTCATCTGGCGTTTGACACCTGCTCTCTGGCACGTGAGAGCACTCACTGTTCTCTACACGATTCTCTCTGCCTGGAACACTATCCCACAACCGGGCTTCTGCAAAACTCCTACTCACGCAGCAAGACCCCAGCCAAATGCCCCCTCCTCCAGGCAGGCTTCAGCAATGCTCCCAGGTTGGATCAGGGGCAGCCTCCTCACCTACAGCTCTCTTTACCCAGAAATCTCCACGTGATGGTACCAGAGGTTGCCCTGAGGGTCAGGCCCTCTCTGGCCCAGCCAGACCCCTCCCACTGGCCGTCTAGCCCACCTTGCCACCCAGTCGAGAGTACGACAGCCACTGCGGCCACCGGAAGCCTCCCTGGGGCACAGCTCGATGCTGACTTGGACTTCTGAGAAAAACAAACCCTCTCTCCACCAGATGGAAGGAAACAGACAATTTCCCTGACATGTGTCGCTTCTTCCAGCAACGCTGGCCACCCATCTGGGCATTCCCATTCGCCCTGGGCTGAAGGAGGAGGGGATACCCTCCCCTAAAGAGCCCCTTCCCCAGCCACGAGCAGGCCATCAGCACGGGCCTCCGAGTCCAGAATGCTGGGCTCCAGTCTGCCCTGGCTTTCCAATGATAGGACACGTGCCCCTGGGCAACGCATGCCCCCTTCCTGGGCCTCAGTCCGCTGTAGAATGGGAGTTAGCAAAGTCCCAGGCCTGCCAGCTCACCGGAGGTGCTGAGAGAGTCTGAGAGGCCAGGCGGGCGGGGAAGTACTGAATGAACTGGAAAGCGAGGCAGGAGCCCATGAGCGCGAGGCCCAGGCTGGGCTGTGGAGCCCAGGGAGAGCCTCACCCAGATGGAGGAGACGAAGCCAGCCACAGACTATCCCCCTGAGGCAGGAAGAAAGTTGTGAGATAAAGAGCAGCAGGGTCGAGAGAGGAAGAAGCTGGGGATCCAGGAACACTCCCTGAAGGTGGGGGTCAGGCAGCTGGGCCTGGGGGGCCGGGGGCATTTGTAGCCACGGAGGCGGGGAGAGGGCATCTGGGGGGGGCAGACCCAGCAGAAGCCGAGGCAGGGGAGGAGGGCGCCTCCGGAAACGTCAGCACTCCTTTGGGCTTCAGAGCAGAGAGCATGAAGGGAATGAGCAGGAAGACAGCTGGAGGACAGCCCAGGGGGGACCGCGGAAGGACCCAAATCCAGGCCAAGTGAGACTATTCTGGGGGTGCCAGGGAGCTACGGGAGGTTTCTGAGTGAGGAAAGAATGAGTAAACAGATGAAAGGAGGCAGGCAGGGAGGGAGACAAAAGTCCCCCCTGGGCACGCAGCACTCTGTGGGTGGCAAACCCCTTCCACGCAAGGGGACCCCGGGAGCCCCTGAGGGGGAAGGTGGAGGCGGGAGACGGGGTCCAGGAGGTGACGGCCCATGTCGCACAACTCCAGGCTCCCAGGTGCTCTCTTCACTGCAGAGGAGGGAGGGCACGCCACCTTGTCTGTGGGCATTTGGGGTGAGGTCCCAGGAGCCATGTGTTTAAACAGAAGGAGATGGAAAAACTCAGATGTTCCCCGCAGCCCAGCCACAGGGAATGGGCTCAGGCCAGGAGAGACGGAGGTTAGATTAAGACAGGGCTTCCGATAGCTAAAAACCCTCAGGAGCATCCTCGAGGCCTTGATCTGGGGGCCAGAGACCCTGTCTGGTGTGGCACCACTGAGAGGGAGCACGCCCAGAGATGGGGGGTGGCCCAAGTGACTGCATCAGGCATAGCAGGGTGATGGGGGCGCAGGCGACACCCCTTTTCTCCTCCACCCCATTCGGGGCTCCCTAGGCTGTCTTCTCCTCCCACTGCCCACCCTTCATGCCCTTCCTCCCCCAAAAGCCCGCCACCGATAGCCTCTCCCTCTGGCAGCCTGGCCCACGGGCTTCTCAGACCATTGTTAAAGACTGGGGGCCCAGCTGCCGCCACCTTCAGGACCCTTGGTGGCTCTCCACAGCTCCCCCATTGGCCCCAGTGTGCCCACAGCTGCCACTCGGCACTTAACCATCCTAGGAGCCCAGCCAGCACTTGCCCTGGAATTGTCACTTGACCCCTGACATTTCCAACCAGGCGTTGCTGGGGTCCCATCTCACAGATGAGCAAACAGAGGCTCAGCAAAGGCAAAGGCCTCTTGGCCGAGAAGCCAGGAACTGGTCTGTGTTCCCACTCACGCAAGCCTCAGTCCCTGCGGTCACCGGAGTGCTCTCCCAACGCCAACCCCAAGGCACCAACACCAGCACCTGGACCCCCGTCTCCAGGCCCCGCCAGCGCCCTAGGCCACCATCAGTCCTCATCACCACCCAACAGCTGCCTTCTCTGAAGGGGCTTCCGACTGATGTCTCTCCTGGGGAGTCAGAGTCACCTTCCCTTGTGCCAAATGGTCATAGCTGTCAAATGATCTCGTGAATGGCTGAGAAATGAATGAGAGCCCGTTAACCTCCAGCAAACATGCTGAACCCCCAGATTGAACAGTACAAGACTCGAGCTATGATGAGACCGTGGGCCCTGCCCTCTTCCTGTGACCGGCAAGGTCAGAGGGGCTGCACGGTGGGGGTCTCAGCCAGCTGGACCGCGAAGCAAGAGCAAGCAGAGGGCCGGAGTCAGGCAGGGGACCAAAAGCAGACAGAAGGGGACCAGAGGGAAAGACGAGAGCCAGGACCACAGCCGTAAGCACCGAGCGGGGGAACACGCTCCCATCCACAAGGAACACGGTGCCCGGGGGGGCCCCCCGGAAGACATCACTGAGATGCTTCCGAGAGGGGCCGGAAGTGGGTTCCCCACCAGCCCCTTCCCAACCTCACTGGCCAACTCTCCCATCCTGCAGACGGGGAGACCGAGGGGCAGGGGGTGGGTGGTGGTGACCTATCCAAGGTCACAGGCAGCTGCTGTCTCCTTCTTCCCGGCCCTGCCCAGCAGAGAGGCTGCCTCCACAGCCCACTGGTTTCCTCCACGGGTGGCTGCTTCTCCCAGGCCCCAGAAGCGCTGGCTCCCCAATGGCTGGCGGTGGGGGGGGGGGGGGAGCAAGTGTCAGGTGTCAAGGTGTCAAGGCAGCAGGGGAGGCAGCAGCCCCAGAGCAAGGGGGCGGGGGAGGGGGCTGCACACCCCTTAGGGGATGGCCCCAGGCGGGCCACAAAGGTAGCTGCGGATGTAGATGCTGAAACCCAGGGAGACCCTCCCCACTGCCTCCTGGACCCGGGAAGCAAATCTCCCCGCCTGGGTCGGAGCGTGGAGAACCGGGCGCTTCTCCAGACTCGGCAGGTGGCCGCAGTGTCCTGATAGAAGCTGAGGCTGGGGGTTCAGAGGAATCGAGGTTTTCATCCCAGCTCTACTACATCCTGGCTGTGCGACGCGGGGGTAGAAGCCACTCAACCTCTCTGAGCCTCGCCTTCCCTGTGTGTGCAGTGGGGCTGGGACAGCCTCTGGGGGTGGGGGTGGAGGCTACAGGTGTCAAGGCAGCAGAGCTTTGAGCACCAGGAGTGCCAGCCCTTATTCTCACCCCGAGCCCCTCCCCTGGGCCGGACACACTGCTGGCTGCTTCCAAGGCATCATCTCCAATCACCTGTAATCGTCCATTGCAGAGCCGGGAAAACCAGAGCACAGACAGACCTCCAAGGGCCCTTCTCCCCCACGCAGCTAGGTAGGCTCCTAAGAAAGGCTCCCGCATCGAAGCCGGGGGAGAAAATAGGTAGGTTTCTAGCCGATGGGTCGTGCTGCGGCCACCTGGCGACGTGCGCGGGGATGACGGTGTGACGATCGGCGGCGTAACTGGCACAGATTTCCCTAAGTAACAGAGATGGAATCTGATTTTCCCTGGAAACAACGTCCTTGGGGGGCATCCTGCACTGTCTAAGGGCCTGATGCCTACCGTCTCATTGCATCTCCCGGAGCAGAGCGTTGACTCGGTTTTCCGTGAGGCCCATTCACCTGTGGGCGCAGGTGTAAGTGAGAACCACGTGGGACTTTGGTCTACAGAACCCCATGTTCACACTGGCCTTGTGTGCTGCGTGGTCCTCAGGGTCCTCCTGAGAGGGGGATACTACTGCCCCCATTTGACAGCAGGGAGAATGGGGCTTGGAGAGGTTAAAAAACTGGCCCATGGGGGCGCGTGGGTGGCTCAGTGGGTTAAAACCTCTGCCTTCGGCTCAGGTCATGATCTCAGGGTCCGGGATCGAGCCCCACATCGGGCTCCCTGCTCAGCGAGGAGTCTGCTTCTCCCTCTCCATCTGCCCCTCCCCGCTACTCAAACGCTTTTTCTTTCTGTTTTCCTCTCAAATAGATAAATAAAATCTTAAAAAACAAACAAACAAAAAAACCTTGGCCCATAATCACACAACAAATAAGAGGCAAAATGAGCCCCTGGGTCTCTCTGACTCAGAGCCCCAGTACTTTCCACATGCCACCTACCCATGAGTCAAACCACGCGACCCGTCCCCCGACATTTCAGACCCGGAGACTTCCCAGCTGAAGCCCGGATGGCAGCGCATTGCTCGAGGCCCAGGCCCAGCGGGGAGTGCTGCGGACCTCCCACCGGGCTCGCCAGCCCGCCAGCCCCGCTCCGCCCCTGCAGCCTCCTCTGGCTCTCTGGGGGGGGGGGGGGCGGGGGACTCGAGCCAGGGCCCCTCACGCCCCAGGGACTCTAGCGCTCGGGACAGTCTTTCTGAGCGGACCCTGCTATCCTGCCCGGCCCCGGCCCCGGGCCTGCTGGGCCTAAGAGCGGCTCCCGCAAGCCTGACCCGGAGCCCGAAACGTCCGTCATGCCTTTGGGTTCTTGTTGAGAAGCGGAATCCTGCGGAGGCTGGAGATGGGAAAGGTCATTTGTGGTTGCCACAAAGATCAGGGGCCACTATCTCCTAATATTTAGGGCGAAGAACACCAGATATGTAATATGCAAGCCAGCCGGGACCACAAATACTGTCACACCCAAAATGCCCGCCGTGTCCCCACGGAGGAGCACCCGTTTAAGCACTGCCCCTTCCCAAGGAGGAGACGGGGGGAGGGAGGTTTCTGGCCAGGGAAGAATCCTAGAGCCCTCAGCACCTGATCAAAGACGCCCCCCACACACACACACCAAGACCCTAAGGCCCTGAGGGTACCCACGGTCAAGTCTCTGATCCAGGGCCCCTGCTGACACCGACCAAGGTCACCTGGGCCTGCATTTGCAGAAACCTGCCTTGGCCGCTCTCCCACGGGCTCAACTCAGGCTATGAAATTCGAACGCTGAACCATGCTATTCACAGAGCCCAGAATCTCGGGTCCCTGGACTTCCAAATACACACCATCGTGGCCTCCAAATCTTAGACTCACGCCCTCTCTGAAATACAGAACTTTACAGGCTGTGAATTATGGAGGCTTGGAATTTGATTGTCAGTGAGCCTTACATCAGAACTCTGAACCCTGAGACTCAATCCCAGAAGCTTCCAGGCTGAGAGACCCAGATCTGACTCTTCTGAAGCCACTCCACTCCGAAGTCATCGGGTCTCTGGTCTAGAAGGGAGCGTGGAAGCGAGATGGCCAACTCAGAGAGACCTTCACCCCAGCTTAGCGGCCTCAGTCACCGGGCCCAGGGAGCCCAACGTGCTCCGAGCGGCTCCCGGAGTTGGGGAGTCCCTCCCGAAGGAGGGGGCTGAATT
>CM052807.1:112283766-112300895 GCA_028533885.1 Nasua narica | reverse complement strand
ACCAAGGAGCGCCTGGTGCCCCGCGAGGTGCCGCGGCGGGTCATCAACGCCATCAACATCAACCACGAGTTCGACCTGCTGGACGTGCGCTTCCACGAGCTGGGCGACGTGGTGGACGCCTTCGTGGTGTGCGAGTCCAACTTCACAGCCTACGGGGAGCCGCGGCCGCTCAAGTTCCGCGAGATGCTCACCAACGGCACCTTCGAGTACATCCGGCACAAGGTGCTCTACGTCTTCCTGGACCACTTCCCGCTGGGCGGGCGGCAGGACGGCTGGATCGCCGACGACTACCTGCGCACCTTCCTGACGCAGGACGGCGTGTCGCGCCTGCGCAACCTGCGGCCCGACGACGTCTTCATCATCGACGACGCCGACGAGATCCCCGCGCGCGACGGCGTGCTCTTCCTCAAGCTCTACGACGGCTGGACGGAGCCGTTCGCCTTCCACATGCGCAAGTCGCTGTACGGCTTCTTCTGGAAGCAGCCGGGTACCCTGGAGGTGGTGTCGGGCTGCACCGTGGACATGCTGCAGACGGTGTACGGGCTGGACGGCATCCGCCTGCGCCGCCGCCAGTATTACACCATGCCCAACTTCCGCCAGTACGAGAACCGCACCGGCCACATCCTGGTGCAGTGGTCGCTCGGCAGCCCCCTGCACTTCGCCGGCTGGCACTGCTCCTGGTGCTTCACGCCCGAGGGCATCTACTTCAAGCTCGTGTCCGCCCAGAACGGCGACTTCCCCCGCTGGGGCGACTACGAGGACAAGCGGGACCTCAATTACATCCGGGGCTTGATTCGCACCGGGGGCTGGTTCGATGGCACGCAGCAGGAGTACCCGCCGGCCGACCCCAGCGAACACATGTACGCCCCTAAGTACCTGCTCAGCAACTACGCCCAGTTCCGCTACCTGCTAGACAACCCCTACCAGGAGCCCAAGAGCACGGCGGAAGGTGGGCGGCGGCACAGGGCTCCTGAGGGAAGGCCCCCCGCCAGGGGCAAATTGGATGTGGTTGAAGGCTAAGGCTGCATGATCTCAGAGGGCCGGTGGCAGGGGTGGAGGGTGGCGGCTGCCCCTCCCGATACTTTCCTGCCTCCCTCTGCCATCTGGCTGGTTCTTGAGAAGACCGGGAGTGGATGGGTGGAGGAGTCTTCTCTTCTCAGGCCCCCGTGAATCAAGGGGTCGGGCCTGTGAGCTCACAAAACATCCTTCCTCATCAGGAGAGGGGGAGTCCAGCCCTTCAGACCCCCAAGAGCCCTGTGGCCGGGAGGTGCCCGTGGATGGTGCTTGATGGCTACTGGGTAGTGAGGGAGGGTGGGCAGGGTGGGGAAGGGAACCTGCAGAAGCTCCCCAGGGCCAGCAGGTGGGAGCTGCGGCCCCTTTCAGGAAGAAACCTACCATTTGGCCTCCTGGGGCTTTGGACCTGCAGCGGAAAAGTGGACGTGCCAGGAGGTCCTGGGGCTCTGTAAATAGATGCTTTTGGGTCCAGGAGGAAGAGGGGACACCACGATGGGAGGGGAAGAAAAACAGCAGCCAGCTGGGAAGAACTGCAGTATCCTCAGAAGAGCTGAGCCAGAGGGAGCCGAGAAATCTGCCCCCACCTCCCACCCCACCCTCACCCCCATGCTTGGTAGCACCTATGGAGTAGGCGGGGGTCTGTGGAAGTCCAAGGAGTCTTTCTTTTGGTTCCAAACCTGGCCTTCACATTCCTTCTTTCTTTTTGTATTGCTGTCTTGGGGGCTGCCCACTCAGTCCTTGCAAGGCCAAGAGTCCAGTTCTCAGGGTGGGATGGGAGCCAGAGGCTGGACCATCAGCCAGCCTAGCCGGTCGGGCCTGGGAGGGGGCATGAAATCCACAGCTGCAGCTCTGGTAGAGTCACCCTCGCACCCCTCCTTGGGGCTGGCTGAGAGTCAGGAGGGCCCATGGGGCTGCCCTGGGCCCAGGAGTATGTCATCTCATTCCTCTTTGCCTCTTGAGGGCAGGGGAAGTATTGGTTAGATTCTAAGCTGCTCTGATTAAGAGACCCCCAAATACAGTGGTTTAAGCAAGACAGGCTTGTTTCTAGCTTAACTGTCTAGAGAGAGATGGTCCAGATTCAGTAAGCCAACTCTGCTTTCCTTCATATGCACTTCCACTTCTGGATAGAGTGGTTGCTTCAGTTCCCGCCATCACAGGTGCATCCCAGCCCAGGGGAAGCAGAGGACAGCAAGAGAAGCACATGCCCTTTCCTGTTAAGGGCATGAGCCAGAAATGGCTCGGTCACTTCTGATCACATCTCGCTGGCCGGGTCTTAGTCACATGGCCACAAGTAGCTGCAAGGGAAGCTGGGAAAGGTAGTCTTCAGCCCCACACCCAGCCTCAGCTTAAGAGTTCTCGGTAGTAAAGGAAGGAGGAGAGAATGGAGACAGGAGACAAGGAGTATCTCTGGCGCAGAGGGAGGGGGATGCAGAGAGAGTGTAGGAATGACTAAGGCAGTCCTAGGATCCTACTCTCACGTTCAGAGCTCCTAAGAGCACCCGCTCCTGCCCCCACTCACTGCCAGCCCAGGGGCTCACTGCCGCAGTCCGAGGCCCCCGTAGATGTTCACCCGGTGATGCCAGGATGCGGAGCCTGCCTGTGGTACATGTTTGTGCGTGTGTGTGTGTATTTAAGGGCATGTGTGCATGCTTGGTGTGTGTACTTGTACGTGTCTGTATTGGGGTGTCCCTGTAAATATAGGTTCCGTATGGATGTGGGGGCAGGACCCAGGCCTCCCCTCGCCTGTGGCCACACCTCCTCGCGGCTCCTCCGAAGTGACTGAAGCAGAAGCCCCTGAGGAGCCGAGAAAGCAAGGCTGAAGGGGGTGTGGGGTCTGTCTGTCTGTCCGTCTTTCAGTCCAAGGAATGAGAATCCTCCTGACCTGAGGGCTGAACAGCTGAGAGCTCACTACCTCCCCAGCCCACGTTGGTCCCAGCCATATCCTTCCATCCCGTCCCACCCAGCCTCCAGCCTGGACTTGCTCTGGGTGTCTTATTGGGGTTTCCTGATGGGCCAAGAGAGAAGGGCGTCTCCTTCGCCACAGCTCCGTCCAAGGCAATGTCTGGTGGGGGCGTGGTCTTCCAGGGAGCAGGCGCAGAGCAGCCTCGGGTGGGCCGGCCTGAAGCAGGCGGAGGGTGCTCGGGGGCCTCAAGAGGGTCGGTGGCGCGCCCTGAGGGAACCCCTCCCTTGGAGTCATAGCAGCAGCTCCTCCCAGGAGCTGAACAGAGAGGTAGAAGTGGCAAAAGAGGTCAGAATGTCCCTGTGGCTCTGGGCCAGCTCCAGCCAGGGACTACCTTCCCAGCCACCTCTGCTCACCTCCTGTACCGGCAGTCTCGGGGGCTCCTGAATCAGGCCTGAGCCCCAGCCCAGGGCAGGCTTCCTCAGCCCATGCCCCTGACACCCTCAGCTGCTGTGGGGACACCTCCTCCCCAGGACGGCGGGGGTCTCTGGCTTCCAGTTCACCAGCTCCAGGGCAAGGGAAGGAGAAGTGGGGCGAGCTCAGACCTGCCGCGCCCCACCTTCTCTCTCAGACCCAGAACGTGTCCATGGTCACTGCCAAGGGGAGACTTGGTCATTGGGTGGAGAGGGCAGCCATCAGAGGGGTGGGGGGGGCAAGACGTGGGGTTGAAGAGTTTCACTTATACTCACATCATACACTGGGAATTTCGGGGGGCAGGGGAGCCCTGGGCCATTCCCCCAGTATGAAAGGAAACCAAACTGTGAATGGGAGTCCGGGCATACTACTCGCCCTGTCGCTGTCACCAAGTGTCTCTCCCTCAGAACCGCTGGCCCTGTGACCTCTAGACTCAGGAGGCCCCGCCCACCTGCAGGTCATGTCCACTCGCGGGGGCAGGTTCGTAGGGGTGGACATGGGAGAGCTTTAGGGGCAAAGGTGGCAGGTGGGGAGGGGAGATGGGACTTCTCCAAGCAGAAGGCAGGGCCCTGGGAAATGAATAATTTAAGGACGCCAATGATAATAGTATTATTTTTTTTGTAAGGGAAAATCAATATGTACATTCTGAAATCATTTTCTCTGTAAATGGTTGGATTTCATTTCACCCTTAAAGGGATGCTTAAAGGAAAAGATAATATTAATAATAAAAGCAGCTACAAAGTCTGAAAGGTGCACACGTGGGGCAAGTTTGGGGGTGCTCTGGGTCAGGGAGGGGTGCAAGGGAGTGATTCTGGTTCTTAAAGACCACCTCGCCGCCAGGGCTGGGCCAGCGGGGTGCCAGCCTCCCCATGGGCCAGATGGCTGCTGGGGAGAAGGGGGACATGCGGAGCCCCTTCACTGAGGGATGCAGTCCCCCCGACACACACCCGTGGACGCCGCCAGGGGAACGTCCTCCCCACCCCACCCACACCTGATGGAAATGCTGGACGGGAAAGTGCTGGAAGGAAGGCTGCCAAAGGAAGTGGGCCCAGGACTGGCGACACCCACCCTCCCAGGTGGGCCAGTAACCCTTTGGAGCTCCAGGTGAAGGCTCTGCTGTCTCTGCCCAGAGGGGGGCCGTCCCCCCTAGTCCTGCTCAGGGCATCAGACAATGCTCCCGCCTCAATGCTCTTCCCCTCTACACCTGTCACAGGTTCCTTCTTTTTTCTCCTAAGATTTTATTTTTTAAGTAATCTCTACAGCCAACAAGGGGCTCGAACCTACAACCCCAACATCAAGGCTCACATGCTCCAGCCAGCCGGGCTCCCCCATCAGAGGTTCGAAGGGCACTGGCTGGCGGAAGAGGGACCGCACCTGGATCCCCAGCACTGGTCCTGTCACCAGGACAGGACAGCCTTCCTGGAGGCTTCCTCTGGGCCTGTGGGTAATGGAACTGTCCTGGGGAAGGAACCCTCTGGGTATTTTCTAAGGAGTCTCAAAGATGCTGGGAGCCAGCACACTTTGAAACCCTGCCTCGGTCCCTGTGGGGTGGCTGGGCAGCCACCCTGTTGGAAGGGGACACCGAGGCTGGAGACAGGGAGGAGAGCCAGTGTTGGTGGCCGTAGCAGGGGCTACTGTCCCGAGCCACCCACATGCCTAACTGAGACGCCTGGACTCGGCCATGCTCCCAAACAAAGCCCAGGAAGGTGCCTGCTGCAGGCGCTCGGGGTAGGTGGGCTGGGGAGTGGGATTCCACAGGATTGTGGGCGACTGGAGGAGACGCAGACATCCCAGCAAGCCAAGAGGGTGATGGTGACCCCTCACCATTGAGACCACATTTTTAACCCTTAAACCATGTCCCGGAGTGAATCATCTTCATCATAGATATTTCCCGGCATTATTTAAGTGCCTATTTGGTGCCAGCCTCCAGGCTAGAAGATTTCCCTCCCTGTCTTTCCCATTGCACAGCTGCGGAGGGAGGCTTGGACGCATTAAATAAGGCGGTGAATGCCACGCTGCCCTTCCTGCGTCAGCACCTCCGGGGGAGGAAGGGGAGGTGAGGGAAGAGGGGGGGAGGAGTGTGGACTTGCGGAAGGCGGAGAGGATGGTGGCCGTGCCCGCCCGTGCTCACGTTCAAGCACCATCCGAGCTCCTAACCAAGCCCAGCACGGTGCCGGCTCAGGGCACACAGAGCGAGGCCAGTCCTTGCTCTCGGGGGGAGCACAATCTGTGCGGAACAGCGGCAGGTCAGCACCCCTCCGTGCAGTCGGGTGAGGGCTGGCGTGCAGCCTTCAGAGGCTAGGAAGCTGGCCTTGTGTTGTCTGGGAGCGTCAGGCACAAGTGTCTCCCTCACCTGGCCATCCAGGAAGGTGTGGCGGTAGTGGCAACCTCCGTGGCCTTGGAGGGGATGCATATTCCCTCCAGATTCAACCTCCTGTCTATAAAATTGGTCCATAGAAAGCTCTAGTGCATCCGGAGGATAACATAAAACACAGGGAAATGCTCTTGCAGCCTGTAAATCTCCATCAGGATGGGGAGTAAAGAGCAGCAGTGGGGCACTGTGGTCAGCAACGATCGCCGAGACTCTCCTGTGGCTGCTTTCCAGGTTGGGGCTTGAGCTGTGGGCAGTTAAAACCCCCAAATCCTGAAGACCCGTCATCCTGGAGCCCAGTGGGAGTCCTCACCCAGGCACCCCGAATCATGGAAAGTCCACAAATCTCTGGCTACAGTTCAAAGCAGTGAAAGGCCTTTCCCGGGACCATCCCCCCGGGCAGCATCCTTGGCCCCTCCTGTGCCATTTTAGTGAATTTCCAGATGCTCAGTCACAGCAAGAAACTCACTCCTTTAAATTACAATAATTGTTTAAGTTTCATGTCTTAGTTTATCAAATATTTATTGCTTCGACACAAACCACCCTGAAATTTAATAGATCAAACAGCAATTTATTTGCCATCAGTTCCAAAGTTTGATCCGGGCTCAAATGAATGGTTGGGTTCTCCTGCCCAGCGGCATGTGGCCAGCCACTGCAAGGGCCACCTGCTCGGGCCTGACTTGGATTATTGGTGACAGAGGAAAGGACAAGAGAACGACCCTGTCAGCCAGTGAGCGATCATGCACCAGACAAGAGGGACATTAACACAAACAGGCAGATGAGACTCTGAGAAGGACCTCACGTCACCTCTGAGGTCTCCCGCCAAGAAAATAGGACTCGAACCTAATCTCAAGGAAGCATCACCCAAACCCAAGTTGATGGACAATCTGCCCCCAAATCTGACCTCTCCCGTGCTCCTGATTTCCCGTAACCCTGTCCTTCTGCAGAAAAAGTCCACCCCTACCTCAGTACCCCAAACCACCTTTCAAATACCTGTCCTGGACTGCCGAAAGCTTCCAGAGACAAACCATCAACAGGAGCACAAGTCACTGCCACCGTGGCTTCGGCATGTGGCCTGACTGTTCCCATCATCCCAGCCAACCATCATGTCGTGTGACCCCAGCCAAGACCAGGAGAGCTTCCCTAAACACTAATCGAGTCTCGTAAGCTCAATTGCTTTGGCCACTGGGGTGGTTTGTTACACAGCCTAATTGTGGCCACAAGATGACTAGCACATTTTGCTTTCAGTTAATGACAGAAAAGCGAACCCAAATGGGTAAAGCAGAGAAGAAATTTATTGACTTGCTAACAGGTTAGTTTAGTAACAGTAAAGGCTTCAGGTACAGCTTGAGGTGGAGCTCACTGTCACATTGTCATCTGGCTCTCTCCGTGGCTCAGCTCAGCTCCACTTCCCATCTCGTGTTGTCCCTGTTACAAGACAGCCTTAATCCTCATGCCTGCAAGATGGCTGCAGCAGCTCCAGACCTCACAGCATTTCATCTTGTATACTTAGCACAGAAGAAACAGAGCTCCTCTCCCTAAAAGTCCTGGGCCTGCGTCTCAGTGACTTAGATAAAGTCACATGATCATCCCTGGGCCAATTGGTAAGATTAGAGGGGGGATGGGTAGAATATGCTGATTAGCTTATTAGCCAGAGGAAGGAGGATACCCCAAAGAAATGTGAGGTGCAGAGGTCACCACTGGCACCTCAACAGCCTCCATCAGGTCTTTCCCCAGCCCTTGGCCAAGTCCTTCCCCAGCATGCTCATCTGTGAGATGAAGCTCTTCACAGGACAGGCCTCTGGAGTGGTTGTGAGTGTGCTCAGAACTTGGAGCAGAGCCCAGAGCATCGGGAGAGCCTCAAAAGTGTGAGTCATCATCATTACGACCCCGGACTCACCCTCTATTCCCTCACGTGGTGCGTCCGATGCGGGGACATGCATCCCTTCTCCACACTCCCTCAGCCTCTCTGGCTTCCTCTTCCTCCTTTCTGATGTTCCTTCCCGGTTGCCTTCCTGGGATCCTTTTACCCCTTGCACCCCTTCAATAAGGGGGGTCCTCAGGGCTTAATCCTGGGCCCACTGCTCTACTCTTTGTGATTCTCGCCCAGGTGGCACTGGCTCAGTCTCTCCAGGGAGTCCTCTCTCTTGGGCATCCGGCCCATGGATTCAAAAGCTTGTTGGATTAGTCCTCAAGGTGTCAAGGTCACCTCAAACACCATGCGACCAAATGAATTCAGCTTCCCCCCTAGCCCCGCCCAGGGCTGTTCTCCCCATTCTGTATTCTCCATCCCACTGATGATACCTCATCTACGCATGCAACAGCTGGAAATCTGGGCATCATCCTTGAATTCTCCCTGATAGTAGCTACCATTCACTTAGTGCCTACGGTGTGCCGGAGACGCTGTTAGGTGACCACCCAGGGTCCGAATCCCAGATCCCCACTTGCTAATCACCGGACCTTGGATGTGTTCCTTAGACTTAAGCCCTCCTTTCAGCATCTGTTAAGCGGAGATGATGACTCCTACCTCCAAGCATCGAGGGGCTTGAATGATGAAGAGCAGCAAGAACAGAGCTGGGCACACAGGGGGCACTCAGTAAATGCTGGCTGCCGTGGACATTTGCAGTCGCTCTTCTTGGGAACTCTTCCTGCCAGAATTTCTTAATCGTGCATTTTGGTGGGACCGATGCACACACACTGATGTTCACACTCACACGTGCACACACACAGCTCCTGAGGGAGCCCTGAATGGCTACGCCTGATGGTATACCCACTGCCTGGTCAGGCGATTACTTTAGGGACGGACAAGTGGCCCGATCCAGGTTAGTGACACAGAAGGAAAAATGGCTGGAAGCTCCTGGGAAAGGAGTTCTTTTCTTCAAGAATGATGAGAAAAGAGACCCCACCACCGGAAATAAGAGGGAGGAGTGTATAGCTTATAGCATTGGCTGCTGGGTAGAGCCTCACCCAAAACCCACAGTTGGGACTTCTCAATTATGTGAGCCCCTAAATTCCCTTTGTGAGAGACACTTTAAGCTGGGTTTTCTGCTACTTACAACCAAAAGTCTTCCAACTCCTCTACAGAAAACCTTCCTGAGTTCGTGCACACAGTTCTCTTGGCCCAGAACCTTCCGCCGCCATTTTGTACCGAACTCTTTCTCACTCTTTCAGGCTCCACTTGTGTGTCAGGTTCTCCAGGAGGCCTTGCTGGGAAGGGCCCCACCTCTGCCTCCCCTCGCCCAGGCTAGTGCTGATGCTCTGGGCTCTCATGATGCCTCAAACGTCTCCAGCATGGCCCTTCCCATGTGGTTTTAGGATCGTCTGCTTTTGTGTTTGTCTCCCACACGTGGGAGCCAACAGTTCTTGGCACAACTCCACAGCTATTTATGCAATAAATGCTGCTAGTAAGGGAAGGCATCGGGATTTGAACCCAGGACCGTCTCTTATGCTGGCCAATACCCCCCACTTCCCAACTACCCTGCTCCCTGAATGTCCCACTCTGCCTGGCCAAATGCTGGGCTGCTGTCACTTACAACCTCCCTGCTCACCTGAGGGCAGTAGGTATTCTATGACCTAAACTTCCTCCTCTGTAGGGCCTTGAGCACAGGATTAGCTGCCCCCTAAACCCTCCCCGGCTCAGTTACTGGCCCAGCCTGGCCAAGACCTGCCCCTCCTGTTGGGTCTCACACTGCATCAGTCCCCATGGCGTCATGAGAACCTTTGGTGTGTCCCGCTGGGCAGCCTTTCTGAGGACCCAGCATGCCTCACACCAGGCCCGTTTGCATGCTCTGCCTTCTCGAGATTCACGTGGGACGAGGCCAGGCCCTCATCCACGTGACTGCCTGTCACAGAGTCATTTTAAAAATAACCGTCTCCATTCCCTGATCTGCTTTGTCAGTCAGTCCACGCTGTCCAGTAGCGGGACTTCTAGACCATTCACCATTTGGCTCTACAAATGGTGGCCAGGGTCTGGGGAGCAGGTCGGTGGTGGAAAGAACACACAACATTCCTGAGATTTGTAGGAGGCAGAGAACTTCCTGACTCAGCCGGTCCAGCCCATTGTGGCGTCCCGAGGCAGAGTGTCCGAAGGGGGCACTCAGTTCTATAAAGCTCTCGAAGGGCCCCCTTGATCACCGGCATTTGAGGCAATCTGATGAGGATGCTTAGAAGCGATTTTGTTTTACAAATTAAATTCATCTCTCGGGAAGCTCCCAGGCTAATGCAGTTAGGCGCCTGACCCCACTCTATGACAATTAGTCTTTGTCAATTAGTCAGACAATTAGTCTGACACCCTCAGTCCCTGTCCCCCAGCCCCCATCCGTGCCACCTCTTGCCACTACTTACCTTTCAGCTCAACCCTGCCCTTGCTCGCTGACTGCGCACCATGATGGGCCCCAGGGAAGGTACAGAAATGAAGACACGTTTTCTGCGCTCTTGGAGCTCAAAACCAATTGTGAGTTAATCGATTGTGCGTTTCTTGATCTTAGGACTAGTGACAAGGTGGCCACATAATTCTGTGTTGGGGGGCTGTCCTGTGCATCGCAGGGGGTTAGAAGCATCCCTGACCCCTACTCACTAGATGAATCTACTCCCCCAACTGTGACAACCAAACATGTCTTCAGATATTGTTAAATGTTCCTGGGGGGATAAAAGCACTCTTGTGGTTAAGGACCACAATAGTAGGCGTATAAGCACCTACTGTATACATGCCAGGCACTTTGCATACATTACTTCATGTAATTTAAATGGTATGAGGGGGTATTCCCCCTTACCAACCTGCAAGATTGTGGGGGTGGGGAGGCTAGGATTTGTGGAGATTAAGGGTGTAAGTAAATTGCTCAAGGGCACACAGCTCCCAGCGCGAGCTCGGACCAGGGCCTGCGCCACCCTTCTCACGGTGCTGTGCTGCCTCCTAGTGGGAAAGCCAGGAATGGCCACAACCCGCGCGGCGGGATTTGAGGCCGCGTAGACAAGCACATGACCCAAAAATGGAAAGATGGATAGATCTAATTAGAATCACAGAAAATTGCAAAGGAAAAAGAAAACCCAAACTAGGAAAAATACACAAGGGCGAAGGCAATTCTAGGGGAATCTGCAAATGTTGAAGGCGTGCAGAGCAAAGGGGTGCGTGTTCTTCTCCCCTTTTGCGGCGGAGGAGATGAAGGTGCCAGAGCTCGCACAGGAGGGGGCGGAGCCTGGAGGATGAACACCCCTGGAGCATCTGCTGCCTATGCTGCGGGGCTGGGCGTGTCTTCCTCACCCGGGCATCCCCAGCACTCTGCCCAGACCCAGCAGCTCTCACCAAATCCCGCTGAACTGTCCCTATGTGCCCGTAACAACTCACCCTCCTCGGGCGGCTGTCTCCAGACCCTACCTGTGTTAATAGTAGATGCTGATATCCACCCCCGGCACATCCCTAGTTGGGCCCCAAAGACCCCTGCACTCTGGCCGACCCGAGCTGCCACCTTCCTTAGCCGGAGTTCCTCTGTCCCCTTCTGAGTCCCCGAGCACGGAGGCCCGCAGTTCTGCATCAACGGGAGGCTTTGCCAGCCAGTGTCATTAACACCCTTAGAAGTTACCAGGCACAGACCAGGGCGGTTCTGCGTTTTGCCGCCCTGATGTGATAAGAGGGGCCTCAGGGCTGCTTGTTGCTGCATGCTCTTCCAGCAGGTGGACGTTTCCTCCTCTGCCCGTCTGATATGAGAAGGTTGTGAGAATGGCTTTCCCGTTAGGGAGCCATGTTCAGAGAGGGTCCCTCCTCTACTCCAGCCTGTCCTGGGTTATGGGATTGCAGAGGCCCCGGGGGGAGGAAAGGCTCTTCTGCCAATCAGCCGAGCATGAGGACATTGGGGGATCAGGTTCTAAGACTCAAAGGACCAAGAGCATGTACAAACATTACAACTCATCCTCTAAACTGCACTCAGGGTCATCCGACGCTCTGTGCGTCTTGTCTTAATTACTGTGTTGCCATACCCCCCCAGGCTCTGACCTGGAAATGCAAAAATCATACCTCGCTCTCCCTCTTCTCCTTCTTCCCGGCCAATCCATCCTCAAGGCAGGGCCACTGCTGGCCCATACAGGCTTCTGTGCAAATTGGGAAAGAAATCCCTTCCTCAAGACATTTTATTTCCTCCTGTTGGAAAATTGTCTTAAAGTACTGATTTCATTAGAACAAGACAATTCACTGCCTTCTGCCAAAGAAATGTCATAGGAAACATACAACTCTACAAGGTCTATGATGTGAAAGGTGCCCCTTGGATGTGGTGCCCTTGTGCAGTATGTAACATGAACCACCACACCCAGCAATCCTGCCTGCACCTTATAGATCTGATCCTATCACTACCCACTCCCGACTTTAAGATAGTCTATGGCTCCCCATCTCCTACAGTGCCAGGTCCAAGTTCTTGATGTAGCTTCAAGGAGTCTTGCTATCTTTTCATGCTTCCTTGTGCCACCTCTTTGGACTGGGGTAGAAACCTTACTCAATGGCTGCCCAATCCACCTACAGGCTTAGTTTGAAGAGGTGAACTGGGCCAGTCAGAGGAAGCAGGTTGGAAAGGAGACAAATGACACAGGTGCAGAGAGAAGCAGCCATGAAATCAGCCTCCAGTAACTGGCTCTGGTCATCCTTAGTAAAAACCCAACCGGAGCTGGTCTCAGTGGAGCTCTGACCCACAACTTGCAGAAGCCCTATCAGAGCTGGGACTTGGAGGAGGTCACACTGACCCAGGAGTCAGCAGATCTGAAGTAGTCATAAAAATGGGGCCCTCGAATACACACAGGAATTTAGTATATGATATAGACAACACTGGGGGAAAGAAAGATTATTTCATAAATATCTGACCGCCACTGAGAAGAGAGACTACAATCCCTACCTCACTCATTACACCAGAGTGAATTCCAGATGAATACACCAAAGATATAAAGTTTTTAAAAAGTACGATTTGGCCAGTCTCTTCTCCCTCTGGGTGTCTGTACAGGGGTGTGTGTGTGTGTGTGTGTGTGTGTGTGTGTGTGTATGCACACACACACATGTACATGCATCCTGGGGCCAGCAGGGAGGGGCTGAACTGGAAAAACTCCCAAGTGTCTAACAGTTGTGACCTGCACGAGGCCTCAGGTCTCCCCAGACTCAGCCGACCACAGGAGCCCAAGGGGTAAAATAATGTAAACAAGGGAGCACCCGTGGATGAGACAATAGGGGATGGTGGGGATTGGGGTGAACTGTCCAAAGGTGGCAGCTGCTCCTTAGCATAAGTAGGGAACTCGGTGCCCCCAGATCATCAAGTATTGGAGCAAACTTGGAAAGCTATCTTTTCTACTTTTCTGGGTCTTGCAAAGCTCTTTGTGGAGCAAGGAGAACAATTCTTGGTCTGGTTCAGCGTGTAGGCCTCCAGTTTGCCCCTGAAGGAGGCAGAGTCTTCGATCAGCCCGAGTGCTGCCGCCTCATCTGTAAAGTGGGTAACTGCTCTCCAGCCCTCGTGGGACCGTAGTAGGGCTCAGTGGGTATAAATAAAGGACAGAAAGGAACACTGACTTTCACTGAGCGACTGCTCTGGGCGGGGCACTGTGCTCAGCCTAGCCACCCTTCTCCTACGTTCTAAAACTCACAGAGGGGGCACCCGTGGGCAAAGGAGGAGCTGCGATCTGGGCTCCGAGCCTGCGCATCTGCCAGCCCCGGCCCCAGCTCCTGCACCTGCCAGAGGGACGGTATTCAGTGAATGAGCTTATATTCCCTGTGCCCTATTCGGCACCACCTGGCACAACGTGGGCAACAAAGCTTTCACGGGCTAAAGGGGGAACCTCACTCCTGTCCAGGGATATCAGGTTTTAGTCTGGTGAATACAGGATCGATGGCCTCTGATGACAGCAAACTCCATTAGGAGGGAGGTGGCTATCTCTGAGAGCGATTCCCAGGTGTCCGGCCAGTTCACATCCCGGAGCTTCGCCCGGCCGGTTACAGCCAACTCTTCCATTACTCCATCTGCCCAAGGGAAAGGGTCTCAGTTTTATAAGGGATCTTGCTGGGCAGAGTAAAGGGCATGAGACTGGTAAGACCTGGTCGCAGGGACTCATCCTCTCTGCCTTCTGTTGGGAAGCCTGGGGGTGCCCTGCGTGTCCCTCCTTTGCCTCTCCCTGCCCCCTGGGTGAGGAGCATCTGTGACTGCCATCCAGTGAGGGCTCACTCTCTCCAGGCTTTCAACTCCTTTGCCTCACTGGCTCCTCTCCCCGTCCCCCCCACGCCAGCCTGGAACACTCCCACCCCACTCTACCCACTTTTCCTCCCTACGATGGGCCTCTCCTCTCACCCTTTGCCCTCCCAGCAAAGTCACTGTTCCCTTTCTACCTTCCCATTTACTCTTTCACCCCTGTGCTCTCACTGAAGTGAGATAGTCTGGGACCAGCCCCTAACTGGGAGGGGCTGGTCTCACACTGGCTGGAGTACTGGCCTCTGTGGCCGCATCCTCGTCTCCCCAAGTCTCTAGGACACCCCCGTCTTTCTGCTGTGCTCTCTCTGCTTCCTCGGACTTAGATGTCAGCCTTCCCAGGTCTCCCCTTCCGTGTCTTCCTCTTGCCCTGAGTGACTTCATCTATCCCAGGGACTACTCAACCCCCAGAGCGGAGTTCAGATTCTAGTCCTGCTGCTTATGGCTCTCGGGGGTCCTGCCTCCTTGGATGTAACTGGGCCATGACAGTCTTATCCCCACACAGTTGTGATGAGGGTCAAGCGATTGTACATACACGCAAGTGTCGGCACACAAAGAGCTGTGCTCATTCCTACTGCTGATGACTCTCGCATGGGGTGCTGCAGTGGCCTGGGGACCGATCTCCTGCAGGTCTCAGCCCATCAGTCTAGCCCCTGCAAAGGGACCAGGCAGCTCTTTCCCAGACAGAAGTCTGAGCCTAGCATGAACTTCCCCCTTGCTGCTGGCTCACGGTCATATTCCTGGCCATGGCCTGCTGGGCCCTGTCTTACCCCCCAGTCTCATCTCAGGCCTCTCCTTCCTTCCCGAGTTCCCCAGCTCTCGTTCTTTGAACTCCGCAATGCGCAGAGACCCCGTCCTCTGCCCGGACCACTCCTGCCCCCGAACCATCACCCAAACTCCCCAAGGCCTCCGCCACAGTCTTATTTCTCATTATAGATACACTCTTAATACATACATAGACATACACTGTTTCACTGCCCCCCCCCCATCTTAGTTAGCGTGAGTCAATTTCAAGGTCACCTTGCTTAGGTACTTTAGTTAATTCCCGTTTAAACCAAGACTCAGCAGTTGAGAACCTGCTGAGGGTCCCCCAGCTGTCAGGTAGCAGAGCCGGGATTCAAACCTCTGGTTGGCCTCAGACTAACGGTGCCGGCGTAACAGCCCGAACGAAGCATACCTTGCTGGCTATCGCATCCTCCCAGGGAAACGTCAGCGTGCACGCCGTCCAGCTTTGGGTCTCAACCCATCGCCTCCCTTCCGCGTTGGTGCCCATCCAACCCTGCTTCTGCACTGGCGCACAGGACCTTCTGGCTCCCATGGCACCTGCGAAGGCTGCTCTCCAAGCACCTGTCTGTGCACCCGTCAGCCTCCCCTCTCGACTCCGGCCCTCTTGAGGGCAGGAACCGCGTGTTTTATTCTGCATTCCCACCTTTAGTCCTGCCTCACGCAACGTGCTCACTATATGCTGAACGACAGACTGCTTGGGGGCGACAGTGTTGATCCTCATGCGTCATTTTGTTGTTGTTGTTCATTTCGTCCTAGTATCCTCCCTTCGCCGTCTGGAGCCCAGACCCTTGGCCACTGAGGCTTTCCAGGACCAGAGGGCCACAGCTTGAGACTTTCCTGAGTTCCTGCTCCAGAACTGGTATCCTGCGTTTCCAAAGTCGGTTTGTGGGGCAATATTCCCATGTCCCTATCCACGCATGAGAGAGAGACAGACAGACAGACACACCTCATAATAATACAAGCCTCCGGCTACGGTGTGCTGACCAATGCCCCCCTGCACGCCTTTTCACATTTAACTCTCGACAGCCCAAGGAGGAGTCCTTCTATCTCCATCTCCAGCTCGCAGATGAAGAAACCAAGGCACACGAAGCTTAAATAACTTGCCCCATGCCCACCACCACCCCACTGCCTCTTTCAAATTCAACTGGATTGGACTGGCCTGACTCGGGGAAATGGTCTCTCTCCCCTAGGCCTTGTCTTTCTGGAAAACATTCATTCATTCATTTATTCATTCATTCATGGATGCACCTGGGTGCCAGATGCCTGCCTCACTGCCCTCCCCCATTGTCATGGGAACGCTGGGAGCCAGAATGAATGCTATGAGTCTAGAAGTAAAGAGAAGACCCAGGAGAGTCGAGGGGGAGCTGATCTGAAAGGCAGGCCCCCGGGGGAACCTCTCCCCTCCCCTCCTAAAAATAATATTCTATAGAGCAGGAGGGTCAGGAGGGATATGAAAGATCAACTGGTCTTCCAGCTAGAAATGTCACCAGTTAGATTCATTTGGGTCACAAGCTTTTTCTTTATTGAGCAAAGTAGGGCAGCCTGGAAGGGTGGGAAGAACACGTTTTGGGGTAAGACAGACATGAGTTCTACCGTGAGTCTCTCAGTTGCCTAGCTCAGTGTCAGAGAAATGGCAAACCTCTCTGAGTCTTGGATTTCCCATCTATAAAAAAAATGGCGATAAAGATGACTACCAAGCAGGACTGCTGGGATCAGACATAATACAGTGTCTTCCCTGATCCGAGTGGAGGCCTGAGGCCCCTGGAAAACAGCCTTCTGCTTGCAATTTGGAATGATTGGAATATGCTTCTAAGTAAGCTGGCAGAGGGAGGCAGCGGGCAGCTGCTCACACAGAACCCCAAAGCCACAGTGACCCTTCTCTCTCTCACATTACATGAGTAGTGGCTCTCCCTCCAAAGACTTCCGGGATCTGACCACTCCTTCCCACGACTGCCGCCTCTCTGGTTTGAGCCCCTGTCCTGTCTCCCCCGAGAGTTCTGTCACAGCTTTCTGACCGATCTCCCTGCTTTAGCCCTTGGTGCCTTCAGTCCAGCTGATCCTATGGCAACGGGACTCAGGGACCCTTTGCACGAAGATGTAGCCGAAAGGGACGAAGAAAGCTCCCGCTTCTCCTAAAGCAGAAGCCATTAGCAAAGGCTTTGAAGGCCAAAAAGGCAGCATTGAATGGTGTTCATGGCCACAAGGAAAAGGGAACTTCCACCTGTCACCCAATCCATGCACCACAGCCATCCCCGCCACCCCACCACACTCCCTTCACCCCATCCTCTCACCCAGCGGCGGTCCTCCCAGCTGGTCTCACCTCCGGTGTCAGCCCTGGCTAGAACACAGGACTCCATCTTTCCTTGCCCTGCAACAC
>CM052807.1:112258134-112277308 GCA_028533885.1 Nasua narica | reverse complement strand
CCCTCAGGCAAGTTACTTAGCCTCTCTGAGCCTCAGTCTTAGATGCAGAAGGAAGATATTCTCTCTCCCTTGCAGTTCTGCGGGAGATCTGGATGATCTGTGGTATCAAAGCATCCTGCATGGAGCCCCGCACTTAGCAGATGCCCTAAAAATGTTTCTTTCCTTCCATTTGCCCTTCCTGCCAGGCAACCAAATGCAGACGACATGACTGAACATGCCAGGCCTTGCTCCTGGCCAGCTTTGTTAAAAGACTGAGCCAACTGGAAGGCTGCTTACTACTGACTAGCCCCCATCACCCTACGGGGCATTCTCAGTGACTCATCGGGCTTTCGGAGCCCAGGGAATATGGAGCCCCACAGAGAGTCCAGACTCCTCTCCCGGGGTCTGAAGGGCCACAGAGTAAGAACATTATCCAAACCCTCACCCCAGGCCGGTGCCCCCTGCCAAGTGCCCATCTGGCCTCTGCTGTCCAATTCTTAGTGCCACCCATTCCAAGCATGTTGGGCTGGTAGGAATTCTTCCTTCCGTTGGCCTACATCAGCCTCCCCAGAGCTTCCGCTACTGCTTCCGGGTCCTCTCGTGGGGTTAGGCAGAGCAAGTCAGCGCCTGAGGAATCAGAAGACTCTGAGGCGAAATAAGAGTCCTTCTCACGTGAGGTTCCACGACCCCACATGGAGAGACGGGGAGAGGTGGCAACTACGGAATCCGAAAAATTCCAGAGTTCTGGCAAGATGCAAGATAAACAACAGACGCTGTGTTTATCTCTTTAGCTCTCATCATTTTATCCATTCCCTCGGCTGCTATCCATCAAGCAGAGATCCATAAGGGTCAAGCCTATATTCGGGGGTCACCCTACCGCCGGCACATCGTCGGGGCTCCTGGCGGACATTCCCCAAGAACCCGCAGTGTGCCAGGCGCTGCCCCTGCACCAGCTGGAGAAATTAGGGGCCCAGTCCTGGGCCCCCCCTGGAGGAAGGTATGTGAGTCTCCATTTTGTAAATGAGGAAATATACGCTTTGAGGTGAAGCTACTCGCTCGGCCACACAGGGCTTGCGGGAATGAAGCAGACGGGAACCAAGATCCCCAAGCACCCTGCACCTGCCGACAGGTAGATGCAGGGCCCAGTGGGGCTGCAGATTTGGGGGCTCTGCCTCAGGCTAAACACGAATGGCCTGACTGAGGGAGGGTCTGGGCGTACCCTGACGCCCAGTCCCCAGGATTTCTACTCCCTGGCACTCCCCTGAGAGAAGTCGGCCCAAAGCGCCAGCCCTGGCCAAGGACCCCAGCTGCCCAGGAACTGTGAAGTCCTGGCAAACCCTGTTCACTGCAGAGCAGGTGGGAGCTACTGCTGCTCCCATCCACAGAGAAGGAAACCAAGACCCAAAGGAGAGGGACAGCTACACTGGGAGTCAGCTCTTGGACCAGCCGGATGGGGTACCCAGGCCACTCCCCTGGACACTTGGATCTGGGCCCTACTCTTTCTGCTGGCTTAGCTGCAGGGCAGGGGGCTGGCTGAAGCTTCAGCTCAACACCCATGCTCTGGAGCCCTTTCCATGGAGAATCCCCCCCCCCAACCAGCCCATATACCCTGGCCCTCTCTCCTTCCTCCGAACCCCTCCCCACTCCTCCTGACGCCAGCCCCCCGCCAGCCACCTGAGAACTTGCCCACAGAGTGGTTAGCATGTGCCTGAGAAAGTTGGTTCCCATGGCTGGGACCTGCCCTAGGCTCCCTGGGGCCTCCTCCTCTTTCCCCACTGGTCATTGGCCCACCGAGGACATCAGTGTCTGGTCCCCAGAGGTCCACGGGTAGTAAAGACATAGAACATTGCCACCGGCTCAGAATGTTCTAGTGGACAGTGCTGGAAGCTAAACAGATTAGTCATGCTCAGACATCAGCCAATGGGACGGCTATGCTCAGAAGCCTGCAGTGGCTCCCACTGTCCGGCACCAAGGCTCACGGCGGTTGTGACCCCCGGTCTCCTGAGATGGGCCCCTTCCTTACCTTATTCATGCTAACGTTACGGCCACCGCTCACCACACGCTTAGCTATGCACCAGCTGTCGGCGTACGTTTTACACACACCTGACCCTCCCAGCGTCCTTGGATGGCGGACTCATTATCCCCACTTTACAGATGGGGAAACTGAAGCTCAGAGCATTCCTCTGCTCCCCTGGGCACACCCGCACGGCCTCCACTTCCGGGGCTCGGGGGGTGGTGAGGTGCCACTGGCCTGAGCCCCAGACCCCTGCGGGCTCTGAGTGCAGCAACGCCATCAGCCCCGCCCCAGCGTGGCCAGGAGCGGCTTCCAGAGCCCCCCAGCAGTGCGCTCCGTGTCGGCGGAAAGAGCTAGGCTGCACCGCCCAGCACACCAGCCGCTAGCCCCGCGCGGCTTCGGAGCCCCTGAAATTGACTGGGCGACGAAGTAAACTAATTTATAATTTGACTTAATTTGAATTTTAGTTTAATAGCCGCATGTACTGGGGGGGAGGGGGGTGGGACACAACCTGAGGGTTCAGGGGCCTGGGCCTCACTGTGCAGAGGCAGCGGGAGGCAGCAAGGCGGAGCCACGGTGTCCGGGTCCCAGGGCTGTGGCGAGGATTTCATGTGTTTAAAGTGTCCGGCACAGTGCCTGGGAGAGCGACCACCCGGTAGGGCTGAAACAGTACCTGCTGAGGGGCGTGGACGAATGTCTGCCACCGGAGAGAGACTGAGGCATCTGCGGAGGAAGCAGGGACCCTGGTGGGCGGCTCTGGGGAGCGGAAGCGGGGAGATGCAGACACAGACCTACGTCCCCCGGCAAGGGCACCGCGGGCACTGAGAACAGGTGTCCCTGAACCAGGCTCTGGGGAATCCCTAGGGTGCTCCTGGTACCAAATGACGACGGGAAGACGAAGTGAAGCCCGGGACAGCCCCCCACAAACAATCAAAAAGAGGCACTCTCAGCTTTTCGATTTCATACATTAGTTTCTCCTAAGATTTTGTTTGCGGAAAAATTTCTGTACTGAAAGAAGGTCTAAAACCCGCAGCTGGGCGGAGGTGGATGTGCATTTCAGAAGGGCTGCAAGGCTCTGATGGCCTCGCACACACAGCCGGGGCCTGGGGGACGGCCACACTCCGGCCTATGTCCCTGCAGTGGTCCAGAGAGGGGATGTGGACACGCCCCAGCAGGGTGCAGGGCCGCCAGGGCACAAGAGGGAGGGGTCGGTGGCGGCCACCCAGGCATGAGCCAGAGATCGCGTCCCCTCCAACCCCTTTCTGCCCTATCACAGTAAACCTCAGCAGCGACTGGCCTTGTCCCCGGCCCGTTCATTCCATTCCCACACTGTGATTCTCCGAGTCAGGCTGACCCTGTGTTCCCGGCACCCAGCGTGGGGCCCGGCTCAGACATTCTGTGAATGTCTGGGAAAAGCCAAAGGGATGAGCACTAAGGTGGAATTTCAGGCACAGGGATCTGGCTATGTCCCCGTCAGCAGGGCCCCAGAGAGTCATGGATTTTGGCGGACGAAGAATCGAGAGGCAGAGCTGCTCTGCTGGGGGCTGGGCCCAGGGGGAGGGGGGCGGGTGTGAGGTTCACAGGCCCCTGGTGCTTCAGCTCTGCCTGAGGTGGATGGAGAGAGCAAGGTCAGTCCTGGTTTGGAGCTGGGGGTGCAGCAGGGAACAGGCTGCAAGGATGGGGTCCTCCCCGAGAGCCCCCATCTCAGTGGCTGCCCTCCCGAGTCATTAATCCGGACGCAGCTAAACACTCTAACTAGGCAGGCGGGGCTGGACGGGTCTGGGGAAGAGTGGGTCTGGAACATTCCTCCCAGAAGGAGGCTCCTCCGTCGTCATCACCTTCACGGCAGCTGGCACTTACTGAAGGGCCCGGCTGCCGGAGCCTGTCTGCGTGCCTTACTCCGTTTACCCTCACAGCCATTGGGTGGTGAAGGGACGACGGGCTGAGGGGGCTGAGGGACTGGCCTGGGACTCACACCCACTCACCGCTCCTAGGGGGTCCTCCTCCCCGGCCCAAGCTCTAAGCTGCCGCCTTCGGCCTCGCCCAGGGCAAGGCCCCCGCCCGCCTCCACCCTAGCCCCCAGTAGGAGCCCGCAGCCTTGCCATTTGTGGGTGACACACCTCTCTGGTTCCAACAGGTGACCAGTCACCAGAGCCCTGTGTCCAGGAGGGCTGCACGGCCCAGATCCCCTCCCTGAGGCTCCCCTCCACCTTAATGATGTGAGCCCCCCAGGGCAGCTCTCTGTGAAACCAGACGACAGTGATGTAAAACCGCGTTTCACAAAGTCCCAGGTTCCTGAAAGGTCGCAGGAACCCCAGAGCCCCTTCCCCCCGATGCCAGTGGGCACAGATCACCCTGGATGGGGTCCCGTGTGGGGATCTCCAGTACCCTGAAGATTTGGGGTCTGGTGCTCTAAGAAGTCAGGAACCCTCTCTGGCGAGGCGGGGACTTCAGGAGGCTCCAGGGGCCTGAAGTCCGTCGGGGGACGTGGCGCACGCCTGTACTCCCCTCCGTGGGCGCATTACCTCTTCCCCGGCCCCGCTGGCCCCGAGCTCTGAGCTGAGCAAGGCAGGGTCCCACACCAACTGCACCCACCGCTCAGGGGGGTTCTGTGTACTGCTGTCAGCCCGACCCTGGCCTCCAGCCAGCTGGGCGCAGCTGCACGGCCTGGGGATGCCACACGTCCCCGCCCGCAGCTGCCCCGGGTCAGCCTGTCCACATGGGGGGGCGGGGAGGGCGTGCTGCAGGCCCGACCCACCGCTGCCCTCCGGCAGGGCGCTAACTGCCTCCGCCCCCTTCTCTAATTCCAGCCCCATATCGGCCCCCTTCGTCGTTACAGATGAGGAAGCAGTTCAGGGGGTCTGAGTGGCCTGCCTGGCTCACCCTGTAAGTGGTATCTGACCCAATCCTAGGGCCTCCTCCATGCCTGGACCCCCGCAGGCCCCCCATCCCCCACCTGACCCAGTACCTGCCTCGGTCCCCGCAGTGGCACCCCACAGCGTCCCCTCCCAGCTGCAGCAACCCTGCGTCTGGCCTTTAGGACTTGATGACTGTCTCCTGTTCCCCCAGGCGGAGCACCAGTGGCAGTCACTGGGGCTACGGGGCAGCCTGGCCTGCTGCCAGCTCTGGCCTTTCACCTGCTGGTTTCTGGCCCCACCTCTTCCTGTCTGAGTCGCCTCACCTCCAGGGGGCTGTGGTCTCCTCCTCTGTCCCAGGTAGAAAGAGCGAGGGCAGCCCCATCCTGCGGGAGGGTGCTGCAGAAGGGGGGTGCACGAGCGTGCAGTTTCCAGGTGAGGGACCCGGTGGCAGGTCTGGGGACGTGGGTGTGCGCGCATGCGCGGTTTCCCACTCAGGGGCCTGTCGGTGCCTGGCGCTAGGTAAAGCACGTGCCCTTCTCCTCTTGGAGCCTCACCTCCGCCCTCACTGGGTGGGAGGTCACCCTGAACCGTTCCCAGACTCCCACAGGGACCGCGGGGCATCTTCGGTGGGTCACGGATGGGAAATGGAGGAGCGCTATACCAGGGTTTAGGAAGCTGGGACGTAGCGGGACCCGGTGTCTCACACAAGGTGGGGGGTGGGGGGCCGCGAGAGGAGCCTGAATCCTGACTGCCCCTCCCAGACCCTGTGCTGCTCATCTTCGAGTGGGCTCTACACTCAACAGCCCCGGGGGGTGGGGGAAAAAGTTAGGGGGTGAAGGGTTTTCTCTGTGGGAGGGGGAGCAGAGGCTGGACTCTGGGTGGCTGGCCACGGATGAGAAATTGGGGACCCAGAAGAGACCCCCCCCAAAGAGCTACTGTGCTGCCTGGCTCCATGCCCAAGCCCACCCTGAGCAACGCATTCATTCCTTGTGGTGGGAATTACCCTCTCTGGACGCCTTCTTTACAGGGTGAAGACGTAAATCAGACCTTGGCAGAGAAGGGGGCTGGGGGGTAGAACTTCCCGCATCTGTACTGCTGGGTCGGGGGATGCACGCGGGGTCTCTGGGGGACTCCTCTCTCACACCCAGCTTAACCCTTGCCTCCCTTGAGGAGCTGCCCTTCACCCCAGCCCCTTATCAGCCAGGAGAGAAACATCCCAGCGGCCAGTCGGCCTTCCCTACAGGCTGTGAGCCCCCGAGTCCCACTCCTGGTGCCGGGCAGTGTGAACGTTAGTGCGGTGGAGACGCGAGTGCCCAAGTCTCTGCATCGGTCAGGTGGGACAGACCCCACCCGGCAGGGCTGCTGAAGGCCCGAGGGAGCAGGGCTGAAAGGACTTCCTAAGGGCACAGGGGACCCCCCCCACCCTGTCATCTCTGCGGGGGTGCGCCCTGAGGTCTATGGCTGGGAGGGGGACAGGGCTGGGTCTGAGGCGCCAGGCGGGAAAAGGAAGGAGAGAGAGGAGGGCAGGGTCCAACCAGGGTGGGGCCGAGGAAGCAGGAGGAGCAGCAGGAGCCTGGGACAATCGAGCAAATTATTAATCTTAACAGAGCAGCCAATGTAGAGAAAAGAGAAGAACATAGCTTCTCACTGGTAATATGCCACCAGTCCTTCCACAAAATTGATTGACCCAGACCCCATGCAGGCTTATCCCTCACAGTAGCCCACCCCCCAGCCCCCTGAGAGGCTCCTGTACTTCTAGACCCAATAAGCCAGCCGTCCCGCCCCGCAGCACAGCAGGAAGTGGGAGGAGACAAGCCCAGGGGGCGGGGCGCAGAGCAGCTCCGCCCAGCGCCAGCTGTCACAGCTGTGGAACGGAGGAAAGCGAGGCCCGCGAGGCTGGGCTGAGTGCCTTCTGGGTCACTTCCTACCCACTGGGCTTCAGAGTTGCCATCTGCACCGCGGGACCATCCCAGCCACTCACCCCATGAGGACTAAACAGGTAGCATCCAAAAAGCCTCGACATAGACCAGTCGTCAGAGATCCTGAGTTCATCCCCTGCTCTCCCTGAGGCCTCACCACGTGCAGGTGGGGGCACCGCAGGGCTGGTGGGCACCTCCTTCCAAAACGCTCCCGGGACCCAGCCCCAGGCCTCCTCCTCCTCCTCCTCCTCCTCCTCCTCCTTCTCACTGGCCTCCTTCCTGCCTCTTCCCCACCCTCCCACCCCCGTCTTGACATTCTTCCTTTTTGAACAAGGGGCACTACCTTTTCCTTTGGCACTAGGCCTCATAAATTCTGTCACTACAAACTCCGCATCAGGCCACCTGCCCCCCTACCCCCCACCTCCTGCTCAACTGACTCCCACAAGACCCTACGCGAACCCGATCCACACCCCAGTCTGGCTCAGAATGAAACCCAAACTCCTCTCTGGGCCCAGAGGCCCTGCCAGTCTGGTGCCTGGATCTTTGCTGCCCTCGCCTCCCTCGTCCACTGGGCTCCGGCCACAGTCCCCACCTTTCATCCTCGGGGTCCTCCCGCTGGCTGTTCTTCCATCTGGAACGCGGCTGCCTGCTCAGAGGCGCCCTCCCGCCCGCTGTCCCCTCCCCAGGTCATCTGCTGCCCCCCAACCACGGCAGAAGCTAGCTGTCTCCTTGTTCACAGGTTAGTGGTCTGTCTCCCCCACCCACACCCCGGCGCTCAGAACGCCAGCGGAGGACAGCAGGGTCATGGTGAGCCCCAGTCACCGGTCACCGGTCTCCACCGCCCCCCACCCCCGCACAAAGCCAGGCGCTCCAGAAACAGCTGTGCGTGACGACCGAGCTCTCAAGAGAAGTGATGACAGACTCTGAGCGACAAGTATGGTCTAGTTTGGGGGGCCTAGGGCAGCCGGCCAGCGCGCACCCAGACCTAGCAGGTGCTCCATCCTGCTCCCAGGCCGAGAAAGCACCCCCCCCACTCCGCGGCCCACCTTGCTCCTCAGCCCTGCTGAGATCAGCGGGGGGTGTCGGGCAGTGCCAGCCCCGCCCACCGGGCTCCCTCAGCCTCCAGAGGGACAATGTACAAAGGGCCACTTCAGTGCACAGCTTCAGTGCCGTCTCCAGCTCAGAGACCCGTGGGTGGGGGCAGGGAGGGGAGGATGTGCCCTACGCCTGGTCTGTCTTCACAGGGCCTTCTCTGCACAGGGCCAGGAGGGCCACAGATTGAAGCCACGGTGTAGACAGGCTCTGTTCCATGAGCCGCACCTTGGTGAGCGGGGTAGGGGTGGGGGGATGCCCCTGCACAGTGGGGGAGGGATGCCCATGAAGAGGTTAAGTCCATGTACCCAGGCAGGAGTGGAGGTGCTCCCGTGGGCGCCTCCCCCTGGGTACAGGGCACAGGCAGGGGTGCAACTGGCCCCAAGAGGCTAAAGTGCTGCGGGGTTAAGGGACAGAGACGAGCAGACCTGGTAGAATGGGGGCCCGGCTGAGGGGAGGAGTTGCCTGGGCTTAGAACGGGCTCCCATCCCGCCTGGGACCCCTGGCTGCAGAACCAGGCATGAAGAGCTCGCTCAATCGTTGTCCCAACAACCTGAGCTGATCACCTGTGACCTGAACGTGGCACGCGGGGATGCCGAGACGACTTCGGGCATTCCCAACATTCCTCCTCCTGGGCCTCAATGTGATGGGACCGTCCACCCGGGTGCCCAGCCCAGAAGCCCAGGAGCCGTCCTCCTGCGGACCTCGCACGTCTACCACGGGGCACGTCTGTTCCCTGCCCCAACGCTCTTCATCCCACCTGTTCCCCGGGGCCACTGTCCCACACTGGCTACACCACCCCCAGCACTCACCAGAACAAGAGCAGTGGCCCTCCTGGGAGGCCGCGGGCCTGGTCCCATGAACCAAGCAGAAGCCACATCCAATGCTGCCTCCTCCCAGCTTGGAACTCCTGCCCTCGGGATAAAGTCCAGATCCTGTAGGAGGCTCTGGGTTCCCGGGTAATCTTTCACTCCTTATCTCCAGGTGGGCTCAGCGGCGCTGCACTTCCCCCAGGTGCACCTGGCCTGCCCCTCAGGACTCCTCACCCCACCCTCGGCGGGGCTGCCCGGCCCCCCTGGGGCCCCAGCTCTCCGCCTGATGCAAAGGAGGTGCTGACCTTGGCTTGCTGAAGGAATACACGACCCTTCCCCCAAACCCACACACCGCCCCGGCAGTGGGTGCTGCTGGGCTCTGAGGCCTGGGCTGGGGCTTGGAAAAGTCTAGATCAGCCTGGGCAGGGCTCACCCGGACGAGGTGGCTCACCTACACGAACAGGACGGGGTCCCCTGCCACGGGAGGGTGGTGGCGGAGAAAGGACTCCAGCCTTCAGAGCAACACGATGGCTGACGGGCCAGAGGAGACACAGGAAGGAAGGCGGTGAAAAACAAAGCTAGTCGGGGTGCTCAGCGCCTAGCGCCGTGCCCGGCACGCGGCAGGGGCTCGACGAACTGCAGAGTGGAAATGGGCTGGAACCCTGCCTCTGCCACCCACAGCTCCGGGACCCTACTCGAGCAGAGGCATGGAAGGGGGGAGGCTGGTTACACCCGCCTGCAGGGTCCTCGCAGGGATGGGGGAGGTGACGCGGCTTCTCCTGGCCCGGAGCCCGCAGCTCCAGGGCTCGGGAACCCGAGCGGCCCAAGCCCCCTCGTGCGGGAGCGGCGGGCCCGGAGCAGGTGCACCGCGGTTGGCTCTGCTGCTCTAAGCACCTGGGGAGCCCCTGCGATGCTGGAACAATGAGCCCTTTCTCTTTTTCCTCCCCACTTAAT
Source organism: Nasua narica (assembly GCA_028533885.1). Classification (NCBI taxonomy): domain Eukaryota; kingdom Metazoa; phylum Chordata; class Mammalia; order Carnivora; family Procyonidae; genus Nasua; species Nasua narica. The sequence goes on along the minus strand of CM052807.1, from coordinate 112,267,680 downwards.
CTCGGCCCACCCCTGCCTTTGAGGGGCCACAGCCCCCTCGGGTCAGGCCCTGACTGTCTCCACTGGGGACACTCAGGAAGCCCCCACCAAATGGCAGGGGACACCACGCAGGGCTGCCGGCACCGGGCCCCTGCTCCTTCATACGGACCCACCAAACTGTTCTCGCTCCTTTAATCACTTAGTCCTTCCCACCTGCTGGATCCAGAGACCATCCCAAGAAAGGCCCTCCGGTGCCCAAACATCCCGCTGAGTGTGGGGAAGGAGCTGTGAGCAGACCATCAGGACCAGGGGACAGGGTCGTCCCAGGAGGCGGGTGGTCAGGGTCCAGGCCTCAGCCACGCCACGAGCTGCCCAGGAGAGCCTGGGCACCAAGGGCAGCACCCCCTTCCCAAGTGAAGTGCTCCGTCTCGTCCCACTGTCACACAGCCATCTCACAGATGGGTAAACTGAGGCTTGGAGAAGGGACAGGACTTGCCAGAGGTCAGGCAGCAGCAAGCTGTGAGGAGGGCCTGGCTCAGCGGAAACCACGAGCGTACGCACTGACGCTCACCCGGGCTCCAGGACCTCCCGATCCCGGGACCACCTCAGTTTCCCCACTGACCCCTGGGGGACTGGGTCCTCCAGCTTCCGGCTGACATCTCGGGGAAGGGCCGCAGTCTAGGTCTGCTGCTCCATTTTCCTGCTCTGAGTTCCGTGACCGGCTTCTCTGGGCTGAATGGAGGGGCGCTACTTTCTCGATGCTGTATTCTGGGGTCTGCCCCCCGCTCCCCCGTTCTCCTTCAGGATGTTCTGCAGCCCGGGTCCTCCCACCTGCCAGCAGTTCTGCCTTGTGCTTTCCGGCCACCGTGCGTCCTTCCCGGCACCTTGTATTCCCTCCCAGCCCCCCAGCAGGAGGATTCACAGCCCCGGAGCCCGTACCCCAGCTCCATAAGCCCTCAAGGCTGCTTTAGAGCCACAAAAGCAGCAAGGAGGGCCGGCACAGCGTTCTCAGGCCCCGGATCCCAGGGCCTCGGGGGATGGGCGCGCACATCGGGCAGGAACGCCCTTCCCCCTGGGCCTTCCCGGGGACCACACTCCTGACCGCCCCCAGGGTTAGCCTGGGCCCTCACCACTCTGACTGCAACGGCCCCCAAGACGGCACTTCCCGGGGGCAAAGACTTTGGGTCACGTTTCTTCGGAGTCAGGGCCTGGTATGTCCTTAGTGGGTCTAATAATCACTTGCTGAATGAATTAACCGGGCGGGTCGGAGGTGCGGCCGAAAGGACGAGAGGTCACAGACGACGGAGCTGGTCCTGCTGTGTGGAGAGAGGAGGACGTGCACAAGACCTACGCACAAAGACACACACGCGGTCCCACCCTGAAGCCCGCAGATCTGCGCCCCGGCACCTAGCCTGGGCCGGGGCACTTGCTGGACGACAGCCGAACGAATGAATGAGAGCTCTGCGGGGGTCTGGGGAAGACTGAGACTGCGCCCTCACCCAGGATCAGAGCTCAGCTGTGAGACGAACAGCATTTCCCCCAGGCAGAACTTGACGGCGTACGTTGCAGGAGGACCCCTGAAAAGGCGCTTCGGGGCAGGAGGCGGTAAGGAAGGCAGCCCACGGTGGCGCACACTCACGGGGTACCTGGGACACAGGTGAAGCGAAGAGCCCCGGGGCCACCTCTGGCTGGGAGAGGGGTCGGCAGCACCTGGGGGTGCCGTGGGCAGGCTTTCCAGGCAGAGGCGGGAAGGCAAGGGCCCCGAGGCACTGCAGGAAGGAGGTCAGAGGTTTGAATGGGATTTTCGGGGTGCTACGTGCCAGCAGCCCCACGCCAGAACTCCCTCCCTGACCCCATTTGCCAGGATGAAACACAAGCTGTCTGCCAAGGGTGCACCTGGCCTGGGGGATGGGCCTGGGGCCAGGCAGCTGCCACTGGTCCCCCTGGAAGCCACCCACAGGTGGTGACCCCACAATCAAACAAATGGGGAGCTGGCTGCTCTCAGGGCATGTTTTCTTAGACCTCTCTCCTTTAGATTATAACTGCATTTCTTTCTGATGACAAAGGTGTCGCGGACGTCCTAGAAAATTTGAAAATCACAGTGAAAGCAATAGGTCGCTATCAGCCACCACCGCCCCCCCTCACCGCCCGAGCCAACCCCTTGGCCTAAGTTCTTCCAGACTTTTTTTCCTGTGCACCTTTTCCCTGGAATGAAGCATCCATGTGGGTTTCCTGCCAGCTTTTTTGGCCAGCAAGCATTTCCAATAAGGAGCTTTGCCTCCACCCGGCAGGACTGAGTGCAGACCTGAGCCCTGGGGACTGTGCTCTCCTGGGCTTCCTCCCAGCCCCCCCAGACCTGACCTGGAGCCCGAAGAGAGACGCTTCAGCTTGGGAGAGGAGAGGGGGAGGGTGCAGCCTCACAGCCCTGGGCTCTCCTCCTCCAGCCCCAAAGGGACTCTCAGCCTCTCTCCACGGTGTTCTAGGTCGGTCCCAAGCCCTGCAGGGCCTCTCAATGTTCCCTCCGTGAAATGGGCGTGTGTCACTGGCTACAAGGCCTCAAGCTTCCCCGGCCTCGTCCCCTGTCTGGGCTGAGGTGACAGTCCCTGGAGCTGGGCTCCACCTTACAGTTGCTTTCTTCGTCCACTCCACCGGCGTCTCGGACGAGGCCCTGCATTGGAACCAGGCCCTCGGCAGACCTGCCCGCCCTCAGGGGGGCAGACAGATGGCCATTCGGGCAGGGAGGATCAGCCTTGGCCTTGGGGTGGGAGTCTGGCAGGACTTCCTGGGGGGGGGAGGGGGTCTCAAGGGATGAGCCAGCACCTGCCAGGAGAGGAGGGGAGGGCCCTTCGAAGGGACTGCAAAGACCAGGAAAGCCAGCACCTGGATTTATAGCCTCGGTGCGGGTGCCAGTGCCTGGAGGCGGAGGGACCACGGATTCCATTACCTGCCCCCCCAGCGGCAGGAATGGGGCCACTGTTCGTACCCAGGTGTGGCCCCTAAGATTTCTAACAGCAGTGACATGCCAGGGCCCCAGTGGCCGCCCTCGACACCCCTGCGAGGGGGTTTTCCCTGGGGTCCTTTGGGGCTCATCCCTCCTGCACAGCCCGACTCCGCCTGCCCCGCTCCCAGACCTCCCAGCCCTGGTGGAGCCTCAACGCCCTCTGGTCTTCACCTTGGGTGTGGCAGGTGTGACCTTGAACCAGCCACCCACACTCGGTGGGCCTGGGCTCAAAGACGGAAGCCTGTCCTGGGCTGACCCAAGGACCGGAAAGGACTAAAGGCCTGGCCCTGCCTCCACTGACCACAGGGGCTCCCGGACATCTGTCGTGTTCCAGAGCCCCCAAAACACGCCGGTCCGGAGGGGGGCTCTCTTCCCACCACTACCCCTTAGAGACGCAGAAGGCCCCTTGGGGGCAGGTTTTCTGACTCCGGGATACGGGCACAGTTGAAAACCGAGAGCCGAACCTCCGACCCCTGCTAGAACCCACTGGGATGATGCGTTGGGTGCTTCATACACTGCAGAGAGCCGCATGGGGTCACTGGTTCATCCATCCCAAGGGCACGGCTCCGGAGGCAGAACCACCTCCCAGCCGTGAGCCCAGCAAGTCGCCTGCCCTGTCTAGGCCTCAGTTTCCCTAGAATGCAATGAGGATTACCTGAGCCCCACCGCCCAGGGCTCCTGGGATACCGAAAAGAGATCACGCAAGACAGCCCCAGCATCTCGCTCCCGTTTGGGCCGTTGGTGAGCCCCTACCATTCACCATCACAGCCCGAGATGGTTGGGAAGGCGCCGCCTCAGCCTTTCTCCTCAACCCGCCGATCTACGCAGCTTCGGGGAGGGGCCCACACCCGCCTTTCTCACCATCACCATTCAACACTTAAGTAATATTTATCGGATGCCTTTTCCATGTCAGGCAAGGGGCCAGCCCCCAGCTATGCAGCTGCCTGTGGAGCCTGGCCTGGAAGCCCAGCTCCTCCCCGGCCCTCAGCAGCCCTCCCTGTCCCCCCTCCCCCAGCCGCCATCACTCAGCCGCCACGATTGACCCAGGCCGTGTGCCAGGCCCGGGGTAGCCAGAGAGGGGCTACGAGCGATTTGTCCAGGGTGTCAAGCAAGCTACGTGGGGTCCACAGCCAGCTGGGACCTGTTTCCAGAAGGAAACGGCAGCAGGTGTCTGGATAAAGAGCTGGGGGGTGCGTGCAGAGTTGGGTCAGGGTAGGAGGGAGCAGAGGTGGAGAACGCAGATTGGGGGGCAGGGTCCCGGGGTCTGGGTTGCGGGCAAGGGGGTCTTTTGAGGTGGCCCACACCCCACTGGGCTGGGCAGCAGGGCTTCTCGGAGTCCACAGGCCTCTGTACCCCAGGATGACATTTTAGAAACCAAACCGGGTTTGCAGCCCTCTCTCCCATGGTGGGATCCTAACTCAGCGGCTGGGAAATACGGATTTCCCCCCGGTGGCCCAGGTGAGGCTGGAGGGAGTGGCCCCAGGGGCAGGATGCGAAGTCGCTGCCGAGTTGCAGAGACCAATCTCAGAGGAGTGACCGAGGGGCCTAGACTCGGAGTCCCATCAGGCGCTGGGATCCCACAGGCTGGATACGATCCCAGCCCTGCTCCATCCTGGCCCTGAGCCCCGGGCCCCAGGCACCCTCAAACTGCCAGATGGGGACAATAATAGTGCCTACTTCGAGGGAAGTCAGGAGGCGTCGCTGGGATAATGCAAAGTGCTTGGCCCCGCGCCCGGCACATAGTAAGTGCTCGAGAAATAGCAGCGAATGATCATGACTCAGAGGTCAAGGTGGCGTAGAACAGCCTGGGAAGTCATCCATCACGGGTCTCTGTCAACCAGAAGCCTGGAGCCGGCCTCTGGCGGCCCTCCCTCGCTCAGACCCCCATGTGGGCGGCTCCTTCTGGGAAGTTCCTAGGCTTTCCAGAGAGGGCAGCTGGAGGGCAGACCCGGAGGAGGCCCCGGTGTCAGCCGGGCCCTGGCCTCCTGTCCCAGCCCTCACCCCGTCCCTCCCGGGGGACTCCTACTTCAGTGGGAACCAGAGTCTTGAGCCAAAGAAGCTCTAAATTCCTAAAACAACGGAGTGATGAGGTCTGTGAATGATTCCTATTGTTCCAATTTTAATTGTATAGAAAAGATGAAAATAAAGTGAGCCCACAGCGTAGTTTCTACTTGAGGCGGTGCAAGAAAAAGTATTTTGGGACCCTGTTCACTTCCTGGATTCCCGGCACCTGTGCCCCTGTGGCCCCGTTCTAGACCACAGCGGGTGGTCTGAGAGCCTTCCGCCAGCCTCCTTCCGGCCCCGCCCAGGGCCTCGCTTCCCCTCCTAGGCGGTGTGGATAAGCAGGGTCCCTGGGGCCATCCCTCTGCGGTCTGAGGCTGCCCTCCTGAGGGTCGGTCTCCTTCAACAGGGATGACGAAGGGGGGGAAGGACGGGGAGGAGGACAATCATTAATTCACCTAATCATTCATTCATTCATTCAAGGTCCTATAGGGTGCAGAACTCAACAGCCTAGCCGAACACGAAATAGCTGACACATGACGAGACAGATGTGGTTCTCTGCCCACCCACAGCAAGGGGCTTCCCTGCACAAGGGATGCTCAGCTCGGATGGAGAGGATGGAGCATCCCTAACAAGACGCTGTGCCTCAGTTTCCCCATATGCAAAAGGGACGATCACGGTACCTCTCTCATGGGTTGCAGTAAAGACGCCATAAATGTCAGGTATTGGTATTCTGATGGGCCGGCAGTGTGGCCGCGAGGGGCTGTAAGGCCAGGCGTGACGGCAGAAGGGGAGAAGGGTCTGTGTGACTTGGGGAGGAGGGCTGGCACCACGGAGGAGGCTTTTGAAGGGTGACAGAGTTTCAGGGGACACTGGAAGAGGTGAGGGGGGAACACACATTCAGGCAGAGGGAACAGCATACGCGAAGGAATACAACTGGACATTTGAGGCCTATCTGGACCCTATCTCAGAGCTCTGCCAGGTTGAAGCTTGGGACCTAGACGGGTCATTCTGTGCAGACAGCCCAAACCAGGCCAAGGTCAAGGGAAGCTAGAGCAGGAGTGAGGCAGGGTCAGTGGGGTGGAGGCTCCGAGGGAGGGAGGCACCAGCCCTCCTCCCCCCTGCCCTGCATCTCACCGTGGGTACTTATTCAGAGGGATCTCTGCTCCTGCCCTCATCCTGTCCAATGCCCTCCTCCTCCCAGCTACATTATGGCCCGGCAGCTCCCCAAGTCTACCTGACCAACGGTCTCCTCATCCAACCGCCATTTATTAAGCACCTACTGAATGCCTGGGTGCTGAAGTTGATATGTACCGGCCCCCACTATGACAAGGGTAAGCCGTTGGTAGAGCTCCAAAGGTGCTAGAAGATTTACACCACAGAAACCTGCCAACACAGTTCATCGGGGACCTTCGTCTCCCAGAGAGTCTGCTGCTGTCCCCTGCCCCGGAATGGACAGAGAAAGGCAGGCCTCTGCCTAGAGGGACTCCCGGACAGCAAAGGAAGAGGTATAACAACGACGCAGACACCTGATCTTGTGGAGCAGGCTGCGTCGTCTCCAAGGAGGCAGGGGTGAACCAGGAGACTCGTTCGGAAAGAGGGGGCGTCAGTGCTCACCAGAAACGGAACCAAACTGTTCAAATAGCAACGGTGCGTATCATTCCCATTTCAGAGGCAAGGAAACTGAGGCCCAGGGAGGCAGAGTTCACGAGTCCCCAGTTGCTCAGTAAGAAGCGGCAGAGTTGAGATTCGAACCTGGGCTACTGGATCTGGAATCCGTGCTTTTAACTTCCGCGCTTGACTGTCCCACGGCACAGTTATTGCCACCTTCCCCCGGCCCCCAAGCGGCCAGCACGGGGCTAGACAAGGCCATGGATGCCCAGGAGTATTTGCTGCCCAGCTAGATTCCACTCTCCTGGGCAAAGGTCTCTCCACCTGGCTGCCTGCGCCAGTGCCCCTCACAGGAGGTCATTGTGTTTGCTGGTCTCAATGTCTGGAAAACCTTCTAGAAGGAAGCCCTGGTCCCCCAGTGCAGGGCTAGAGCCGGCTAGCGGGAGGGTTGCAGCATGGAGAACAAAGCGGCTTTGGCCTTGGGGAACACAGTAGGGTCTGCTGGATGCCGCGGCTAAGGTGCCCGTGGGGACAAGAGGAGGCTGTCTATGCAGACCACCCCGCCCCAGCCACTGCCCACTGCTCCTCTCTTCTCCCAGAATAATGCGAGGACCTGGACGTGCAATTCTCCCAGCCCGTCACCTCCAGCCCCAACATGGGCCTCATCACAACCGGTACGAAGTGAGCCAGAAGGGAGCCTGGTCCGCCGGGTGACATCAGTGTCCCCGTTTTCCAGGTAATCATCCTGGCACAGCAGCTGGAGATTTCCCGACTGCTTCTCAGGTGCTGGGCACCCTAAACCCATCATCTCATCCAGACCTCTCCAAGACCCTGTGGCAGACTCTGCCCCATTTGACAGATGTGGAAACTGAGCCTCAGAAAGCGGACTTGCTTGCGGCGGCCCAGCCACCACGGTAAGAGGGATCCCAGACATGGGTCAGGCAGCCCTGACCACAACAGGGGCACTGGGCCGGCTCCGGAGGGGTGCCCAGCCAGATGGCGGCACTCCCAGCCCCAGCGGCTCCCCACCGTCCTCAGGAGCTAGGGCCAGCTCCCTGCTAGGGCCTGCCGCCTCACCCCCGCCTCACCCCCACGGGGCCTCCTTCCTAGCAGCTCTGGCACTCCTCCCTTCACCTGGCCCCGACTGACCGGCAGCGCCCTCCAGCTCTCCCCACCCACCACACACTCACATGTCCCTGCCTCTGCTGCGGCCATTCCCTCCACCTACAGCCCCCTTCCCTCTTCCCCTGAGCAAGCCAACTCTTCCAGCAAGTTCTCTCTCCTTGCGCTGGCAGCACCTCTTTCAAACTTTCAGAGGACCCTGTGCCTCTCTCCTTAGCCCTCAGAGGCCCCCCCTGCCTGGATCTTTAGTAAATGCCCCGGGAGATGGGGCGCCAGGGCCCACACCTCCCCATCCGGGCAGCTCTGGACTCTGGACCGGTGTCCCAGGAGTGAGAGGGAGTACCACCCGGATGGGGGCAGTGCCAGTGCTGGGGGACCACCGAGGGGTCTCTCGGGGGTAGTATTCCTGCCCACACCCCTTCTAGGGAGTCTTCCAGAGCTGGGAGAGTCACCTGACTTCAGGCCACCAGGGCTGGCCGAGACCCATCTCCGCTTCTCCGGGCACCCAGCTCAGGCACCGCCATTCGCACTTACACCCAAGCGCGCTCCCCTCCCCACCCCGGTTCCAGCACTCACTATTTGCAGATATTTATAGCGCCCTCCCCCAGCCAGGTTCCCTCCCCCGCCCTGGGCGGTGCAGTGAAAAGAGCGGGAGCCACCCCCCCACAAAAGAACCGGGGGCGCTCTCCCCACTCCCCTCTGCCCGGTCGCCTGGAGCAGCCCCAGCCCCAGCCCCCGCACCCGCCCTGCTCCGGGGACCGCGCCTGGGCCTCCGCCGCCGCCGCAGCCCGGGGTCGGGGAGGGGGGGGTGGGGGGAGGCGGGCGCCGAGGCCTCCCACCCCCAGCCACGCGCGGCGCCGGAGGTTTGGGCGGGGGGGCATGGAGCACAAAGCGCCGCTCGAGCCCCGCGCCTCGGGGACGCCCCCCGCCCAGGCCGGGGGAGGGGATCGGAGAGATGAGGCTTTGCCCTCCGGGGCCGGGGAAAGCTCCGCGGAGCAGCCGGGTTGGGGGAGGGGGCGCTGGAGTCGAGTAGCCTGCTCGGCATCCCGCCCCCCCTCATCTCGGGGCCCCACCAGCCCCCCGGCCCGGTGCTCCCGCCCCCGCCCCTAGGGTCACGCTCCGGGAGGGGGCCGTGGGAGCCGTGACGGGGGGCGCCGCGAGCGCGGAGGGGGCGGCGCGGAGATGGAGGCGGAGGGCCAGGAGTGCGGGGATGGCGGGGCTGCGGCGCGGGTCCCCGGAACGCCAGGGTCAACTCACCCATCGCCCGCTGGGTCTCAGCAGCGGCGGCAGCAGCGGCGGCGGCGGCTCCGCGGCCCCCGGGGCCCCCGGCGGGGAGATGCTGGCGTCCGCCGCAGCCTCTCGCCCCATCCCGGGCTCCGGCGGCGGCTGCGGCGGGCGCCCGGCATCGCGGGCGGCGCGGCCCCGGCCCGGCCCCGATCCCCGCCCCCCGCCCCCACCTCCACCCCGTCCCGCGGGCCCGGCGCGGCCGCCTGGCTGCACCCCGGGGCCGCGGCTGGGGGCCGGCGAGCGGACAGGCGCGGGGGAGGGACCCCCGGGGGGCGCGCGCGGGGGGGGGCGTGCGGAGGCGAGGCCCGAGCGCGGCGCGCAGAGGTGCCCGCTCCCGCCCCGCTCGTCGGCTCCGGCCCCCGCCCCGCCCCCACCGGAGCCCCCTCCCCTCCGCCGCCAGCCGCGCTCTGCTAGCCGAGCCGCGCTGGGCCGGGGGCGCCTCGGGCCGCAGTCTCGGGCCGCCGCCGCTCTGCGCCTCCAGCGCGTGCGATCAAATGTGTGTGTCTGTCTGTCTGTCTGTCTGTGTCTGTGTGTGTGTGTGTGTG
>CM052807.1:112124160-112258034 GCA_028533885.1 Nasua narica | reverse complement strand
CTCGCCGAGCCGCGCTGGGCCGGGGGCGCCTCGGGCCGCAGTCTCGGGCCGCCGCCGCTCTGCGCCTCCAGCGCGTGCGATCAAATGTGTGTGTCTGTCTGTCTGTCTGTCTGTCTGTGTCTGTGTGTGTGTGTGTGTGTGTGTGTGTGCGCGCGCCCCTGCCTGTGACCGTGCGTGCGCCGGCCGACGGCCGGGTGCGTCCTGGGCGGCTGTGTGTGCGATGGGAGGCGGGGCGGGTCAGAGAGCGTGTGTCTGTCTGGTGTGCGCACAGGTCTGCGTGTCCCGTTCTGTGCGTGCGCGGATGTGTGCGTCTGTGTTTTGCAATGTGCATGGCACTGGGTGACCTACAGTTCCCGGGAGTGCCTGGGCGTGCACATCTGCTTTACGGTGTGCGCGTGGATCCAGCGGCTGTGCCTGTGTGGACCTGGGCCATGATTGTGCGCACAGATCTGTGACCGTGCGGAGGGGCCTCTAGGGCTCGTGTGCGTGCATGACTCCGGGGAGCTGTGCTTGTGTGTACACCCATCTCGGGATGGTATGCAGAGGCCTAGTCTTCCATTTTGGTGCGTGCACAGCGTTAGGCCTTTGACCGAGTCTACACAGGTCTGTGTGTCTGCCTGGGTGGCTAGTGTACACCGACCAGGGGTCCACAGGCCTTTGTCTGCCTGTATCCTTCCGACCCCCTCCAGTACGGTCCGTGTAGGTATATGCCAGAGCCGCTGTGCTCTCTTCCCCCCAGGCCTGGCCCCGGGGCCTCCGGTCCTGGGGCTCCTGGGTAAGTCTCCCCCCCACACCCTTCAACGGGCACTCAAGGGCCCAAGGTCTGAGCCCTGCCTACCTCTTGAGCCTCATCTCCCGCCATCCGGCCGCCATCCGGTTCTCCGAGCACCCACCACTTCATACCCTGGCTCCCCATGACCTTGCCTGGGGCTCCGAGGTGGCCTCCGCGTGCTTCCCGCCCTTCTGGCAGTTCCTTCCGCCCGGGAACTCCCCGGTGAGGCAGTCACTTCCGCCCTGTGTGCCAGGCATCCTGAGTATACAGCAAGCTCGTCTCTGAACTCTAGGTGAAGGTGCGTGGGGAGGGCAGAGAGAGGCCTCGAGGCTAGGTCCCAGCAAATGTCCTCAAGGGGCGGGGGGTCCCACTGGCCCTTGCTAGGCGTTTGGAGCTGCCTCTAGCTGGCTTCCTGCTCCGGGTACCCCCTGCCCACCTTCATCTATCTTTGAAAAGCAGTCAGTGACCCTTCTCCAACATTGATCTGAGCTGGTCACTCTCCCCCCTGACTCCTCAATGGCTCCCACTTGTCCTCAGCTTAAGCTCAGTACCTAAGCAGGGCAGGAGGCCCTGGTGACCTGGCTCTGTCTCTTCTCCAGCCTCATCCCCACCCCTCCTGTCCATGGAGACTCTCTCTAAGCCAAGAGTAGGCAAACTATTTTGTGTAAGGGCCAGCTAGTCAATATTTTAGGCTTTGCTGCCTGTAGGGTGTATGTCTCAACTACTCAATTCTGCCACCGTAGTATAAAATCAGCCATAGATAATATGTGAAGGAATGAGCATGGCTGTATTCCAATAAAACTTTATTTATGGACACTAAGTGTGAATTTTATGTAATTTTCCAGTGTGTGAAACCTTATTCTTCTTTCGTATTGTTTTTTTTTTTCTAATCATTTGAAAACGTAAAACTCATTTCCAGCTGGTATCACTCTAAGCACATCCCTCTACCCCTTGTAACCTCCTTATGACTCACTTGCTTTAGGTATCCTGTCATTCCCTGCAGATCCTATTCTACCCCAAAATATCAGCATCCTCTTCCCTACCTGTTCCTCTAGCTGACTCTTTGCCCTTCTCTTCCCATCGTGGAAAAGGTTCCCAGGGGAACCCTCACTGCGGCTCATACAGGCTCACCTCTATCTCTCCTCCCTCTCCCTGGGGACTCTTGTCATCTGGAAAGGGCCATTGCAGAGACAGAGACACTTTCCTTGCCCCTGACTTCCCCGGGAGAATCTGCTCTTCCTCCCCTGGCCTCTCCTGCAGCAACTTGGGCATCCCTTGGCCCATGAAAGAGGCACTGTTTCAGGTCTGGCTTGCTCTGGGCATCTTGGAAATCTCAAAGCTGGCCCATTAGCACCAAGCTGGGAACTTCCTCCTCTGGCCTCTCCTGCATCAACCAGGGCATCCCTTGGCCCATGAAAGAGGCACTGTTTCAGGTCTGGCTTGCTCTGGGCATCTTGGAAATCTCAAAGCTGGCCCATTAGCACCAAGCTGGGAACAAAGTATCGTATCCCTCCTCGTTCACAGCTCCCATCAAAGGGTGCCCAAGGTAACAAGACTGGGAGGCTCTGGAGCCTGGACTCAAACCCGGGTTTGCGGGACTCTCTCATTCATTCTCCATGCTGCTCTCACAGGGAATAGCCAAGAGCATTCATCTCTCACCTAGTGTGTACTCTTTCTCCCCGTGACCAGCTCTGGCTCCCAAGGCTAGGAGCCAAGAAGGTCCGGATCAAGGCTTGAGCCACAAATACGCCTTTTCATCCCTTGAAATTTTTTAATTGATTTGGGTGAACAGTTAATAGCTGCACACAGCACAAATTTGAAAATTATTGAAAGATGTCCAGTGGAAAGGAAGCTCCCAGCCCCAGCTCCGGCCATCCACTTTCCTTCATGACTTTTTTTTTTTTTTTTTTTGGGAAGCAGTTCATTTGATGTGAAGCCATTTTATTGTGACCTAAAAACCAATCCATTACATTTATAGCTCGTCTCCCTTTTGGTTTTTTAAAATAAGGTGTGAAACTGATATTTTCTCCTGTCCTTGAGCCTCCAGGCCCTGCCCGGGGTACAGACTGAAAGGTAAGGATCCGTGGGGAGGGTCCCACTGTCCGGGGGTAATGGGGTTCAGGAACCAGAGAGATCTGGCTTGGGTCTGGGTCTTCATGCAAGTGGCTTACCTCTCAGTCTCCTCATCTGTGAAATGGGGATAAGGAAACCTCCCTCCTCAAATGCTTCAGAGGGTGAAGTGGGTCCTTATACATAAGGCTCCCCCCTCAGGGCCTGCCAGAGGCCTGCTGGACTGTCATAGCCGCATGCACGGTCACTGCAAGGCCACGGTCACCTGAGCACCCTTAGCTGGGTCCAGGGGAGACACCCAATAAATATTTGCCAGGGGAAAAAAAAATGATTAATGCCATCTGTGTGCATATTACCTGTCATTAAAAAAGGCAGTGATTGGGGCACCTGGGTGGCTCAGTGGGTTAAAGCCTCTGCCTTCGGCTCAGGTCATGATCTCAGGGTCCTGGGATCGAGCCCCGCATGGAGCTCTCTGCTCAGCAGGGAGCTTGCTTCCCGCCCCACCTCGGCCTGCCTCTCTGCCTGCTTGTGATCTCTCTCTCTCTCTGTCAAATAAATAAATCAAATCTTCAAAAAAAAAAAAAGGCAGTGATTGTTCATTTTGACCCACTGTGCTCCATCCTCCCCCCACCACTCCGTCTTTGTTCTCCTGACCTTTCTAGATTCCAAGCTTCTCGTGAGACCACAAGGGAGTCAGCCTTGGTGGGGGCACACCAAAGTCAGCCTCCGCCCGCCGCTGATGCACTCTGGCAATCTCAAGGAGTTGGGGGTGGGGGGGGCTGTGTGTGGCCAGCCTGCCCAACAGAGGCGGCTAGTGACTTCCTCAGTAACACACAACGGGGGCCTCAGGCGGAGTCAGCGCACCAGGCCCCACCTCTCTACCCCTCCCAACACCGGGAGGCCACATCTGAGAGAGCCGGCCAGGAGGGGAGACAAGCCTGTTTCTTCCCCAGGATTTAGAGGTCTGGCACACAGCAGTGCTCCGCAGGTGGAGAGGTTGAACGCTGGTGTGATGGAATAATCCAGCTCCCCTGGGTGTCCCTAACATTTCAAGGCCCTAGGCCTCAGTTTCCTCTTCTGTAGAATGGGAATAATCACTGCCCGACATCACAGGGATATCAGTGGAATCTGGACCTTACCAACCTCTCCCTCCTGACTCACTTCTTGTACTATCTCTAAGGCATCAGAAAGGATGTGGGGGAAGGGGGGGCTTGGTAGGTGGCCCTCCTTCCCCACCCCCTCCCCCGGGGCCAGACAAGGAAGCTGTGCGAGCCTGGAAGCCAAAAGCAGCCCAACCCAGATACAAGATTAGCCAGCCCAAGGCGGTGTCACCTTACAACTCCGGCAGCCCTCTTTCACCTGGGGCCCACTGGGCTCTGGAAACAATTGCTAGGTCTGTTATGCCTTCCTGCAGCAGCTCGGGAGCCACATTCCTCCCTCCCTGGGTCATCTAGCTCCTGGCCCTGGGTCCTCGAGGTGAGGAGTCCCTGACCCCTGGCCAGGGCCAAGCTCCAGCCCTGCCAAGGCTCCTGGCAGGCGGGGAGCACGGCAGCGAGAGCTGGCTCCAAGCCTTTGGCGTCTTCATCTGCAGAATGGGCTTGAGGACGGCGGCTTGACCGCAGGTGGGCCCCAGCAGGGCTAGTCAATAAACCTGGGGTTCCCTTCCTTCTCCCTCACCTGCCCGGTGAAGTCACTAGACCCGGACCGGGCAGCCTGTCCTGCCCTCCCCCACCTGCTCTCCGTCCACTTATTTAGGAATGAGCCCTTCCCAGAAGCGCAGTGGAGGCAGCCCTGCGTGCCGGCTCCCCAACATTTCTCGGCCCTGCACCCCAGCACATCTCAGTCTTCCTGGCAAATCGTCCGCTCACCCTTCAAGACCCAACCCTGGTATGCCCTCACCCCAGAGGCCACCCCTCTGTGACTTCCGGCTCCCAGAGGGCTTGCTCACGCCTCATTAGGAGAGTTCCCTTGTCAAGGCCTTTGCTGCCCCTGGACTCTGCCTGCAGTGCCCTTCCCAGCCCGTCAGCCCATCTCTCAGTACTCATGCCACCCGACCCGGCCTCCAGGGCAAACCTCATCTCCTTCTGTGCCAAAGTGCTTCCAGAAAGGCCCCGCAGGGAGGCCAGGATACTAGACAGGAAGTGCTCAGGATCCCAGCCCCGCCCCCGCCCCCGCACCGCGTCTTTAGCACAAGGATGAGTGGGGTTGGCCCTGACGCCTCGCTCAGTGCTGGGGGACAGAGGGCTCTAAGGCAGGCGTCCCCGTTGGCTCCAGGTTTGTCTGGGCCGGGTCCCGCTGCCTGGCTGACCTTGGACAAGCCTCAGTTGACGCACGTGTTAAGTAGAGGGGATGGATCAGAGGGGGGGGCAGGAATCTCCTGAAATTCCCCGTCGCATGGCATGTGTGTGCGTGAGCATGTGGGCGTATGCACGCACATGTATAAACGTGGGTGTTAGTCTATGCACACTTGGATGTGACCGTGCCCTTGCTTGTGTGAACGTGTGTGTATGTGTGCACGCGCACATTCATGGTTCTCCAGGAGACGGTCTGTGCTTGTTACCGGATTCTCAAAGGGTTCAAGACCCGGGCGAAGAACTGCCAGGCCCTCCCGCACAATTCCTTGGTGTTCCTCCCTTGGTGGAGACTCCGGTCAGCCCTCCACGGCTCCGGCCTCTGTCTTTGCAGTAGCTTCCCCATGCCGGTTCCTGCTTCTGCCCCGCTCCCACGGAGTAGGCAGTGTGACTCAAGGCACAAGTCAGATCCCCTCCCTCCTGGGCTCAGATCTTGCTGTGGCTCCCATCTCAGCCCAAGTGAGGTCAGAGTGCTTCGGGGGGAGGGGGCGGGCTGTCAAGTCCCTGCCTGGTCTAGGTTGGTGCCCCCCTGGCCCCCTCCCTCTGCACTATCCCCGTGCTCATCACCTGCCACGTGCTGGCCGTTTCCTCCATCTGGACCCCTCTTCCCCCCCAGATACCCGTGGGGCTCCTCCTCTTCCCAGTCTCAGTGCAAATGCGGGGCCTCCCCGAGCATCCCTTAGGGTGCAGCTCCCTGGTCCCTTCGTCTGCTCTCCTTTCTCCATGGCCCGTTAGACTATCTAGCCTACAAGGTTAACGTCCTGTGCTTCTTGTTCTTCTGCTTGCCTCTCCCCCCATAACCCCAACCAGGACAGGGATCTGTCGGTCCTGCCCCCGATGCTGTCAGTCCCCACCTGGCACAGCCCAGCACATAGTAGGCGCTCAATAAATACTATCGAGTAAGCTTCAGACCACTTCCTTCCCCGGCGCTCATGCGTGGTGCCTACTGGGGGAGGCAGGAGGGATGGCGGGAGCCCAGGGAGAGCAGCACCGGCCTTCCAGGCTGGGGGGAACTTGAGACCGGAACAGTCCTGGTGGGGCCGGGACCGCTGCGTGGTTGCAAATGCGTGTGACCCAGGATGCTAATCGCCCTTGGTTCCCTGAGCTGTGCACCCAGCTGGGCCCTGACATCCACTCCCAGACACTCGGGAGGCTGTCCTGTCGGTAAGCCCTCCTCCTCCCCAGGCAGCCCCCACCGGCCCCACGCACTGGATTCCCACGTGAGGAACCGGACAGAGCCCGCCCGATGGCTGAGAGGCAGAGCAGGACCTGGGCCCCAGAGCCAATGCTCCAGCCATCAGGCGCCAGATGTCCTCCCCGACGGCAGCCAACCCCAGAGAGGGGGAGGAGGGGGGGAAGGCGGGCACATGGTGGGGCGGGGTCAGCGCCTCATTGACTGGAAGCCTCCTTGCACCAGGCCCTGGGCTGGGGCTGCGGTGGCGGCTGCGCGGCTGCGGCTGGGCAGAGAGGAACCAGATCTCCCCTGCCCCCAGGGGAACCCAGACCACAGAGGAGCCAGAAACACAGCAGGGGGGCCCACACGGTCCTCCTTGGGGGCTGGGAGGGTGGAGGCAGCCTCAACTGGGCCTCAGAGGTTGGGGCAGATTTGGAGACAGAACAAAAGAGGGGAAGGGCATGCGGGCTGAGGGTGGATGGGGAGGGAACTAGTCCCAGCTAGAGAGTGCGGCCGGGGTGGGGGGTGGGGGGGTGGGGGTGGGGTGGGGGGGGAGTAATTCAGCTTCAGGACCCCCACAAGCTCCAAGGACACCACAGCTGCCGAGGGAGGGATTGGCAGTGACAGCCACTGCCCCCTCCGGCCAGCCCAGGCGGGTGGCCCGCTGGAGGGAGGCTCGGGGGCCGGGTCGCACCAGCGGTCACACCAGGGGAGAGGAGCAGACACACCCACAGCCATAGGCGTGTGCACACGCCCAACCCACGAGTGGAGCAGGCCCCTATCTCCCCGGTGGCGAGAGCACGCCCCGGGAGACTCCCCTGGTGTCTCCCACGCGCCGGAGCCTGGCACACGCGGACGCACGGACACACTCCCTGTGCGGCGCACAGACCACGCCTCCACACCCACGAGCTCCCCCGGGCGCCCCCCACAAGCCCACAGGCGGACTTTCCGCGGGGCCACTGCAGGGAGGGCAGGGCAAAGCACGGCCCCCCAGAAACCCCCTCCTGCCTCCCAGCGCCCCACCTCACACAACCAGCACCTGTCTTGGCGAAGGGGCCTTGAAACGCCATCAACAGAGGTGAGGCAGGAGAGCAGCGAGGCTGAGTCCGGCCGGTGCATCCTCCCCCTGGGGTGGGCTCCCGGCGAGGTCCCTCTCGAGGTTCCAGCCTCACGGCTGCCCAGCCAATCCTCGCCCGTACTAGCGGTCTTGGAGGTGCCTTGGGTCAGCAGGTTCTCTCGTCCTTTCCCTTTCGACAGCCGACAGCCGGGAGTCAGAGTAACAGGGTGCTGCTGGGAGTCTCCGCCGGGGGACAGGCTGACGGCGGAGCAGGGGGAAGAGAAGTTCAGCCACCAAAGGGAGGGACCGTCAAGGCCTGAGGCTGTCAGACGTGGCCAAGCCTCACGCCCGGGGCCTGGGTGGGGCCCCACGGGCACCTCCTGCTGCGCCTGGCCTGCGGAGGGGCACTCCCTCCACCACCGCCGCCCTAGGTCCCCAGGTCGTGGGACAGCTTCTGCCGCGAGAGGTCCTGGTTCCCGCCGCCCGGAACCGGTCAGAGCAAGCCAGTCTCTTCATCAGCGCCGCCAGGCAGGCCTGCAGAAATTTGGGGAGAGCCTATCACTGCTTCTCCCAGGTTCTTTAGCGACTCCTCCTGGACAGATGTTCCAGAACTTTCCACGCCAGCCACGCTCCCTTCTGCCTGTCCCCGCGGCCTGACTAGCACAGACACACAGAAGGCTTCTCAGGGGGCCCCTGATGGTCCAGCCTGCAGGTTCTGCAAGCGGCTTTGTGGGGGGGCTTCGGGCCGCTGTTGTTTGCTGCTTGGAGAGGCTCAGGTGCTCAGGAAAGTCCAGTGCACGGAAAGCTCGGCCAGGTTAGGGTCCGGAAGACTGTGGAGTAGAACATGGACAGAGACGGTGGGGCTTGAGTTCCGCTATCGTTGTTGCTTTGGGTCATTTTCATCTCTCCGTGCCTCCATTTCTCCTTTTGTACCAGGGGAATACAAAGTGTATCTACCGCGTGGGATTAGTATCAGGAATGAGCAAGTTCAGACATGTCCGGCGCTTAGGACATAGTGAGTGCCATTGTTACCACATACCACTGGGGCTCATAAGTGGTCAGTGCTCAGAAGCTGGCTGCTGACAGTCCCCCCTCCGTGACTTCCTTCCGGAAACTTCTAGTCGGGAGGGGTCTTTGAAGGCCATGGAGTTCCAGCCTAGTCCACTGCACCAGTGAGAAAACGGATCAGAGAGCAGCTGGGGCCCGCCTAGGGCCATGAGAAGCTAGCTGCTTGCCCAAGACCCCATAACCATGGCCTTCAACCGTGGCAGTGCACGTGGCCCAAGGCCCTGAGGCCCAGACCACTGCCATTCTTCAGGATGTTTCACCCCTGCCTCTAGCTGGGACTGGGGCCACAGAGGTTGGGGCCCCACAATGTGAAGATGTCCTGCCAGGGCTGGGGCCTGTGCAGAAGAGACGCCCTGCTTCTGGTACCTTCTCTGGAGGGCAGAGCCACCCGCCCTCAACTCAGGATCTTCAGCGATCCATACTTTGTAGGGCCTGCTGGCTTTATACCTTCTGGGGGGCTGTTGGTGGCATGGCCAGGCTGTTGAGACAGCTGGAGTGGGATTCAGGAGCCAGGGTTCTAGAACAGTCCACACCCCTTGACTCACTGAGTCACCTGTACAATGAGGGGCTTGGCCTTGGGAATTCCTCAGAGTAGATGGGCACCTCTCCCAGGTCACAAAGCCGATTCTCTGAACTTGTCCCCACAAGGCGTGCCACTCCTAGGGTGCGGGGGGTGGTAACCCAGGCCAGGAAAGGGGGGATGGTGGAGGCCATGCAGCAGGTCAGGATGGGGCCCACGTGAGCAGGGAGCTTCCTGCCCAAGGGGCTGACTGTCCCGTGGCCTTAAGCCTGCCAGTGAAGACGTGTGCCCCACACTGGCCCCCTTCATCCCTTCTGTCCTGGCAGAGTGGGGGTGGGGAAGGCCAGAGCCCAGGGACCGAGACCAGGGCTCAGTGTCCATGCAAGGGGATGCTGAGGGCCAGGCTGTCTCGGTGCCCACCAGGATTCCCAGCACCCCTGCCCTGCATGCCCCCCCAGGAGCTACCGGACCGCCGCCAGGGCTGCCGGCGCTCCCTGGGGCTCGGAGTTCCCCTGGGCTACAGGAAGCAATCAGGATCCCTTGTGCCCTGCCAGAGGGAAAGTACAATGGTGTAGCCGCTGTGGAAAAGAGTAGGGCAGTTCCTCAAGAAATAAGATTCTCATATGATTCGGCAATTCCACTTCTCGGTACATACCCCCCAAAACTGAAAGTAGGATCTTGAACAAATACGGATGCACGCATGTCACCAGCATCTTTATTCACGATAGCCAAGGGCGGGAAGCAGCGCATGGGTCCCCTGATGGGTGAACGGTGTGTACCTGCATCGGAATATCACAGCCTCCACGAGAAAGGACAGGCCGGCGCGTGGGGCCATACGGGTGGCCCTGGAAGCCGCGATATGAAGTTCCGTGAGCCACTCACAAAAAGACGAGTACTGCATGACTCCGCTTACATGAGGTACCTAGAGGAATCAAGTTCATAAGAGATGGGAAGAAGGGTGATGGCCGGGAAGTGGGGAATTACGGTTTGAATAGGGTTTCGTTTCAGGAGCGCCCGGGTGGCTCAGTCCGTGGCGTGTCCAACTCCTGAGTTTGGCTCAGGTCATGATCTGGGGATTGTGAGATTGAGTCCTGCTGAGCACGGAGCCTGCTTCTCTCTCCCTCTCCCTCTGCCCCTCCCCTCGTGCCCTCGCTCTGTTTCTCTCTCTAAAATAAATAAATAAAATCTTGAGAAAAAAATATTAAAGGGTACAGTTTCAGTTGGGGAGGACGAAGAGCTCTGGAGAGCGATGGGTGGCAAAGGCAGCCCGACAGCACGAAGGCACGCCATGCCACAGAACTGGGAAGGGTCAAGTTCATGTGCTGTGCCTTTCACCACAATGATTGGAAAAGGAAATAGGAGGCGGACAGCAGACACCTCGGGAAGGATAGAGCACGGGCTCTGGAATGGTGATTCACTCTGTGACCCCAGGCAAGTTCCTTGACCTCTCTGTGCCTTCAGCTCCTTAGCCAGAGAGTGAAATAGGAGAGGGGTGCGCCCCCTGGCCCCCCAGCTTGTCAGGGGGGTTGTATGAGCGGCTGGATGAAAGCATCTGGAGCACAGTCCACGCGGAGTGGTCACGCCTGCCTTCTCTTTTCCCGATTCTCAGATGAGCAAACTGAGGCACAGAGAGGTAAGGCACTTTCCCGAGCTCATACAGCTAATGAGCGGCAGCGTGGGGACCGAGCTCCAGAGCCTGCGCTCGGTGGCCGCTGCGCTGTCCCTGAGGATGTCGGAGCGCGGAGCGCAGCGGTGGGCGAAGGACCTGCACGGCCTCGTCCCCACCGACTAGTGAACATCACAATCTGGAGCCAACATTTTTTCAGAAGCCGTGAGGCTGGGGTGGGGCTGCTAGGAGGAAGTTTCTGGGCATCATGAGGGCCCAGGGCGGGGCAGGGCGGGGCGGGGGCCACGACACTGTTCCCGGCCTGCTCGAGGCTCAGCAAAGCCCAGGTCGGGCCTGCCGGCCTTGTCGCCAACAAGATGAGCAGGCCGGGTCTCATCCCCCGCTGGGGCTCGGCCGCCTTACCCTCGGGGCACTGGGCAGCTGGGACCAGGGAGGGAAGGACCCAGAGGCCTGAAGAGAGAGGGCTCTGAGGCCTCTGGCCCCCTGGGTGGGCCTGGCCAGGGCCAGCCTCGCCTTCGCGTCCCCCCGCAGCCAGGCCCTGGAGCTCCCTGGGCCCTCCCTCCTCTGCGTCCCCAGGGGTCACCATCCACTCTCCCAAGCCTGTCACACAGGGGTCTGACGGCAGCCAGCAGCCCACCCTAAGGGCAGGCTCCTGGGGCGGAAGAAGGGCTCCCCACGATTCCTCCCATCCCTGTCACTCCACCGCGCAGTCCGCGATCTTGCCTCCCCTGGCGTCCGGGTAGCCTGTGTGCCGTGGGCTTTGACCAACAGGTCCTGGGAGTGACCGAGAGATTGCAGGCCTAGGCCTTAAAAGGCTTCACTGTATCCATTTCCTCCAGCTTCGAAGCCAGAGCCACGTAAGGAAAGAGGAGGACCCCACTAGAGAAAGGCCGCGTGGAAGAAGCTCCAGAAACCGTGAAGGGAGGAGAGAAGCCCTGCCCACCCCCGGCTGCCGAGCCACCCCTGCCGCAGCCCCAGGGACCGCAGACGGAGGCGCCCTCTGGGGTTGGGCACCCCACATGGCAATGGGCACAGTAGAGCAGGGGTCCCTGGGTCGTGAGCTAATCCAGGCAGGTGTTTAATTTGAGACCCTGCCCTTGGGAGCTGTTTGTTACTCGGCAACAATTAACTGATACACTTCAAGTCCTGAAATCTCGTTTCTGAACTCTTAGGATCACGCACCGTGACAGGTTCAAGTTCAAGTCTTGCCTCCCCTGGTGATCTGGGCAAGGAACGTCGCCTCTCTGGGACTTGGTTTCCCCCCAGACAGGGAGACCGACATGCACGGAATGGTGTGAGGAGGCACAGGGAGTGAGGGTGGAGAAGGGAACACGGGTTGGCCCAGAGGCCGTGGTCCTCTCTGCTCTGGGACAATATGATACAGATGAGGGGGCAGGGGCCACCGGCCGAGGCCTAGAGGCTGACTGCAGGATGGCACAGGGCAAGTGCTGCCAGACCTCTGCCAGGGCCACCAAACCCCTGTCCCCCGCCGGGGTCGCCTACCAGGGTCACCTTCATGGGGACAAGGTGGGACAGGCTCCCCAGGTCCACAGGACCTGGGGCGGTGGGAGCCCAGAGCAGAGCGTCCCCCTGACCCCCAGCCCGCCTGCTCTCACTGGGCTCTCCCCCTTCTCCCACCAGCCGATTTCTGGCTCTCCTCTTGGAGAAACTGCCAGAAAGTGGGGCATGCAGTCCACCCCAGGGGACTGTAGGACCAAATTTCTACACAGGAAGGGCTTGTGCAGGGTGGGGTGATCTTAAGGAAGGGATGTTTTCTTTTCTTTTACGTAACCTCTAGGTATCACGTGGGGCTTGGACACATGACCCCGAGATCAGGAGTCTTTTGCTCTACTCACAGAACCAGCCCCGCGCCCCAGGAAGGGATGTTGCTTAAACTGCCCCCTATTTGGGGCTGATGGAGACTGGGGGGTTACCAGGAGCCCCCGAAGACCACCCAGGGGCCGCCCCCGCTGCCATCCACAGATGGCCTGTCCCCAGCGGGGGGTCCACACCAACCTGCGTGTGCCCAGCTTTGCCCTCCCCACCCCCGCCCCTCCTTCCTGTTGGCCTGGACACGCGCACTGCGCGCTGCTCGCTGCCTCCTGGAAGCCTTGTCCCCACATGCCGGCCTCGCTTTATCTTGTTGGTCATCTCCGCACAGGAAGGAGCCTGGCTGGGTGCCAGGGCTGCCTAAGCAGATTGTGTCACTCACCACGGGGCGGGGGTTGGGGGGTGGTGGTTCAAAGCCACTGGGTCCGATAGCCCCCTGGGGGCCACAGGCCCTGAGCTATCTTCACCACCAGACCCCAAAGAGGAAACAGAGGCCCAGAGATGGGGAGTGACCTGCCCACGCTGCCCAGCGGGAAAGAGACCCCGAATTCCATCCAGTGCCCCCGCCCCCGCCCCCAGAGCTGCTTCCTGATCGTATTCTCGTCAGCTCACAGGAAACAGCTTCCCTGGAGCCAAAAGGAGGACGGTCCATGGCTCCGGCTAACTACACCCCGTATTTCCAGGGGCCACTTCTCCTCTGCCACTGAGATTATCACCAACAGAAAAAAATACTCATTCCCGTGGAGGACAGCTTCCCCACTACGGTCTACTCCTTCTACTACCTTGGGAGGGGCCATCTCCACTTCGTAGGTGCGGAAACCGAGGCACGGAGAGGTTTGGAGGACCTGGAGCTGGCCCGTATCGAGCCAGCCCTGACCTTGAAATTGCTTTCTTTCTTCCTTTCTTCCTTCCTTCCTTTCTTTCTTTCTTTCCTTCTTTCTTTCATATTTTGTTTATCTATTTGAGAGAGAGAGCACACACACACACACGCACACACGCACCCGAGAGAGCACGAGCAGCTGGGGAGGGGCAGAGGGAGAAGTAGGCTCCCACTGAGCGGGAAGCCCCATTTGGGACTCAATCCCAGGACCCTGAGATCATGACCTGAGCCCAAGGCAGACAGGTAACCGACTGAGCCACCCAGGCGCCCCAGATCTCCTGCTTCCCTGTCCCATTTCCTCCAGCACCCAGCTCAGAGCAGGGATGAAGCCAGCCCAGTCTGTCCCCTCCACCTCCAGCCCTCCGGGCACCAGGCTTGGGCCTCAGGAGCAGGAGGAGGTCACGGGGCAGACCCTGAGGCTGCAGAGGGACTGCTTGTTGCCTGGACGCCCGGCCCACACAGGGAGGTGGGCACAGGCCAGGCCTCCTACCTTTGTGTTTGCAAACGCCTGTGAGATTTGGGTCTCGGGCCGGCCGGGATGACGTCATTCCTCCTCCACCCCCCCCACCTGGGCTAGCTGCCCCAGGGCATTCTGGGCCCCGCCCATCCGTGCAGGGCTCCCTTCCGTAACCTTGAGCCCATCCTGCAGGAGGAGACCCTGAGGCTCGCAGCCAGGCCGTCCTGAAGCCAGGCAGCCATCCCGGGATGAACCTGGGGTGCGGACTTAGCTGAGGACCCCGAGAAGGTGGCACAAGGACCTCTCCCCTGATTTCTTTTGTTTTCCTTACTTGCTGCTGCTTGATGTCGTACGATATACTGATGTACTTACTGTTTCCTTGTTCGCTGCCTATCTCTCCCTGGGCAGGGCCGGAGCTGTGTTCCCCACCTGTGCAGACCTAACCGGGCTCCCTCCCAGTGC
The DNA here is from genome assembly GCA_028533885.1 of Nasua narica. Classification (NCBI taxonomy): domain Eukaryota; kingdom Metazoa; phylum Chordata; class Mammalia; order Carnivora; family Procyonidae; genus Nasua; species Nasua narica. The sequence continues at coordinate 112,243,766 of CM052807.1, read as the reverse complement.
ATATTTTCCGAGTGAATGAGTGACTTTGGGTTAGGCCCCCGGGAGGCCGGTCCCCGAGGTGATGGAGGCAGGGCCAGGTGGGGTAGGGCTGGAAGAGGAGGTGATACTGTCCGGGGTGTGGGGCAGGAGGAGGGAGCTGGGGGGCCAGCTCCCTGGTAGGGTGTTTGATGGGGAAGGCGGTCCCCTTGGCCCACCACCCAGGACAGCGGGGCTCTGGCTGGGTCCCAGCTGGGACTTGGTCTTGTCTCACTGCCCTCAAGCGCCTCTGGGCCAGGGCTGGTGCTTAGCCCCGAGCTATGCCTGCCCCGCCCCATCTTCCACACCTCAAACTCCATTCCCTCTTCCCCCTCCTCCTGGAAGCCTTCTTTGATTCTCCTGCCCACAAATTCCTCCTTCTCTGCTTGCATGCACTCGCTTCCTAACTCAGGAAACAGTTCTGAGACTGGCCCCCCGGGTGCCGTCCTCATGGGGATGCAGAGAAGACGGTGCCTCAAGGGACAAAAACCTAGGGGTGCCCGGGATCCTCAGTCATTAAGCGTCTGCCTTCGGCTCGGGTCCTGATGTCAGGGTTCTGGGAACGAGTCTGACTCCCTGCTCAGTGGGAAGCCTGCTTCTCCCTCTCCCACTCCCCCTGCTTGTGTTCCCTCTTTCTCTCTCTCTCTGTGTCAAATAAATAAATACAACCTTAAAAAAAAAAGGGGTTGGGACGCCTGGGTGGCTCAGTTGGTGGAGCGACTGCTTTTGGCTCAGGTCATGGTCCCAGTTTCCTGGGATCGAGTCCCGCATCGGGCTCCTTGCTCAGCAGGGAGCCTGCTCCTCTCTCTGCCTCTGCCTGCCTCTCTGCCTGCTTGTGTTCTCTCTCTGTTAAAATAAAATAAATAAAAATCTTTAAAAAAAAAAAAAAAAAGGGACACAAACCTAGAAGCCAAGTCACAGCATTACTCAAAACCAGGTAACGCATGAGTGCTCTTTTAGAGAAAGTATTTCTCATGGATCCTGGGTTGTCTTCAATCACTTTTATTACTGTGTTTCTTAATTACGCGTAGACACAGAGCCAGGTGTAAGCCTTCCCTGCTCATGCCGGCCTCCAGCATGAAAACCAAAGGAAAGTTACACAACCGAATATAAAGAGTAGTAGCAGAAGCAACACAAATTCAAACTGACCACAGGAGAGGATCCTGCTGGCTCTCAGCACAGAGGGGCTGGTTCTCAAGGAGGGGAGGGGCGGTCCTCACTCCTCTCTGAGCCCCTTCCGGTCACCTCCCTGTCCCCCACCCTGCGGGGCCTCAGCCGGGTCACTGCCTGCGCAGTCCCCCCACCAGTGAGTGTAGTCTCAACCACTCTGGTCAACAGGAACCCAAACACATTGGGCAGGCGGCAGGATGTATTTGCCTTGATTGCGGTAGAATCAACACAAGATACAATTTACCATTTTAACCATTTCTGTGGGTAGAATTGAGCGGCACCGAGGACACGACATCCTTGCGCGACCAGCGCCCCAGCCGCTTCCAGAACTTGTTCATCTTCCCAAACTGAACCTGTCTCCAGGCCCCTCCCCCAACCCTGGGGGCGACCACCATTCTACTTCCTGTGTCCGTGAACTTGATTCCTCCTCCTCCGTGAACTTGACTCTGCATCGGAGGGAACCACACAGTATTTATCCTTTTGCAATGCGCTTATTGCGCTTACTCTGATGCCCTCCAGGTTTGCGTGCTGGAGCAACGTCAGAGTTTCCTGCCTTTAATTTTTTTTTTTTTTAGTAGACTCTACCCCTAGCGTGGAGTTCAAATCCACAACCCCAAGATCAAGAGTCGCATGCTCCACCCACTGAGCCAGCCCGAAGCCCCTGAACCTCCTTTCTTTTTAAGGCTGAATAATATCATATGTATACATCACATTTGGCTTTTCCATTTATTCACTCCTTGGGGGTATCAGGGAGTGGTTGCTTACACCTTTTCGCCTCCGCCATTGTGAATAATGCTGCTGTGAACTTTAGTGAATGAGTATCTCTTCGAGTTCCCGTTCTTAATTTTTTGGGGTGGATACCCCAGATCCGCAATTGCTGAATCACACTGTAATTGTATGTTTGATTTAGGACTTATCTCTAATGTGATTGTTCAGATGACCCCAAGTAGGATTATAGCCAATTTATTTTTAAATTCATAGATTCAACACCCATGAAATTTTACTTTATTTTTTAAAGATTGTATTTATTTATTTGACAGAGTGAGAAAGAGAACACAAGCAGGGAGAGGAACAGAGGGAGAGGGAGAAGCAGATTCTCCATTGAGCAGGGAGCCCGATGCGGTGCTCGATCCCAGGACCCGGGGATCATGGCCCGAGCCCAAGGCAGATGCTTCACCGACTGAGCCACCCAGGCGCCCTGACACCCACAAGATTTTATACCCTCGTACTCTGCAGCTTCTGTCCCGAGACTCCAGTGTGAGACACCTTAGAGCTGCCCCTTCCAGTGAGGTGAGCGCGAGCCAGGAGCCCCGGAACGGGGCTGGCTGCCTCCCGATGTCCCACGCGGGGAAGTACACCTGTATTTCAAAGACTTAGTATGAAGGAGAGATCTTGTTAGTAGTATTTATGTTGATTACATGTCGAAACGATAACGTTTTGTCTATATCAAGTTCAAGAAACGGTAGGATTAAAAGCAATTTCACTTATTCCTTCTCCCTTTTTCAGATGGGACTGCTGGAGAATCGAACGCGGCGGCATTTCAGGCTCGCTTTGTCTTTGTGTTGGATGCTGAACCTAGCAGGTTAATCCAGGTGCTTTCCAAGCCTAGAGGAGCCGCCTAGAGCTCGGAAGACTTGGCTGTTCTCTTATTTATTTTTAATTGAGGTGAAGTTCACACAACATACAATTAGCCATTTCCAAGTGTACAGTTCCAAGGGGCACGGCGCGCCTTCACAGTGCTGTGCACCCATCACCTCCTTCTAGAATCCGAGAGTTTCTCATCGCCCTAGAAAAACACGCCCATTAAGCAATCACTCATCATCCCCCTCCCCCTGCCCCTGGCAACCACCCATCTGCTTTCCGTCTCTATGGATTTGCCCATCCCAGACATTTCATTTAAAAGGAATAGTACAATACATGACCTTCGATGTCTGCCTTCTCTCACTGAGCACAATGTCCTTAAGGCTCATCCCGGTTGCGGCGAGTGTCAGGGTGTCAAAGCCCCATTAGTTTTACGGTCGGAGAGACGACCCTGTGGTGTGGGTCCCCGCCCCTTGCCAGCCCTGCGGAGGGACAGTTGGGGTGTCTCCGCCTTCTGAGTAATGCACCTTTGTGTATACTTCCCGTGTGGTTGTGTGTTTTCATTTTCTGGGGCTGGAATTGCCGGGTCACATGGGAACGGCCGTCTCTTTTCGTGGTTTTCGCCTTACTTATGTCTCAGAGTTCTGGACACACATTGCTGCAGTCACCTGGGGCCGCAGGGTGCGCTAGGATAGACAACTGAGCGCCACTGAAGGGAGCTCGGGAGGTGGGTGCACTTTTTGGGGACCCCACATCAGTATTTTTTTTTTTTAAGATTTTATTCATTTATTTGAGCAGGGCGGGGGCGGGGAGGAGCAGAGGGCGAGGGACAAGCAGACTCCCTGCTGAGAGCAGAGCCCCATGTGGGGCTCGATCCCACGACCCTAAGATCATGACCCCAGCTGAAATCAAGTCAGACAGACGCTCAACCGACTGAGCCACCTGGGCGCCCCAGCATGTGCGTATTTTTAGGACTTGATTCTGGGGAGGACCTGACTCTCTGGAGAGGCCCTTCAGTGGTCTGCCCAGGGGTACAGACCTGGCTGCCGCCGGGAGTCCCCAGCACTCGGAAGTCTCTGGCACTTGGCTCCGTTTTCAGAACGATGCTCACCCCCAGGCCGGGGACAGGTGGTTGGCCATCAGGAGACGTAACTCCAGTTTTCTGCTGGGGTTGGGGTGGGTGGGTGGCCACCGAGCTCTCACCTCCTGGAAGGGATTTGCGAGTCTGACTGTTCCTTATGTCGCCCCCATCGAATACCCCCACCTGGGGCTGCCAGCTAGGGCCGAGCCCTTGCCGGCTGTGTGGGGCTCCTCATGCCGGGGCTCAGCTCCCCGCCCCAGCGGGCTTGGGACATGGCTCTGAGCCCCTAACTCAGCCGCCTCTACCCTCACTTAACTCTCCAGCTTCCAGCCCCCCACTTTGGGGAAGCTGGAAGCCAGTTTCAGGACGATCCGCCCTCAGCCCCGGTCTTAGAACTCACTCTGGCCGGAGCTCAGGGGAGACTGGTCGCGTGCCCAGAGACTGTGCCCCTCTAGGGCAGGAGTGTCAGCTGCGTCACTTCTGGTCGCTTTCTCTTTCTTGGTCTCTCCACCACAGCCCCTGCATGGTGCGCACACGGCCGCTGTCCAGCCCACTTCGTTGCTGGAGAAGAAAGGGAAGGACACGCAGGGAAGGAGATGAGACATTGGGGCGAGGCAGGGACTGAGCCACCCAGGCGCCCCCAAAATTAACTTTCAGTTTAAAGAAAATGTTTTACTATATAAAAATTAATCCATTTGTCTTGATACCACCACAGTCGCAAAGTACAATGTCTGATACTTTTTGGGAGGAGAAGAGACCCGCCAAAGTCACAATGTGTCTTTGCCCCAGCCCGGGGTCACCCACCTGTTTGAGCTCCTGCCGCTCTGAGTGGGTCCTGCTCCCTCCCTCGGGACAGCTGGGTCCAGCTCCTTTCAGTGCCACAAGTAGCCCTGAGCAGACGGCTGGGACCCCACCCCAGGGTCTGTGCCAGGTTCACCTCGGCCCCAGGGCAGGGATGCGGGGAGAGGGTGAGCAGGGGAAGGTGTGCCTGGAGAGGGAGCTGATCCTGGTCAGGTCCTGAAGAATGGATAGTTCTCACCCTGGGGAAGCGGCCTCCAGCAGCAGGGAAAGCATCAGCACAGAGATGCAGGAAGGGGTCTGGCCCATTCCCAGGAGGGTGGGGAGACCAGATCTGGCCCAGGGGGGTGCAGGGTGGGGGCTGGGGGGCCAGGGCCAAAGGGCCAGGTGGAGGAACCACTGCACAGTCTGAACACTCTTTGTCCTGCTGCCTGAAATGCCCATCATCTTCATACTCCTTCCTTAAAGTCAGAGAAGCTTCTGGAGCGTGCATCACTTCCCAGGTCCTGCTGGGGCTCAGCCCGTGGGGTCGGTCCTCTCCGAAGGGACTGGAAACCCACCTCAGCCACCTCTAGTGCCTGACTCCCCTCCCAGGTCCCTCCTACCTGCCCTGTTAGCGGCTGGCCACTCCCCCACTAAAGTGCATGGTCTCCAGTCAGGCCTCTGGAGAAAGGACGGCCTGAACCCCATGGCCCCGCCAGCCCCCTCCCTGCCACGCATGGGCCCTCCACCCCTTGGGCTGTGCTCCCGCTTTTCTCATCATCACCAGAGGCTGCCTTCTCTTCAGTCCTTACCCGGGGACTCCTGTTCCTCCTTCAAAATGCAGCACCCCACTTCTTCCAGGCAACCTTCCGGGAGCCCCCAAGTCTTGGTCCGGGGTACCCCAGGCTGCGAGTTCCTCAGGACAGGCTGTGGCTGATTCCCGCTGGGTCTGTAGCGAAGGGGCGAGGCTTGGGAAAGGCTTGGTACCTCCTTTGTCCCCAAACCAAGGGACGAGTGAGACCCCGTGACAAAACCCCAGCATAACCTCAGATGTCAGAGGGCCCTGGGCGTGAGAGCTTCCCTCCTGCCCTGGCGGGCGTCAGGACATCGCATCAGGTTAAACCGGCCTGGACACGTCCCCATCCAACCCCGGGAAGGGCCTTCGGAAATCACGAGGACGCATCGTGGTGCCGAGAGAAAAGTCCCAAGTCCAAATCCCCCCTCTGTGTGATCCCGGGCAGCTTGCTTGCCCCAAGTCTCTCTCGGGCGGGGCCTCTGGGATCCGCTCCTTGCTCAGTCATTAACTGCGACAGGCGACATTGCGTGTCCAGCATATGCCTGGCACGTACGAGGACTAATTAAACGGTAGTCGTCGTGGTTTTGTTTTTACAAAAAGCTGAGCTGTATTTGAAGAAGAGGCTGGGATCAGAGAGTTTCCGGTCCTCGTCCAAGGTCACCCAGGGGCACACAGAGGCCGGACTTCCAGAGGCACCAAGTCACGAAAGGCCACCTGGAGGAGGCAGGATGGCAGAAGGCGGCCAATCCGGCCCCCGGCGAGGAGCCCGCAGTCTTGTCGGATCCCAGACTCACGGGCCTCCCTCGGAGGTTCGGATTTGGGAGGCGAGTGCGGGGCCGACGAATCTGTCCTTGTCGTAAGCTCTGGTCTTCGTCGCCTCCTGGCCCTGATGGGCAGCCAGGCGGGGGCCCGCGGCTCAGTCCTCCCCCAGCCCCCCGGGTGCCAGGCGGGCGCAGCCTCTCCTCACATACCCGTGCCGACGGGCAGCTCCTCGCCTCCCACAGGCAGCCGGTGAGACGACGTCCGCCCCGGACGCTGTCGGGAAGCCTGAGCCGACATCTGTCTCCCCAAATCTCTGCCCCAACTTCCTATCTGTATTTTATCTCCACATGTGTCCTGGGGGGCTAATGACAGGACCCAGCAGACCTGCTGACACAAATCCTGACCAGGGGGCTCTGGGCGTGGGGGCAGCCCAGGAGGGGTCCCCTGAGGAACAAAGGCCTCGAAAGTTCCCAACCTGGCCCTCGGCAATCAGCTCTACAGATCCACACGGCTGACGCGGTTCACTTCTCAAAGCATTAAGTGACTTGATAATGTCGTTTTAAATGCTATTTCTGAAAAAAAAAAAAAAAAGTTGCTTTTGTACTAAAAAAAAATTGATATTATGAATTTGACTACAGAATTCACCTTGATATTCAAAATAAATGGAGACATCTAATTTTTTAGAACCCCTAAAACTCTGGGGGTGCTGGGGTAGGAGTAGCTTTCTATAAGGTAATGATATTTCCTGCAGAAAAGTTCCAGAAGCTCTGCTCTAGGCAACTCATCTATCTGTGCATGTTCCTCTGACCCTTCTTAGATGTTGCCCAAAGGCCAGCCCCGGGCTACTGAGATGCCTGGTGGAGAGTCTCGGATGGAGGGGGCTGGGGGGGGGTGAGTCTCAGGGCTGGGGAGAGGAAGGAGCAAGCACACCAGGGACTCCAACACAGCAGGTGCCCGGGAAGTCGGAGGCTGGGGCTATGGAAGGTTCGAGCTCAGTCTAGTCTGGCCCATGGGACGGCTTGGCTGAGGTCACAAGCATAGGAGCTTGATCATGGAAGGTGTGGAGACGGTCTGGGGCTCTGGTCTTGAGGAAGCCGTGGAGCGCTGAGGCCCCCGCCGCCCCTGCCCCAGCCCGCCCGATGACCTGGGAGAACAAAGGCAAGAAGGTGCTGGACCAAACAACCGATCCGCACAGCCTGGGGTCCTCTGACCTCCCTGGGGGTCTCGAAGGCAGGACCGGCGTCTGCGAACTGCTGTCCGCATTCCTCAAAGCCGGCTGCCAGACGCTGTGTCCTGGGGGAGGCCGCCCAGGCTCGTGGAAATGTCAAGTGCCTGTCTTTGCTTGGGGCTGACATCACCTCTGCGTGGGAACAAAGCGCGTGCTCATGCCGAGCCTGTCTGGATTGGCGGCGATCTGCGTCCTTGTTTGGTTTCAAAATAGGGGGCCCAGGAGGAAAAATCATGAAAGATGCCCTTGTTGGGAGGAACGTTGAGGCGCCCAGCGGATGGCCTCCCTCTGGGCTTTGGCAGAGAGGAGGCGAGCAGCACACAGCCACTCGGCAATGTCTGGGCTCCTAGGGGAAGCTGCCGATACACCTGCTCCACGGGAGGCCCCGGGGGAGCCTTCGTGACACAGGACTTTGGGGTGGGGGGGTGTGGGGAGAGGGGCAGAAACCCGCGCTCCCGCTTGTGTCCATTTCCGCATCTGTGGGGCAGTGCGGTTCTCACGTCTCCAAGCTACAGCGACTCGGGCCTGCCCGGCAATCTTAGGAAGTGGGTTGTTTCTGGGGCACCTGGGGGGCTGTCGTTAAGCCTCAGCTCAGGGCACGATCCTGGGGTCTGGGATCAAGCCCCGCTTCAGGCTCCCTGCTCGGTGGGAAGCCAGCTTCAACCTCTCCTACTCCCCCTGCTTATGTTCCCTCTCTCGCGGTGTCTCTGTCAAATAAATAAAATCTTAAAAAAAAAAAAAAAAGTTATTTCCTCATTTTATAGATGGAACAGAGGCTCAGCATGGTCAGGTAACTTGTCCGAGGTCACACAGCTCATCGCTTTCACTTAACACGGATGCGAGGGCTACTGTGTGGCCGGCACTGACCTTGGGGCTGGGACCCGGTGGAATAAAGTAGACAGAGCCCCCCCTCACAGAGGGGACATCTCAGTGCGTGAGACAACACAGATAACCAAGCAAGAAACGCCAGGCGGTTTCTGTGAAGCAGATGCCACAAGGACACGGGGCGCGACGGGGCCGGGGTGGGACCAGGGCAGGCCTCCCTTGGGACATAGCGTTTGCGCGGAGGCCTGAAGCCCAGGAAGGAGCCAGCCGTGGGAAGAGCCCGATCAGGCGCGTTTCCCGATCGGACGTTCCAATGGCTGGAGTGGCCCCTGACAGGTCTTACTGCCAACGCCACCAGCGCTGGGGACACCCCGCCAAATGCCTCATGCCGCCCCGCTGCAGGCTCAGTTTGGGAGAACGAGAGGACCAGACGAAGGCTGGAAACACGCGAACAAATCCTCGTGAAGAGTGTCCCCAGGGCTCCTGGCGCTGCCGGAGGTCCCGGCCACCCGCCCCGCCGCCTCGGGCCCTCGGGCTACCTCGGTGGCCCTCTCAGCCCCAGGACGCAGGCCCAGGAGCTGCGGGACACTGAAGACAGGGTACAGGGAGCACTAGCCAGGGGGGCAGGGCCCTGCGTCCCAGACCTGGGCCAAAGCAGGTGCTAGGGCAGGCCCGCGGGGCCTAGGGGTTGGCCGGGGCCATCTGTGACAGGGAGCACGGCCACTCGTCTGTGTCCCAGTCACTTCCGAGAGACGGGGAACCCACCGCGTCCCCTCAGGGTGCCGGCCTGACACCAGGCCTCCAGGTGCCGGGCCAGCCGGGGAAGCTGAGGAGCGGGGACGGCCCCTGAGAGGCCGTCCTGCCGGCGGAGCCCTTCCCAGGAGAGCGGCAGGGGCACCCAGGAGCCTCAGACCCGCCACCTGCACGCAGAGCTTTGCTTCTGCCTCTAAGCAGACGCCCTTACGGCGAGTTACGTTCTACAGAGCAGAAAGAGGCTAGTGTTTGTGGGCCAGTATTTCTAGAAAGTCCTCCACCCAAACAAAACCAAAATAAAGCAAAGAACTCCCTGAATGTCTACTACTGGGTGACGGGGGGAGGGCGCCATCCTGGTGACCCGGAGCTCTGTCGGCCACACCGGTCCTCAAAGAACCGGGCTCCCTGTCAGGAAGCGAGAGCTGCCCCCAGCCCCGCCACTGCCCACAGGACCTGGCCTGCGGCCCGAGAAAACGGTCCCCCTCTCCAGATGCGCGGGGACAGGGAGGGACGCGGGCCACCCAGCACTGGCCCGCCCGGGCTGGGCGGCCGGCCACTCAGGTCCCGTTAGAAGGCTGGGGCTTGGGGCGCCTGGGTGGCTCAGTGGGTTAGTCTCCGCCTTTGGCTCAGGTCAGGATCTCAGGGTCCTGGGATCGAGCCCCGCCTCGGGCTCTCCACTCAGTGGGGAGCCTGCTCCCCCCTCTCTCTGCCCACTTGTGAACTCTCTCTCTGTGTCAAATACATAAATAAAATCTTAAAAAAAAAAAAAAAAAGGCTGGGGCTTGCGTCTGGCGCTGAGCAGGACAGGAGGGGCCCCCAGCCCCCTGGGCGGCAGCGAGGTCCATGAGACCTGAGCGACAGCACTCTTAACACCCGCCACGTGAGACCCCCCATTACTCGTTTCTTTATTGCGGTAAAAAAGGGATTCTATTCCTGGAAGGCAAACAGCATCCCAGAGACGTTCCTGGAAGAGGATTTTCTTTGTTCGCAAGCCCTCGAGACAGACTTTAAATCTGCCCACCTGCGGAACAGAGCTGGCCTCGCCGTGGCGGGCGGTGGCGGCCCTCTGCCGAGGGGCCCTGGTTCTCCCCACGGACTGTCCCCCCCCCGCCGCTCGGCCTCGGAGTCCGCCTCTGACTGTCCCCAGTCCAGGCACCGCAGCGCGCGAGGCAGCCAGTCCCGGGTAAGAGCTGTGTCTGGGGCGTCGCGGGGCAGGGGGCGGGGAGCTGGGGAGAGCAGAGGGATCCAGGGCAGCCTCTAGACTGACGAAGAGGTCTGACTTCTGCTCCACCGCCGACCCCGGGGGCCGGCAAGCTGGGAGTTTCCTGGGCCTGCCACCTCTTAGGCCGGCGGGCGGGGCCCTACAAGCCTCTGCCCACTGAAGGTGGACGACGTGTGCTCTCGGGGCCTGGGCTGCTCCGATCCCGCCCCTAAGCGTCTGCAAAAGTGGGGCGTGCCTCTGAAGCCCCCAGTCACCCAGGCCACCTGGTATCCAAGAATCTCTTTCCCACTGTTCTTTGTAATGTGTCCCCACCAGCCTGACTCTTGATCTGTTTTTCCCTTAAAAGCCGGGAGAAACTCATCGTCAGTGGTAAAGACGGCTCATCTTGGGGGTCTTCCTCAGTGGTGGTGGAGGGAAAACAAAGCGGAACCGATCCGGGGCGCCCCCGCACCTGGAGGAGCCCGCCAAGGGCGGTCACTGTCCCCGCTCCGTGCCGGCACGTCCTCACCTCTCCAGCACCCCCAGGTCTGCGGAGGCCCAGCCACGCCCAGCCCACCCCTCCGGTGCGCTCCAGGACCAGGGCTCTTGGACCCCCGTCCCTTTCCACTCGACCCGCCCCTGTGTGGCCATCGCAGGCCCCCGACGCTTCCCTTGGCCTTCCGGGACACCGACCACTGGAAACAAGCCGGGGAGGCCAGGGACGGGTGCGGGCTCCGAAGGCGCAGATGCCACCCAGGGCTCGAGTCTGGAGGCTGAAAAGGGGGGGGGGGACCCCTGCCCAGGGCTGTAGGGACAGAGAAAGTGGCTGCCTGACCTCTGGCATGCTGGGCCGCAGAACTCTTCATGCTCTGCCCCACGCGGCAGGGTCGTGCCAAGGCTTCACCCTGAGCCCTGGTCGAGAAACAGCAGCCCTCCCCACTGAGTCTGCCTGCGGGCGGGGCCTCCAGCGGCGGGCAGGGGCCAAGGTCCGGTGCACAGGGCTGCTCTCCCAGAACGTTGGTGGGGTGCGGGTGGGGTGGGAGCGTGGTGCAGGCTGAGGACCGGGCGCTCCCTGGGCCCCCCGCCCCGGCACAGGCAGACGGCAGGAAAGGTCCATCCGGCCCCAGAGCTGGGCCCCCTTGTCCCCGGGCAAGGTCCTGCTCGGGCCGCATCCCCCAGCAGGGACTACGGGGCCGTCATCACGCTCTGCTCGCCATGGTCCACGCTCCAGAGGCGGTAAAACTCAGCAAAGTCCACGTAAGGCTCGACACGGCCGTCCTCGCCAGGCGGGAGAGAGTGCGCGGGCCGGGAGCGGAAGAGGCCCCCGTCGGAGCTGGAGCTACTGCTCTGCGTGTGCGTGGCGGTCGACTGCAGCGTCAGGGTCGGGCTCTGGCTGTGGGGACCGCAGGGGACAGTCGGTCAGTGACACGGACGCCCTCCGGCCTCGGGCCGTGAGCCAGCCCGGGCGATGTTCTTAAGGGCAGGGGAAAAATCAAGTGTATTTTCCAAGCTCTAGCTCTGCGTGGCTCCGTAAGTTAACCAGAACTTAAGTAAATGGATCACTCGGTTCCCGGGCTCGATCGCCACGCGTCCCAGAGGCGACAGAAGGGACACAGACCATCTCCCTCAGGGCAGTGCCGAGCCAGAGGCAGGCCACTCCAGCTGCTCCCCAAAAACCTCCCTCACTGCCCCCCTCTCTCATTCCCCTCTCACTGGCTGGGTGGGGGCAGGCCCCTGTGGTCCCCTCATAGCCGGGCTCTATCTGGAAGCCCGCCCAGCCCCCGGGCCCGGCCCACCCGCGGAGGGGCTCGCCCCCGACTGAGACACAGGTCGAAGGGAAGGGGCCCTTCAGGGGCCCCAGACGCAGAAGTGCCGTAGGACGGCGGTTCTCCCGCCCAGTTGGGGACCCTGCTGGGGGTTTCCTCCGGGCAGGGCAGCCCTGCGCATTTGGGATGCCCCCGCTCGGTGGCCCCTCTGGCCCGCTGCAGAGGCCGTGGTGGCGGCAGTGGGGGCAGGGAGAGGGGAAGGCCCCTGGGGGCAGAGGCCCACAGCACCACTCCCTCCTGGGTGGCCCTTCCAATTGGCCACTTCCTCTGCGTGGGCTGGGTGTGGCATCCCTATTATTCTGTGCAGGACTGGAATGTGGAAACCAGATCCCGGTCCCCTGGTGTGGTGGGGCTGGGGGGGGTGGACATTCCACAGAAGGGAACGGGCTGGAGGGTCGCGGACCTGTGAGGCAGGTCTGCCGCGGGGAGGGAGGCCAGCCCGCTCACCCCTAGGCTCTGGGCCTCCTGCTGCCTTCGCGCCCCCCCAAACCCCGCCTTAAACTAGACGACTCACTTTAAAGCAAAAACGGGCCCTGGCTCTGACAAGCCAGCACGGGCCAAATCCTGTCCCCAGGTACGGATGCCATCGCAGGGGCTCGGAGATGGGGAGAAGAGAGAACAGGAGAACCTTCCCGTTAAGGGAAACGAGTCTGTGGGACCCGCAGGAAAGCGCGAACAGCAGGCCGTCCGCATCAGCGGCCCGTCCCCTCCGGGCCCGCCTCGCCCACTCGGCCCTGAGCCTCCACCCCGCGCAGGTCCGGGTTCCGCGAGCGGCCGGAACCTGCAGGACGGCGGCGTCCTGCCTCCGGGTCTGGCGAGGACCCCCAGGGATGCAGATGGGGAACGTGAGAAGTACAAGAGCCCAGCGCCCCTCACCCCACATCACTCGGCCCCAGGACTCGGCCCGCAGCCATGGCGGTCCAGGTGGGAGGGCTGTCCCGGGAGGCAGGCCCGAGGGCAGCTGGGGGGCTTACTTGGTGAGGGTGGGAGTGGCTTCGTCCACGGTGGAAGCGCTGTGGGCCCCGTTGACCAGCTGGCCCTGGGAGGGCATGACGAGCGAGAGGGTCACGCTGGTCTTGCTGGTGCTCTGGGCGCTGGAGTAGGGCACGGAGACGGGGTACACGCGTCCTCCTGCAGCTTGAGGGGGAGAGAGCGGTGGGCCACGGGGAGTGGCTGGGGGGGGTCCCTGGGGTGCTGGGGACACGGCTGTCACGGGGCCTCACGGGGGCAGTGTCCGAGGGCCCGAATGGGTGGGCAGCGGCCAGGCCTGGCTCCCGGAGCTGCCCCTTGGGACAGCGAAGGGGCGTCTGTCTCCTGGCACACCCTTCCGGGTGGGCGGGGGCCTCCTCTCGGCCACAAGGCCCCACTGGTGCTCAAAGTGGGAGGAGAACTCGTGCTGAGATGCCTCGAGGACAGGGTGACCGCCGGGCTCCCCACGGCGCTCTCGGCCCAGGGGGACGTTGAGGTTGGCCCGACAAAAATACGGTTGCAATAACGTTAGAGAAACTCCAGGAACCCGGTGTCTGTGGGGGAACAAGGTCGTCTGTGCTGCTCGAGAGCTAAGCCCTGCTTGTCTGAAAAAAGACAAACAAACGCAGCCCCGAGGAACGGACGTCTCGACACTCAGCGGCCCTGGGAGAGAAACGCAGAAAGACCGGCAACTCTCTTCCCAAGCAACCTGAGCACAGAATTCCAGAGGCAGAAGACAAAGCGTCTGGGCCTCACCCCTGACACGGCCCAGGGGCAGAGGCAGGCTTCGGGCGCCCCTCTGTCCACATGCCTAACCTCGCCTCCCTCCCTTCCCTCTAGAGCCTCAGCTCCTCAGTAAAAGGGGTGCCCCCTGTGCCTAGGGTTTAAGGAGGCCTGAAGGAACTCCACGGGCAAAGGGTCAGGCATCCAGTAGGCACCCACCATCCCTACTCTGTGGCCTCGGGGTCGGCAAACTGCTTGTTCACACACTCAGGCCTTCAGGAGGCCGGCCACGCGTCTGCTCAGATCCTCATTTCCCAGGCGACGCGGAAAAACAACAAGCTCAGCTCGGAGAGCTTCGCGGTCAGAGAGCAGATTAGAACGGTTCCAAGCCCGGCCTGGGGATCCACGTCCGTTCCCGGCAGCAAGGCCCGCCCCTCCCGCCCCAGCCCGAGCCCCGGCCGACCTCTTGCTCGGTCACACCGCGCACATACCTGGGGCCGGGGACGGCGTGGGCTGGCTCATCTCTCCCAGAGGGTAGCCAAAATTCCTCACCAGCAGGGTCATGTCCTCGTGCCTCGGGCAGAACTTGGCCCGCTCGCCGCCGCTGGCAAAGGTGTCCCCGTGGATGCGCTTCACCCGGTCCACGACGGCCTGGGCCACGGCGTCCAGGGAAGTCTGCTTGGCGAACTCTGTGTCGATCATGGCGGCGATCTCCTGCGGGGAGGGGGGAGCAAAAGCCGGTGACGAACAGGGAGGGGGCATCCAGGGCTGCGGCCCCCAAGTCCCGAGCCTAATCAGGATGTTTGGGGGGCATCAGCCGAGCAGGTGAAGGAAGTCTCCACCAGCCCAGCCTGTAATCTGAGCTTTTCAAGGTATTCAAGCTAATTCTTCTGGAACTTTCTCATTAGAAAAGGTGTGACCTTGTGATCTCTCCAATTGTTGGCTTCCACACCAATAAAATGGGGGATAATATCCACCTCGCCGGGTTATTAGGAGGATTAAATTGCACAATGGATAGGAGGGCACTCGAGGCCATGAAAAAGCCCGCTATGAATTGCTGTTAATTGTTAAGTTTCCTTTCCTGGAACGAACTTACTATAGGCCACGATACGTCATTTTTGTTAGAAACAGGGCATACAGAATGAAGACAGGCCTCAGAGAAGTCCACCACCCAGTCTATTCTAGAACCCAGCAAAAGCCACTGGATAATTCTCTGGCAAAAACCAAAAAAAAAAAAAAAAAGAAAAGAAAAAAATCACACTGACAACAAGTTCACAAACACAAACTCCTCTCCATGATGGCCGGCCAGAGTCTCCTGGAGGTAGGAGAGCCCTGTGTGGGGGTGGGCTCAGCTCCGTCACTGGCCGGCTGTCCCCTCAGGACCTCAGTCGAGCCCCTGAGCTCCGTCAGCCCCAAGTTCCCTAACTTGATGCGGCCGCCAGCCCCTGCCTCCTGGGTTACAAAAGGCTACTGGCAAGAACGATAAGATAAAGTTGATGAAAAACCTCGAACGTGGGTTATCAGGAGATAGGCACAGGAGACATTTTCCTCCTAATATTTAATTAAAACGAGCACAAAGCAGAAAAGGTGACTTTCTTACAGGAAGCACAAATGGAAGGAGAGACACAACCTGAATTCACCAGCCAAGGTCAGGAAAAGGCAGCCTCCCTGCAAAATCATCTTGAGGGGACTGTCTCGAAGCCACTCATTAGGGACAACTGTCTGACATGCATGCTCTCAGCACAGGAAAAAGAGGTCCCACTGGCTGGGGACCTAAGCTTATCACACCTCGCCCTCACTACAACCCCAAAAAGGTGGGTGTTATCACCCCGTCAGAGATGAGGAACAAGCTGTAAGCAAGTGCGGCTGGGAGGGGAAGTGAGGGGAGGGGAGGAAGAGGCAGAAGGAAGCTGAGGCTCAGGTCACACCCTCTGGGGTCCCCTCCTTTCCTCCTCGGACACCCTCCAGAGCAATGTGCCTGTGGAAAGTCACTTCCTGGGGCCCTGGGGACTGACCCAGCTTCAAGCTCAGAACAAGCATATGCTTTCGGGTGGGATCCCCCAGCTTTGAGGCACAGAAGCTGTCTGGTGAGGGCATTTGGAACCGGAGCTCCGGGTCCCTGAGCACCGTGGAGCGGGCCGGAGGGCGGGCCGGGTCCCCGGAGGGGCACACGCCGCTGTGGGCTGGCGGGCGGCGCTCCGCTGGGGCCGGGCTCACCTGGTTGGCCTGCCCGGGCCCGTGGGCGGCCTCCAGGGCCTTGTAGAGCCCCTCAGACATCAGCACCAGGAAGCCGGTCACCCCGTCCAGGGGCTGCGCACCGTGGATTTCGGGCTCCGCGATGATCGGCTTGGACTTGGCGGCGCTGTGGGAAGAGAGTGTGGGGAGAGCTGAGCTTGGAAGGGCCCCGAGGGCACTTCTGCTAAGGGCAAGAACTCACCCAGAATGTAAGGTCAAATGCACATCTGACAAGAGGAAAGAGAAAAACCAGAAAAACAGATCTGTCTTCTGAGTGCGGCTCCGAACGTAAAGCTCTGGGAGCCCGGAGAGCCAGCGGGGCAGCTGGGGGCGCCCGACCCTGGCCCCAGTCCCCAGCTCCTGGCCACAGAGCCCGTGCAGGGGCAGCAGGGACAGCAGGAGGGTGGGGGTCCCTTGTAAAAGGCCCCTTCGCCCGGGCTCCTCTAGAGCGAGTACCCACGTCCCCCTGTGACCCACGTCCACTCCCCAGGTGCACAGGGACCCGGGAGAGCCAGCGAACGTCACAAAGCTCCAGCATGTGCGCAGAGGCAAGCCTGAGACGTTCCCGGCATCTTGGAAGAGCAGTCTGGAAACATCCTGGGAACCCATGAGCAGGGCCGGTGAGCGTCCCTGCAGCCTCGCTCGGGGCCAGGGCAGCGGTTACGGAGGGCGCTGCCCGCCCGCCCACGCTGCGCAGCAGGGAGCACAGTACCCGTCGGGAAATGGGGGGTGCAGGGCACAGGAAAGGGTGCCAGCACCTGCGGGTGTTTTAGGAAGGGAGCTGCCCCCCCAACAACCCCCCCACGCACACATGCACGGGAGCCCCGGGGCAGGGTACGGGGACGCCAGCAGTTTCTGGGGAAGGGGTCCAGGCTCGGGGTGGGGGGAACTCTCACGGTGGATCCTTGGCGCTATCTGAACTGTTCTGAACCCCACATGCACTTCCAATTAAGCAACGAGAACCCCCCAATTAGAGACAGAAGTTTCCAAACTCAGTTGCCTAAATCCTGTGAGAGTAAGGAGTTGTCACTCCGCTTTCTAGGCCATGAGGAGTCCGGCTCGGATGCCGGGGTCTCGGCGAGGGTACCCCCTCGGCTCTGGGTGTGACGTGGATGCCGTGAGGGGCACCGCACACCTTCCCGTCCCCCCAACTCCCCGTACACCCAAACCACCCCCACAACATGCCACCCCCCTCCGCCCCCACATACACACTGCACACACGCCCCCACATACACACTGCGCACACCCACGCACATACACACTGCGCACACCCACGCACATACACACTGCACACGCACACCCACACATACACACAGCACACGCACACCCACGCACATACACACTGCACACCCACGCACATACACACTGCACACCCACACATACACACTGCACACGCACACCCACATACGCACTGCACACGCACACCCACACATACGCACTGCACACGCACACCCACTGCACACGCACACCCACACATACACACTGCACATGCACACCCACACACACACCCACACATACACACTGCACACGCACACCCACTGCACACGCACACCCACACATACACACTGCACATGCACACCCATACATGCACACTGCACATGCACACCCACACATACACACTGCACACCCACACATACACACTGCACACCCACACCCACACATACACACTGCACACACACCCACTGCACACGCACACCCACTGCACACCCACACCCACACATACACACTGCACACGCCCCCCACACACACTGCACACACACCCACACGCCCCACATACAAGCCACCCCCCCACCACAAATAGACACACCACAAATATATACACCCCCTCCCCCCATGTCTATGCTCCCAATCAACGTTCAGGACACCGCTTCGGGTTCAGGATGCCTGGGCTCGCGCCCTGCCTCACCCCTGCCAGCCCTGTGAGCGGGCGGGCTCCCCGAGGCCTCCCCATCTGCTGCCTCAGAAGAACACTCCCCTGGGGCCACAACAGTACCTGCCTCCCGGGGCCCGAGTGAGGACCGAGGGAGACGGTGTGTGACGAGCTGGGCACAGGCGTGGCACGACGACGGCCCACGGTCACCTCCGCCGCCCGTCTGCGGCGGCCCAGCTCTAAGAAGCCCCCTCCCGGCCTGCTGGGTCTAAGGCCACACGCCAACCTCTCCGGGAGGAAGAAAAGTCCTCTTGGGCTCTCAGCTACCTCAACTGCATCTTCTGTCCCCAGAGCCTAAAATCTGCTTCTGCCCAGACCCTCCGGCCTTGCAAACAAGGGCAGCTGGCTCGGCCCGTACCTGAGTAGGTCGATGTCAGTGTAGCCGTATTTGACCTTGTAATCCCCGATGCGCCGGGTGCTCTCCTGCCCACAGATGACCCCCACTTGCTTGATCTTCCCTGCATCCAAACCTGCCAGAGGGAGAACAACGGCACGATCCAGCACCTGCTCATCGTGACGAACGAGAAGAACGACCTACAGACGTCAGCCCAAAACGAGACGACAAGGACCCACTGAGTGGAGAATGAAGTCACACCAGGGCCCCAGGGAGTGGCTCACCCGGAGGGCCCCGGTGTCCACAGGGCCCAGCCCCACCGGAACGCCCCCTCCCACAGGCCCCGGGCAGGGAGGGAACGGCTCTGCCGCCGTAGCTGCGGCCTCGAGACTCCTCCGGCCTCTTGGTCCCTGGCAGTCATCGTACCTACTGCACGCTCGGTGCTCTCGGAAACGCTTCACACACAGGGGCTCTTAATCCTCACCATGCCGAGCCGGGTGTTACTACGATCCTCATTACACAGATGGGGAAACCGAGGCACAAACTTCCGAAGTTCTGGACATCACCAGCTAGCAAGGGGCACAGCTGGGATCCAACCCCAGGCAGGCTGGTCCCAAGTCCAAGGTCCCAGCCCAAGCACTTCCCGCCTCTCGCTACACGGCCCGCAGAAGGGAACTGAGGGTGAGCCATGGGGGTCGGCCCGCCCCCCGACTCACCGAGCTGAGAGAGGCGGAAGAGCTCGTCTTCGTTCTCCGTGGTGTGGTCCACGTTCAGCTGGGTCACCTGCAGCCCGTCCACCGTGGATTTGCACAAAAGGGCACGATTTGTACCTGTGGGAGAATTGGAGCAGCTGAGCCCAGTCTGGGTGGTACAGGGAGGAACAGGACGTGTGGAGCAGAGAGAGAGATTGGGAGAGGAGGCAGACATCTCACACAGGGAAATCTTTGAACCGAGCAAAGAAAATAGGCTTAGACCACTAGGGTGAGTCACCAGTCAGGGCGTGCTGATGATATTAAGGAATTAGGTTAAACTTTTCCAGTGTCATCCTAGGATAATTATGATTTTACTAGGAGACCTTTTCTCTAGGGAGACAGACTGAACTATTTACAAAGAGATAACATGACACGAGGTCTGGGGTTCGCAGGGACAAAGGGCTGGAGAGGAAATGACACTGGCCTTGAGGAGGCGACTGCTGGGGCCGGGGGCGGGGCATGCGGGTGTTCGCTCACTGCTTTTCACCCTATCTTTTCGAATTTTTAACTTCTGTCCACAACGAAATCTCAAGGAAAAGAGGGACATTATCGGTGGGGTCTCTACACTGCGCCCACCGTGATCTGCCTCCTGGGGGTTCGGCCTTCTTGGGTTTCCAGATGGCCTCTTCTTTCCCGCAAATCCAAATATCCCTGTGGCCCCTCACGCAACCCATCTCGCAGCCCTTCCTGGGATGCCGAGCGGGTCTCCCACAGCCAGGCCACCTCTTCCAGAAGAGGAAGCCACCGAGGCGACCCAGAGAGGGGACGCAACACGCCCACAGCCAGCTGGGACAGAGCGGGGGACTAAAGCTGGGACGCCTGCCTCCTGGTCGGGCCCTCTCACTCCCTGCGCCGGGACCGGGGCACCCCTGGGCAGTAACAGGGACACAGACCCCAGGGCCTCCGGAGGCACAGGCCGGAGGGCTTACGTGTCTGGGAAGCAGGCTGCCCCAAGAACACCCGGTCCTTGAGGCCGGCCTCCCCCCACCCAGCGCTCCGCACCCTGCGACAGGCAGGTGGCTCACCGACGTTGGCGACATAAAGCTTGTTGTTGAGCAGCACGGCCACGACTGCCATGGCCCCGCCCGAAGTCTCCCTCTCCAGAGCCTTGAGTCTCTCGAGGATCTTCTGATACTGCGGGGGCAGCTGGTGTTGAGGGACACCCTGCGGGCCACACCAAGGGGTCAGAGCAGGCTGGGGCCCGGACACCGTCTCCCCAGCCGGCCCTGCCTCGGGCGAGGATCCGAGGGCCTGGCCGGGACGAAGCCGCCCTGCAGCTCCGGGGAAGGCTTCTCGCAGGAAGGCCAGACAGGACCTTGCGCGTCGGTTCTGGAAGCGCCGGTGGATGATGTGGGCGGTGGGTGAGAAGGCGACGCACAGGCTCAGGTCGAGGACTGATCTCGAAGGGCCTTTTCACACATCCCTCACCGCCCACCCCCATGCCCAGCCCCAGTGAAGCTGCCCGCGGTGGGCCAGGGAGGCCCCTCGGAGGGGCCTCTGCCAACGCACTACCGCCCGGTCCTTCAGTCAGGAACTGTGCCCCCAGCTCGGTCGCTCTGGCCCAGTCCCGTCAATGGCTGGGAACTGACGCGGCCGGTAAGTCCCTGCTCCTCGCAAAGCTGGGCCTTGGGGTGCTTGCCCCAGGGAGCAGGCTGGGGAGATTACCTCTGGCAGCTGGGACTGGAGGCTCGCCTTCTCAGCCAACGCGTCATCGATGGACTCCAGGAAGCTCCTCTCCACCACATCGAAGGCCTGGAGGCGCCGAGGAGGGGAGGGGTGTCAGGGGAAAGGCCGGTTCACGATAGCACTGTCACCAGCTACTGAAATGCCTATTAATAGTGACAAATTCTGGGGGCGGCTAGGTGGCTCAGTCGGTTGAGCATCTGCTTCAGCTCAGGTTGTGATCCCAGGGTGCCGGGATGGAGCCCCACGTGGGGCTCCCTGCTCAGCGGGGAGCCTGCTTCTCTCTCTGCCCCTCCCTCCGATTCTGCACGCACGCGCTCTCTAATAAATAAATAAAATCTTTAGAAAAAGCGACAAAAAAAGAAAAAGCGACAAATTCTGTATGAAATGCAGGTCATCACGTGACAGGGGCTTCCCAAAGGGCACTGCAAGGCCTGTGGCTCCCACAGAGCCGTGCTGCATAGAGCCGGCAGCCGCACCGGGCTGGAGCCTTCCAGAGAGCACTGTGGACACCTCAGGGGCAGGAGCTGGCAGGGAGGTTCGGAGCTCGGCTTGGAATCAGGCCCTCTGGGGTGAATCCCAGCTCTGCCGTTTGCCCGCCGGCCGGTCTCCGGCTCATCCATGAAGGAGACAAGCGGCGATCCGGGGGGGACGGAGATAATCCACCACCGGCACCCAGCACCGGCCAGTGGGAGCCTAGGGCAACGACGCGTCGTCACTACATCCTGCCGTCAACTGATGCCGGTCCCACTGCTGCCTCCCGTGGGGGTGGGGAACCAGCCAAGACTCACTGGTGCGGGGCGCTGAGGGCATGCAGGCCCTCTGGCCCAGGTGCCGAGGCTGGAAAACGGCTGGGAACATGGTTTTCGAGGAACAGGAATCCATCCTTCTCATCTCAAACTAAGTGCCTCTGGACATGTTTCCAAAAAGAGATGCCAGGAGGAAAACCTCCAGAACATTAGCCAGCAGCAAGCAGGACTGGCTGGCAGGTACCCGCGAACCCGAAGGGAGGCAGCGAGGCCCATGGGTGCTTGCAAACAGGAGGCTGGGCACTTAAGCCTCACCCAGAGGAAAGGGTTCATCCCAAATTACCCTGTTTCTCCCGGAGCTCAGCACCCCCCTTTGTCCGAGGAACACCCCTGACGCCCCTCTCCCTGGGAGGATCACCTCCAGAGCCCACCCTGCCGCTCGGGGGGCAGGACTGCAGCTGGCTGCCGGGTCCTGGCCTCTGGGGATGCGGGGGCCTCTGTGTGACAAGAACGACTGAGAAAAACAACTTTGCCTCTGAGTTGCTGCCTAGACGTCCGGTGGTACGATAACCTTGCCCCTAACCCGAGTCTGGACATAGATGAGGGCCTGGGCTCAGGAGTCCCACCAAAAATTCCTGCTTCGCAGTTCGCGGGACACCTTTTAAAATAACCACTTAGAGTTAAGGCTATGGAAGTAGTGCCCTCCACCTTCCCTGGTGAGTAACAGGGGCTTGCCACTCGGCTCTTTATCTCAGGCGGGCCCTTGACGCAGGAGGGAGGACTGTCCCCCCACCCCACACCCCCTCGCCCGAACCCCACCGCCCAATGGCGCCCTCTTGCTTCTGGGATCTGTGCGTAATAACAAATCTGTGGCACTGCTTCCTCCATGGGGGTGTCCTGGGACTGTGCCTTCGGTCAGAACAGTCCTGTGGGTCTCATGTCCCCGGGAGGGGAGGGGGCTGGAGGCTGAGGGAGCAACCCGCCAACTCGGGACATCATCTTGATTCAATATACCGGCTCTGGCTTCTCAGCACAGCTGGTGACAAGGACGGGACCATGGGGGCAGTCTGTCCTCCTCTACGACAGCCGGGAGCTGTGGATGGCCGGCGATCGGCCTCCCCCAGACCCCCCAAGACCGATCCGGCTCCCCGGGAAGGAAGCGCCGCTTGCTGGCAGTCCAGTGCTGCCTGGCCCCGGGCTGGGTGCGGCCACAAACGCCCACCCTAAGTTGTTAGTGCAGTAAAAGGTCAGGCTTCCCTGCAGAGACTGGCCAGCAGGCCCCGATCCGAGGTGGATGTGTTTCCCATCGGTCTGGAAACGAGGCCCCACCAGGTGTCAGGTCTGGAGGCGACTGGTTCTAACCGTGGGTCAAAGTCGAGCCCCAGTGAGCTAACTAGGACAGTGGGGCGCTGCCTCCCTCCCAGCAGAGGCGCAGGCGAGGCGGCCCCTGGGAGCCAAAGAGAGCTGCCCTAGACTAGCGCGGGAAAGGGAGGCCGGCTGCTGAGCTGGGGCAGCCAGCCCTAACCCGTGGCGGAGGCAACGCCACCAGGGGCATCATGGCGGCCCAGGCCAGCGCCTCCTCTCTGGCCGTGTTCCCTGCTGCTGTCACAAATGTTCCCCCAACCCCAGGGGACACTGGGGGTCCCGGCCCTGGCGGGCTACAGCAGAACCCACCCTCACTAAAAGCAGGGTCCCGGAGCACAGGCTACCAGCTGCCTCCCAGTCCCCAGAGGAGGCTGAAAAACTACTAGACCCTTAGAAGAGCTCTGCCCAAATGGCCCGGCCTTACTGAGCGCGGCGGAGCTGGAGCCGCTTCCCCCGGACCCGGACGCCCCAGCAGGAGGCGGTGGACAAGTCGGGAAAGAGACAACCTCCATCCCAGGTGTTCCCGGCTACTTTCCATCTGACCAGAAGGTCCCATGACGACCAGCGTGACCCGGAAATGGAGGCAGGTAGCGATACCAGGCTGGCCATGTGAGGTTTTCTAGAAACGTCTGTCCAAAGTGGGGAGAAGGTTGCTGACTGACTCCTACAGGACTTGGAACCGGCTGCGAGCTGCTGTTTGCAGCGGCTGACGCGCGTCAGTCTGGCTACAGACTCCAAAATTCCTAACTGGTTAAACAAAACACCCAAGGTATCGAGGACCCATTTTATTAGAGACTCCCTAGAGGGCCGCCGGCTGTGTCACCACAGCAAGGGGGCTTCCCGACGCATCAAGCCACAAAGGCTGGAGACAGACAAAATCAAAAAGGCGGTGGGCTCTGAGGAAGGGATCCCCGCGCCTCCGGAGCCCTCGGAGGTAAGGGAAGAAGTCGCTTTGCCTCTCCTGACCCGGTTGTTGTGGCTCGGCGCCAGCTCGCCCCGCCCGCCGGCCACCGGCCACCAACCCTCTGCTCCGCCGCTCCAGCCTTTCAAGGCCACCGCTTCCATACTCCTTCCCTGGCCTGATGGTCCCCTCCGGTCCCCTAACTCTTCTGGTCCTGGGAGAGCTACCGCCACGCGGGCCTGAGTGGCCGGAGCCCACAGCGGGGGCGGTGCAAAATGCATTGTTGTGCAATTGTGCAAATGCAAGGCAAAATGCATTGTTTTGAATTGCAAACTATGTTCCCAAACCTGAGGAAGCTGCCATTCTTTGGGCCTGTGAGGTGACAAACCTCTTAGCTGCTGGCGGTTGAATTCACAGAGCCGCTTCCTCCGCGCTGTCGCCAGCGGCTTTCGGGCCCACCACACCCACCGGGAGCACCTCTGGGGGGCAGTCTGAGTGCGAGCCACCCCCAGCAAGGCCCCCCCCCCAACACCCTGGACTCAGGTCCTCAGACCCAGGAGCCCGTCTTACTGCCCATATGAACGCAGCACTGGGCTCTCAACAAGGCCTCCGTGGAACTTTCGGCATGCCCACAGGCCCCTGGCATTATTGAAGGCCACAACGTGCTTTTCAAATCTCTGCTCCTTGGGATGCCTGGCTGGCTCAGTCAGAAGAGCACGTGACTCTTGATCATGGGGTTGTAAGATCGAGGCCCACACCCCACACTGGGTGTAGAGATTACTTAAAAAAAAAATCTTCTGGGGCACCTGGGTGGCTCAGTCGGTTAAGCGTCTGCCTTCAGCTCAGGTCATGATCTCAGGGTTCTGGGATCGAGCCCCCGCATTGGACTTTCTGCTCACCAGGGAGTCTGTTTCTCCCTCTCCCTCTGTGCTCTCTCTCTCAAATAAATAGAGTTTTTAAAAATAAATAAAACAAAATCCGTAAATAAAATAAAAATAAGATCCTTGCTCCTTAAGTCACAGGGCAGTAACCGGCTCCTAAACTTGCTCACTGCCCGGGGCCCTTACCACTTTAAATTCTAGGCCCCCCGGCCATTGCGCTCCTCCGGCCCTGACACTCGGAGGGGCTCCCAGGGCGGGCTCCTCCATAGGAGAAGGAGCAGCAGCATCTTCAGACCAACCCCGGCTAACCCAGCACTTGGCAGCTGCCGGGCTGAGGTCCCGGGGGACGCGGCCGGCCCGCCCAAGCATCACTACCTGCAGCAGCACGCGCCGCACGTCCGCCTCGGTGTGCTCGGCGCTGAGCTGGCCCAGCAGGAGCTCGGCGGACAGCCGCTGGGCCACGAAGCTGGTCACTCGGTTGCCATCGTAGCCATTGAAGACCCCGTACAGGAAGCAGTTGTTCTCACTCCTGCCAGAGAGAGGGGGAGCAGCTTGAGACTGGGGGGTTGCAGGAGAGTGACGTCAGTTCCCAAGTGGAGGGGAGGAGGGCCAGGACTGGGGGGAGACCTAAGACACGGCAGCGGTGGCTTCAGCTGCCCACCTGAGTCTCCCCACACTGACCTTCATTCCACTCGGGCGTGGCCTTCCGGGACGTTCCTCGCCCCACTGTAGCAGGCCCCGGGTGGGGGTGAGGTCCAGATGTCCAAGGGACAGCAGCAGGTGCCGCCGCCCACGGACCCCAGGTCAGCGGCGAGCCCCATTTGAGAGAGGGGCACAGCTGCTGCTTTTTCTTGCCCCGTAAACCCGCCTCCGATGCCCAGGGGGACGCCGCTGGCACCCTCACCTGAACTTGAGCCAGCTGTCCTCCGGCGGGTGGCTCTCAGTGCCCTTACCATCGGCAGAGTAGCTGCGGTTGGAGGCCGAGCCGACCCCAGAGAGGTGGCAGAGAGGAAGATCATCTGTCCAGCGTGCCTGCTGCTCCTGAAGAGAAAACCAGGACACGGAGAAGCGTCACCTTCTCCCCCAGGACGGACCCCGCACCTTCTTCTTCTTCCCCAACAAAGCTGTAGTAGTGCCAGAGCCCCGTGGAGGAGGTTCCGCTTCCTTCGAGAAACAATGCTTGTATGAACAAACGCCTACAGAAGGGCCTGCGTGTTTTCACGGGGAGTCCACGATGTTTTTCCCCAGGAAATCTAGAAAAGCCTAGAGCTCCCAAATTAAGGCCCAGCAGTGGTTTCCGATCATGAACTTGTTACGAAACGTGAGTGAGACACACCGGTGAAGCAAACTCTTGGTAGAAAGCTCTTTGGTGGCTCCCCACCTCTCCCTGCTGTGGCTCTGATGCCAATCTCTCGGGCACTAGTTCTGACTGGAGGTCTCCGGGCCCAGCCCCCAGAAGGGCCGATCCCAGGACACCAGCAACGCAGCAGCTCCTTCAGGTGACTGACTCAGGCAGCCCGACGGCACCAGAGACACTGTCTTTGTGAGCAAGCCTCAGTCATGCTCTGTGCCACTGGGGCCTCTGCCCCAGGTCCCTGGTCTCGTCTGGTGACCTCTCCATCTGCTCCGTGCCGCATCCTTCTCCACCCATGCAAGGCCCCTGGCACCCCACTCTTTCTCTCTGCATGAACAGACTCCTTATCCTTGTCTGGCAATACTTCATGCCCTTCGGGACTCTGGCTCAGCAGTCACCGCCTCCAGGAAGTCCTCCTTCAGGAAGACCACCCCACCCCCAGCCGGCTCTCAACTGACAGCCCTCCCATGCACTCCTACTGCACTGGCTCCCTCACTCCTGCCTGCCCGTTTCTGACTGTTGTTCTACCGGATGGATCTTGAACTAGACTGCTCAGTATCATCACCATGGAGCTTAGAACGTTACACGTACGCACGCGTGCGCACATACACCGCTGTCCGGGCCCAGCCCAAACACAGATTCTGAATGGCCTAAATCTCCTTGGTGTTCACTCTGAGCATCTGCGTTTTTTTAGCCCCCGAGACAACGCTGACACAAGGCCCAGGTGCAGTCCACTGCTTCTGAGAGCCTCCCTGCAGCTGGCCTGGTTCATAGGAGCATTCCTAGGGCCACCAGGCGGAATTACAGCAAACAGAAACATGTGGGACAATCAAAGGTCAACTGCAAGGAGGGCAAAGTTTGGATGGGATGCTGTATATTAAACAGGCATGGATATTGTGCACGATTGCTTGCAAAGTAGCAGTTAGGGCCTCCAAAGGGTGAGAAAACCCCTTCGACAGGGTTTTGCAATCAGATAACGTAAAAGGCCCGTGGTTAGCTTTTGTGGTAAATTTCATGTTCTGTTCATTTACATACTGACGGCCAGTGACTTTAGGGCTTTTTTTTTTTTTTTTTAAGATTTTATTTATTTATTTGACAGAGGGAGAGAGATCACAAGTAGGCAGAGAGGCAGGCAGAGAGAGAGAAGGAAGCAGGCTCCTTGCTGAGCAGAGAGCCTGATGTGGGGCTCGATCCCAGGACCCTGAGATCATGACCTGAGCTGAAGGCAGAGGCTTTACCCCACTAAGCCACCCAGGTGCCCCTTTAGGGCTTTTTAAAATTGCTTTCATACCGTGTTTATTCTAGCTGGTTAGTTCTGCACTTTGCACCCTGGAGCAACTTCTGCAGGGTGTGGGAGCTTATTTTTATTTTTAAATTAACATACAGTAAAATGACCTTTTTTTGCATGTGGGTCTATGAACCTGAACAGGCGTCTTGTGTGACCGCTGCCCCAAGATCTGGGACAGCCCCATCACCCTGGAGCAGACCCTCATGTCCCCTCTTTGTAGCCACACCCTCCTCTAGCCCTGCGCTTGGCCACTATGTTGTCTTTTCAAGAATGTCTTCAGTGAAATTAGGCAGTACACAGCTTTTTTTCTTTTTATTGTGGTAACACACACATATAAGGAAAATTCACCATCTTAACTATCTTTAAGCGTATAGTTCAGGGGTACTGACCATTCAGTGCTGTGTAGCCAGCCCCGCCATCCATCCCCATGGCTCTTTCCATCTTGGAAGACTGAAACTGTCCCCATTGAACACTAACTCCCCCTCCCCCTCCCAGCTCCTGGCAGCCACCACTCCCCTCCAGATCTGGAGGAGCATAACCTTTTGAGATGGGCTCCTCTCTTCGGCAACTAGTTTGTCCCTTCATCGCAGAGCTTTCCATGAGACGGGATGGAAGCCCATCTGCTCATCTACTCAAGGGCCTCTGGGCTATTCCCAGCTTGGGGCAATTATGGAGGGCTGGTATGAAGAGTCATGGGCAGGTTTTTGTGCAGACATGACCTTTCACATCTCTAGAGTAGGGATGAGATGGTTGTCTAACTTTGTAAGAAATTGCCAACTGTTTCCCAAAGTGGTGTACCATTTGCGCTCCGGCCCATAAATGTAGAAGGAGGTTTCAGGGACTCTGCCTGCTCACCACTGCGGGGTCCCCTTTGTTAAGTGGAGACATTCTAGGAAATGCGTTGTGTTAGCTCACTGGGGCTGTGATCTGCATTTCCCTGGTGGCTAATACTGGTGTTAAGCATCTTTTCATGTGCTTGTCATCTCCCCATCTCTGGTGAAGTGTCTGTTTTAAGTCTTATGCCCTTTTTTTTTTTCTTATGTCCATTTCTCAATTGGGTTGTTTGTTTTTTCACCTGTTGAGTTCTGAGAGCTCTTTATGTCTTTTGGATAAAGTCTTTTGTTGGACATGTGATTTGCAAATATTTTTTCCCAGTCTGTAGCCTGTTGTTTCTTTCTTTTTTCTTTTTTTTTTTTTTTAAAGATTTATTTACTTTGAGAGAGACACAGAGAGAAAAAACAAGCAGGGGAGGGGCAGAGGGAGAGAATCCTTCAAACAGACTCCCCGCTGAGTGCGGAGTCCCACTCAAGGCCTAGAGGCTCTATCCCACAACCCTTGAGATCATGACCTGAGCTGAAACCAAGAGTCAGAGCTTAACCGACTAAGCCACCCAGGTGCCCCTGTAGCTTATCATTTTATTTGTTTACTGGTATCTTTTACAAGCCAAGAGTTTCTAGGTTTTTTGGTTTTTTTTTTTCTAAGATTTTATTTATTTATTCAACAGAGGGAGAGAGATGACAAGTAGGCAGAGGGGCAGGCAGAGAGAGAGGGGGAAGCAGGCTCCCTGCCGAGTAGAGAGCCCAATTCAGGGCTCGATCCCAGGATCCTGAGATCATGACCTGAGCAAAAGGCAGAGGCTTTAATCCACTGAGCCACCCAGGCGCCCCAAGAGTTTCTAGTTTTGATGAAACCCATTTCAGCAGCTTCTTCTCTCATGGTGCACACTTTTATGTTCTAATAACTGTCTGCTTGGCCCTGGCCACAGAGACCTAGGTTTTTCTTTTGATAGTTTCACAGTTTTACCTTTAGACCTGTGATCCATTTGGGGTTAATCGCTGTATAAGGGGGAAAGTTTAGGTCTAAGTTTTTTTTGTTTCACATATGGATATCCAATTGTTCCAACACTATTTGTTGAAAAGACTGCCCTTTCTCCATTCAATTACATCTGCACCTCTTTAAAAAAAAAAATTAACTGGCCGTCTTTGTGTGGGTCTATCTCTGTTCCCCATTCTGTTCCATGGATCTATGTGTCCATCCCTCCCACCAGTTCCATGCTCTTGATTACCACAGCTTTATAAATTTATATTCAAAGTCTCTATTATTAAATCTACGTTTTATTTATAATTTCTATTATACAGTCGGGTAGTGGGTTGCCTCTAACTTCATTTTTTTTTTTTAAGATTTTATTTATTTATTTGAGAGACAGAGAAAGCAAGAGAGAGCATGAGAGGAAAGAAGGTCAGAGGAAGAAGCAGACTCCCCGTGGAGCTGGGAGCCCGATGTGGGACTCGATCCCGGAACTCAAGGATCATGACCTGAGCCGAAGGCAGTTGCTCGACCAACTGAGCCACCCAGGCGCCCTTCATTTTTTTTTTTAAAGATTTTATTTTTGGGGCGGCTAGGTGGCTCAGTGGGCTAAAGCCTCTGCCTTTGGCTCAGGTCATGATCTCAGGGACCTGGGATAGAGCCCTGAATTGGGCTCTCTGCTCAGCGGGGAGCCTGCTCCTCCCTCTCTCTCTGGCATGGCAGAGGCTTAACCCACTGAGCCACCCAGGTGCCCCTCTAACTTCATTCTTTTTCAAAATGATTTCAGTGACCCTCGTTCCTTCGCCTTCTCTGTAAATTTTAAAATCAGCTTGTCTGTATCTACGAGACAATCTTGCTGGGATTTTGACTGGAATTGTTCACAGATCAGTCTGAGATCTGACATCTTCACGGTGCTGCACTGTGCAATTCATCAATGTGGTGTGTCTTTAATCTTATTTACTTCTTTATAGGACTCATTCACATGATGTCACCCACAAGGTTTGAAAAGCCACTAATGTCTATAAGTAGTAGCCTTTGAGAACAGAAAATGCGACCGAAACCTAGCTGTGGAAAAGAAACAGCAGCAAGAGCTGAAATTCTGCTCAGCTGCTAAGGACACCAGGCCTGTAGGCCAAGACACATACGATGAAAAAGAAACTGCCTCATGGTGACACACATTGTTTCTAGCTGGAATCTTGACCTGTCTCATTTGAAAGCAATATAAATGTCTCTCTTAATAGAAATGAAAACATGGGGTGCCGGGGTGGCTTAGTCGTTAAGCGTCTGCCTTCGGCTCAGGTCATGATCCCAGGGTCCTGGGACGGAGCCCCGCATCCGGCTCCCGGGAAGCCTGCTTCTCCCTCTTCCTCTCTTCCTGCTTGTGTTCCTTCTCTTGCTGTCTGTCAAATAAATAAATAAAATCTTTGAAACAAAATAGCAACGAGAACTGAATTAAGTCTTTGGAATCCACATATGACATTGCGCAGGTGGAGTATGTTCAATTAATACAAACGTATTCTATGAACATTTACTGGGCGTTTACAGAGGCGGGCATTATTCTAGGTGCTGGAACCACAGTGCAGAGAACGACTGAGGGTTTCCTTTCTAGTCAAAGAGAAACTTCAAACACGTAATACAATAAATAAAGCTTTTTGAGACAGGGATATGTGCCATGGAGAAAATGATTAGGGTAAGGGGACAGATGGCAATGGCGAGGGCTCTTTTCGACGAAGTGGTCAGAAGAGGCGACCTCTGAGTCAGACTCAAATGATGATGGAGCAGTGACCGTTTCAGAAAAGTGGGAAAGGAGCCTTCTAGGCGGAGGAAACAGCATGTGCAAAAACCATGAGGTGGAAAAGTAAGTGTGTGAGGTTTAAGGAAGTCCAAGAAGGCCAGTGTGGCCTCTACAGTGACCAGAGGGGAGAGTGGCTTGCTACCGCGTTCAGACATGTGTGCCTGGGTGGGAACGGGGTAAGGCCTTCCGTGTCATTGCAAAGAGCTCACTGCCAAGGAACTAATTATTTTTCAATAAACTGCTCTGTGCCAATTATCCCTTGGGTCTTAGATCTGATTACTATACCTCCATTGTCAGAGACCTCACAAAGACAAGCTGGCAAATAAGCTTCCAAAAGAAGCTCTTTTTTCTAGGGTCTGTCTCTTGCCTCCAACTCAAATTACATTAAGCACAAAAGCATCTCCCCAATCAGGTGTGCCCCATGTCCTCCTCCTGAAAAGATGGGTCAAGAGACCAATATTCAGCACCCTAGAGCACCACAGCCGTTTCAAAGCATGCCGAAGGGGCGCCTGGGTGGCTCAGCTGGTTAAACGGTTAAGGGTCCTGGGTTTGAGCCTCGCATCGGGCTCCCTGCTCGGCAGAAAGCCTGTTTCTCCCTCTCCCTCTACTGCTCCCCCTGCTTGTATGCTCGTTCTCTCTCTCTCTGTCAAATAACAAACAAACAAACAAATAAATGAATCTTTTAAAAGAAAGCACAGCAGGGGCGCCTGGGAGGCTCAGTGGGTTAAAGCCTCTGCTTCGGCTCAGGTCATGCATGATCTCAGGGTCCTGGGATTGAGCCCCACATAGGGCTCTCTGCTTGGCGGGGAGCCTGCTTCCCGCCTCTCTGTCTGCTTGTGATCTCTCTCTCTGTCAAATAAATACAATATTTAAAAAAATAAAAAAAATAAAATAAAGCATAGCACAGGACGTTTAAACTTTCTAAAGTACAGAAAGTGATTAATCGTAATCATTGTGATGAAAGATGAGATTACGATGGATTGAACTTGTCCTTGAATACGAGATGAACAAAATAAATGTGTCGCCCAGGATGCAAAACCCATCACCAGCGTTGCCACCATGGTGCTTCCTGTGCCGTTCTCCCTCTTCCCTCTCCCTCTTCTTCTGTCTCCCACAAGGGACAGAGACAGGCTTCCAGGGACTCAGATCTTTCCAACAAATTCCTACTTTGCAGCAAAAAATAAATACTACCCAAGCAACTTATGGGCCCACTTGAAATTGTGAGATACGCTATGAAAAACAGTAATGAGAGTCTTCTACGGGGAAGGAAGGAAACAAACTGGAACGGATGACTGAGGACCTGGCCATGTCGGCACTTCAGGCCACAGGGACAACTCACCTGAGAGCAATCCCCGATGGGCACCCATGACATTGCTACCGGGAGCGGGCTGATGCTGCCGGACCGCTGCAGCCACGCGCAGCTCGTGTGGGCGTGACAAGCGCTCCCAAATCTGAAAATCCTGTATGACAGTGGTCCGTCTATCTACTTGCAAGCACTTTGCTCTTCAGAAGGCATTTATGACTAGTGCCTGGACAATTCTGTGATGTTAAGTGCTCTTTCTGAAATCTGATTTTTCATAATATTGAGCTAGCAATATTTTTGGAAATGTAGCCGACCCCTGAACAGCACTGGGCTTGGGGCACCAACCTCCTGCCCAGTCGAAAGTCCACGTGTAACTTTTGACTCCCCCAAAACTCAACTATTGACATAGGCTACTGGTGACTTGGAAGCCTTACCAATAACATAAACAATTAATTTACATGTTTTGTATTTCATATGTATTATATACCAAATTCTTACAATAAAGTAAGCTAATAAAAAGAAAATATTAAGAAAATCATAAAGAATGGGGCTCCTGGGTGGCAGCTGTCGGTTAAGCATCTGACTCTTGGTTTCGGCTCAGGTTGCGATCTCAGGGTCCTGGGATCAAGCTCTGTGCTGGGCTCTACGCTCAGCGTGGAGTCTGCTTAAAATTCTCTCTCTGCTTTCCCTCTGCCCCTCCCCCCATACATGCACTCTCACGCGCTGGCGCGCTCTCTCATAAATAAATCTTAAAAAAAGAGAAAATCATGTGGAAAAGAACACACACAATACAGTACTGTATTCATAGAAAAAAATCTGCATATAAGTAAATATGTGCAGTTCACACCCATGTTGTTCAAGGGTCAACTGTATATTATTTAACTAGCAACTGATTTTCAGGTCAATGAGTATGGACTCCAGCGCTTTTGCTTATTTAAGCACAATCTTTGTCCATTCCCAATAATAACACTCAAGGAAAGAGTAGTAAGGGGCGCCTGGGTGGCTCAGTGGGTTAAAGCCTCTGCCTTCAGCTCAGGTCATGATCTCAGGGTCCTGGGATGGAGCCCCACATCTGGCTCCCTGCTCAGCGGGGAGCCTGCTTCCCCCTCTCTCTCTGCCTGCCTCTCTGCCTACTTGTGATCTCCTTCTCTCTGTCAAATAAATAAATAAAATCTAAAAAAAAAAAAAAAAGAACTGGAGCAGTACAATTATCTCTATTTGCAGCTGATAGGATAGTAAACCTAAAGGATTACTATTAAAATTAAATCAAAGACATCAGTAGGGTGGTAGGACAGAAAAATCAAGACACAAAAGTCAAGGGCCTTTATACACTTAAAGAAAAGACGGGCATCTAGCCTCTATGTGAAAATTGCCACTTGCTGTCAACTAAAAATCAGGACGCATTTTCCTCTGAGGTGTCTTTTTCCTCTGAGGTTCTCTCCAGTCAGTCTCCCCCAACCACGCTCCTATAGACGATTTTTTTAAACCTAAATTTACATTAGTTGGATTATATCTTAAATGCTTTCATCTCAGCCTTCCAGCCTGTTGACATAATTTTGAATCTTACCCTTTGAAGATTAACAATCTCACTCAGCTGTCTATCTTGTACAGATAGGGCCTTCTATAGAGTGTTCCAAATGATTTCTAAAAAACTATGACCAGAACAAAAAAGCATGGGAAGCTAACCTACTTCTGGCAGGAGGTGTCCACACTGACACAAGAAGGAAGTAACATCCGTACCAAAGGTTTGCTCTACTTGAAAGGCCAAATGTATTTTGGGGACCTCAACTAAAGAGGCTACTGACCCCACAGGTACAGCCATAGAAACAGGCACAGACTTTAAACCAACTATTTATATACATTAAACTTGCTGGGCAAAGCCCTACTTATTTCATACTGACACTCTTTAAACGTAAAGTTCCTAGCCAGTTGGACCTGACTTGCTATTAAGATAAAGGAGAAATAAGAAAAAATTACCCAAAAGCATATTCAAAAGTATCCATGGGAGGCAAGGCCTCCCTCCCCTTTTCTGGTCCTTCCAACCCTGTCCACCTCCAAAGGCGCTGCTCGGATCCAACTAGCGCCAGAGGCCCATGCTTCCCAGACCTCAACCAGCCATTCACTACCCTCAAGGAATTATCTCCTTCCTAGTTTTTCTTTACGCCGCCACATTTTCTTTTACTCAAATGACTTCATTTGGAATGTAAACGTTTTCAGTATTATAAGTAGAAGACCAGTATCACTTGCTGTATCTCGAAGATAATAAAAGATATCTCGAAGATAATAAAAAAATAATCTTGTTTTGAAAACAAAACAAGATTATTAAATTCTAGCTGAACCTACTGCCCGCTATGGACTCTGAGCTGGAAAGCTCTGTTAAAAAAAAAAAAAAAAAAGGCTGGGGTAGGACGCCTGGCTGGCTCGCTCAGTGGAGCATGTGACTCTTGATCTCGGGGCTATGAGTTCAAGCTCCACACTGGGGGTAGAGATCACTTAAAAATAAAAATGTTTTAAAAAACCACCAACGACAGGGAGGAGACTAGCAAGAATCAGAAAGGTGTTAAGGACATACTAGGAACAAACCAAGTCTCTCCCTTGATCTCATCAGAGCTTGAAAGATAGTTGAAAAGCAAATAACCTGTGTGCTCTATTTAAAAAAAGGGGGGGGGGGCCACCTGGGTGGCTCAGTCAGTTAAGCGCCTGCCTTTGGCTCGGGTCATGATCCTGCTTCTCCCTCTCCCACTCCCCCGGCTTGTGTTCTGGCTCTCGCTGTCTCTCTCTGTCTCTGTCTGTCTCGCTCTCATCACTTAAATAAATAAATAAATAAAGTCTTAAAAACAAAACAAACCTGGGTGACACGTAACAATGAGCTTTAGGCCAGCACACCCAAACCTCTCACGGTGCGTATCCCACACTCCGGGAAAATAACTGCCCGGTGCCATAGGGCCCCTTCGCGGGGAAATTCATCCTTGGGGTTCACGAGGCATAGCGGTCATTAACCATCTGGTGTTTCAGCACCTTTCATGCTATAGCCTGGTACTGGTCTCCTGGTTTGGGTTTTTTTTTTTTTTTTTTTTTTTTTAGTTTATTTATTTAAGCAATCTCTACACCCAACGTGGGGCTTGAACTCATAACCCTGAGATCAAGAGTCACATGCTCTCCTGAGCGAGCCAGCCAGGCGTCCCAGTTTTGCTGCTGTTGTTGTTTCATGGCCTAGTATTGTTAGCTACTTATTTTGCTGATTCTCATGTTTTAACATCTGAAGTTGATGTGTTCCAAGTTAATTAGCAGGATGTTTTTTTCTTAGCAGTATGTAAAATAATGATGGGTCCTTATAATTAATGGTGTCTTGGATCCAAAGATATACGGACAATTTCTCATCTATTTATGAGTGCTCCTTCGGTGGGAGGCCCTGCCTAGAATGCAATTCCCACAGCACCTCGGATGTTCCATGACAAGCGGCCAGAGAATTCCAGGTTCTGCCCACATGGGAGCGGAAGAGTCCTCGGTCTTCCCCGATGTCAGCAGGGCCCCTGAAATCGCTCGGACGCTGCTGTGGCCGCACTGAGCGGCCACCCTCTGCCCCAGCTCTCTCCCCTCCTTTGGGGATTAGCCACACCAACCCTCCTCCCATTCCACCCTGCTGCCGGTCTCCTGCTTCCTTCCTCCACGTCTCTGAACAATTTTCAGAAAGGTCACATACTTCCTAGTCACACAAACCACCCCCTTCCCCACCCCTGCGCCCACAAATGCCAGGCCTGCCAGCAGCAGCGGCGATTGGCGCCTCCAGCACCGGGCACTCGGAGCCGAGAAGGGGGCGCCTCGCGCTCACACAGCCTCGTCACTGAGCTGCGTAAATATGCTCCACAGTGAGCCCGCACCACTTTCTTCGATCGGTTCCAAGCTAATTTCTCAGAAGCAAGTGAACACAAAGTACAGTAAGGAAGGAAGGCTGTTTCAAAAAGCCAAATTTGGGGGCGCCTGGGGGGGCCGAGCTGGTTGAGTGTCTGCCTTCTTTGGCTCTGGTCGTGATCCCAGAGTCCTGGGATCGAGCCCTCCGGCGGGCTCCCTGATGTTCAGTGGGAGGTCTGCATCTCCCTCTCCATCCGTCTCTCTCCCCTGCTTCTGCTAGCTCTCTCGCTCACTCGCTCAAATAAATAAATAAAATCTTAAAAAAAAAAAAGCCTAATTTTGACTAGTGTGAAGGAGCTCCCCCAAATTCCTATTTTGGTATGAAAAGTGCTGATAGTGATCCAATCACACGGAAGCAGTGAGAGGTGTTACAAGGCCTCCTACACACACACCCTTCAGCAGCCTCACACGTATGTGACCGCGTCACAGAGTAATAGTCCGTGAACGTCCCCACAGAGATTCATCGCCAACTCCTGGGCAGCAGAAGTGGACAAAACATGGTTCCAAGTTCAGGCCACAGCTTGAATATCAAATTATAGTATGAAAAGGCTGAGTGTTTTTGTGGTGAAAGCACCCGAATTCCTTGGAGGCAAAAAGGAAGCTCAGAATGAGAGAATAATGTCCCCAGGAAGATGGCTCAGGGTGGGGGGTGGGGGGAGCAGCTCTTCTTTCTCTCCAAAAAGCTTAAAATACCCAGTGCCTCCTGCCATCTCTGTCTTTCTGAATGACCCCCTTTTCCTTCCCCACTCCTCTGGGACCAGCTCAACTCCTGGCCCCCACCTCTCCCAGCAGGGTTTTCATCAAAGGCTCTCTATGTTTTCATCACAAATATAGTCCTAATACATTCTTAAAGGGGCTACTAACAATTGTGGGGCACTTACTGCGGCGGCGGATGAGACGGTTGTAGGCCGTAGCCTCGTGGATGTTTTTCTTTTAATGGGGGCATTGATTACGTATATTAGAAAAAATACAGAGCCAGCACTTGTGATCTCATAGATGTAGTTGCTCAAGATTTCTAAGTTAAAAAAAAATTAATTTCAAGTTGATTTCCTTTTTATAATTAAGTACAGAATAGCAGCGGCAACACCAAACTCCTGATTCTCTCAGCCCCAAATGTCTCCTCTTCCAGAGATCCCCATCTCAGTAAAGGGCACTGCTGTTGTTCCGACTGAAAACCTTGCAGTCCTTCTTGACTCTTCTTCCTCAGTCATGCACCCCACATTTGATCCACCAGCAAATCCAACTAGCTCTTCCTCCAAAATACAGCCCTCCTAAAAACCACTGAGTTTCACAGCACACTTAGAATAGAATCCAAGGGGCGCCTGGGTGGCTCAGTGGGTTAAGCCTCTGCCTTCAGCTCGGGTCATGATCTCAGGGTCCTGGGATCGAGTCCCGCATCGCGCTCTCTGCTCAGCAGGGAGCCTGCTTCCCCCCCTCTCTCTGCCTGCCTCTCTGCCTACTTGTGATCTCTCTCTCTCAAATAAATAAATAAAATCTTAAAAAAAAAAAAAAGATTTAAAGAATAGAATCCAATAGTCCATACCAGGGTCCAGAAAGGTCCCTTGGACCTGAGTGACCCCACTCCCCCAGTGCACTCTCTACTCCAGCCACACTGGCCTCCTTGGTGCTCCCCAAACACACGAGCCTTTGCATCCCTAGTCCCTCAACCAGGAATACTCCCTCCCGGACCCCCTACTTCGTCCCATCAAACGTTGAGAGGTCTTCCCCCACCACTCTAAAATGGCCCCTCCACCATTCTAGGAATCCAGACTATTCTTCCTCACAGCACCAACTGATGCTACATTGTTTACAATCTGCATTTATTCACTGTGACTGTCTCCCTTATCAGAACAGAGGCTTCATGAGGAAAGTGTCCCCTGTACCTACACAGTTTCTGCCACCCAGTAAGTGCTCAGTGACACCCGAGTGCTCAGAACTGAAGGTGGCACTTCATGGCTGGACTGTGACCATCCTGGGCTGGGACAGTCATGTGTTCGTTCATTTAATCCTAACAACACTCCTGGGAGTCCTTTCCGTTGGGAGCCAAGGTTCAGGGTTGTTAAGTGACTTGCCCAAGTCCCTGTGGGACTTGTACTTTTTTGTGAGGCTGCGAAGGGCCCAGGTTCCTTCGAACCCATCAAGCTACCTTCAAACCCTCTTCTTTTCTTCACAAGACCTTTTAAGGTACCATGCTGGCTGGGGACCAAAGGTGAAACTCCTGAGTGCTCTGCCATCTGGCCCCAGCACGCCCTCCCAGCAACACGTTGTCAGCAAACCCCCAGCCCTTCTTGCGGGCCTCCCCTGACCCAGGCGAATCAGGCCAGCCATAGCCCCTCAACACTGACGACACAGTGCCTTACGCACTGTGTCAGCGGTGGAGAGCTCCCTCCCCGTGCTGCAAATGCAGGGAGGGCGTGCACACTTCTTTATCTTTGTATCCCCAGGCCCTGCAACCCGACTAGGAACCCTCGAGGCCATCTGCTCCATGCTGATATTTGGGCCGCTCGTACCAGACTCAGGACAGTGGCGAGCCGGTCAGCAAGCCACACACGCTGCCTTGGACACTCGGAAACCCTGTGTGTCTTGGTCATCCTGGTGACGGATGGTTTGGTGGGACAGGCCTTGGGCGGACATCTCTGTCATCCCCTTGCCTCTCATCATGATGCCATGTGCCTAAAGCTAATCGTCCTGTCTTGAAAAGAATCCCCTCCCACCCAGGAACACATTCTGGAGCTGGCAAAGCTTCTGTCTGACCCGAGTTCCCTGGGCTCCATCACATTCAGGAAAGAAGGAAGCTGGAAGCCAGTCTCCACAGCGAGCCGTCAGCCCACAGCACCTACCTCTTCTAGCATTCACTACAGTCCAGCCTGTATTTCTGGAATTTTTATACGGGGTAAACTTATACAGGGGCCCTGTCCTTTGGGAGCTTACAAAGCAATGGGCCGGGCCTACCTAACTCAATGACAAGGCTGACCTGCAGAGCACTAGTAAAATAAAAGGGCAGTCAGAGGTGTGGAGGGGAAGAGAGCAATCCCTCCTGGGGAGACCTGGAAATTGCTAGGGTGGAAGGGCAATTTCAAGAGACAGTCTACACAAAGCTTGTCATTAGAATACAGCACTGAAGGTCATCCCTCCCTCTAATTCAGATGCTTTAAGACCCTCAAGGGCAGGAGGGCCAG
Organism: Nasua narica; assembly: GCA_028533885.1. Classification (NCBI taxonomy): domain Eukaryota; kingdom Metazoa; phylum Chordata; class Mammalia; order Carnivora; family Procyonidae; genus Nasua; species Nasua narica. The sequence goes on along the minus strand of CM052807.1, from coordinate 112,204,589 downwards.
TGTCTACTGTATCTCCGTAAGGCCAAGGCCAAGCACTGGACATGGCTACAAATGCTTTTTTTTTTTTTTTTTTTACAAATATTTATTGAGTGCCTGGCACCTAGAGGTGGGAAACGCTGGTGATATTGTTCATCATAGATCGTAAGCACAGGAGGCGGACAGATGCACAGGCAAGCACAACCGACCGCCCCATCTGGGGAGGACCCAGGGGCCCCACACCCTACACTGGCAAGTCAGAGCAGGCTCAGGGCGCCAAGATGTGTGTGTATCCACGTGCACGTGTGACAGGACGATGCAGGGGGCAAGACGCCAGCAACAAACTCATGAGGGTCCAGACTGGGGGTTAGGGTGAGTCTCAGGACATTTCTCCCACTGCCTGCTCTCACCTTACAGTTAAGGAAACTGAGGCATAATGCGTTAGAGCCAGGACCAGCACCCGGGCTGCCAATCTGGTCACGCTTCCGCAGCTCCTAGAGGTTAACAGGGTTTCTGGAATCAGACTCCCCGATGTTAACTCTGATTCTGCTACTGACTAGCCGTGTGGCCTTGGGCAAATGACCGCTCCTCTGTGCCTCGGTTTCCTCACCTGTCCAACGGGAATAATTGCAGTAGCTACCTCCCGGAGCTGTTACATAAATTAAGCTTACACCGTAAAGCAATTGGCAGGAAACCTGGGAGATGATAAGCGGTACACCAGCGGCTGCTGCGGCGATAATTGTTATTCTCCCACCGCCGCTCCGTGCCCGGGGTGGGCTCACCACCCCCTCCCCCCGCTATCTCCGCCGCAGCGCGCCACGCTCCCTTCCGGCTCCAGGACGCACCCCACCCTCGACGCGCCCTTGACGTTCGGGGTCGCTGGACCGCGAATCCCAGCCCCCGACGACCGGGCGGCAGCGCGCACGCGCGGGGCTCGCGCGGCCGCACGCGCCCCCGGCCTCGGGAGTGAGGGGGGGCCGGCCCGGGAGAGGGAGGGCGGCGGCCACACCTCGCCAGGGAGAAGGAGGCGGGCCAACGGCGGAGAGGGAGCCGCGCCTGCACCCGACAGGGCCCCCTTGAGCTCCCAACCCCCAGCCCGGAGAGCGAGTCGGTTCCTCACACTCTGCAGCAGGCTCCTCCTCTGCGCCGCCATCTTGGAGGGACCCCCGGGGCTGCGCCCGCCTCCCAGCAGAGCAGGCGAGAAGGGCGGCTAGAGCGGCTTGAAGCCGGCCGGGAGGATCAGGCTGCCGGAGAGCACGCCCACAGCGCCACCCCACGGCCAAAGTAGGATGGGGCGTGGAGCCGTGTATGCGCAGGCGCTGGCTTCCGCCCTTTCTCTCGTGGAGGAAAAGGGAGGGCTTCCGTAAATGATTGGCTCTCGCCCATTTTATTTGCGCATTTTCTCCAGGATGCTTTTCAGGTGGGGCTCCTAAGCTACCGGATTTGCGTTATGAACAGTTTGGCGTGGGGTCCGGTGAATTATTCATTCGCTCGATAAATAGTCATTGGGTGGCTACGCCTGGCCCTGTGGGGTGAATCAGCAACAAGACACCCTCAGAAAGCTGTTTTAATTGGGGAGGACATCATTTACATACGTAAATCATGTCGAGGTGGGCTAAATGGTAGGAAGAGAAGAAGTTTATGGATGTGGCGTGGGAGTGGAGGGCAGGCCAGGCGGAGGGAACGTCTAGTGCACAAGGCACGAGAAAAGGGAGCGTGTCACAGAAGGTCTCTGTGGGGAACAGAGGTGGAGGGGATGTGAGATGAAGGGCTGTGGGGTGGGTTCTGAACCTTGCCTGCTCCAGGCTGGAGTTGGGCTGTTCATGTGGTGGTCAAAGGAAAGCTGTTGACTTCTGAGCAAGCCAGGGACATGATCCCATTGGTAGAAAGATGCCTTTGACTACTAGGTACATATCAGATGTTTAGGAGTATTGGAGTGAAGACCAATTAAGGGAGTGTTGTGTTAGCTCAAGGCAAGAGATGATAGTAGTTTGAGTCTGCTGCCAGTGCCAAAGGGTTAGATTTTATTTAGATGAAATTGTCAGGGCTTGATTTATGAATTGGTTGGGGTTGTGATGGAAAGAGATTGGCCAAAGATTCTCCCAGATTTTTTGGGAAAAGAAAACAGCTAGGAAATGTTGGGGGAGGAGAAGGGAGCAAATGACCTTGAGTTCAGTTTGGACATGTTGAGTTTAAGTGCTTTTAAGACACGCAAGAAAAGAAGTCAGATCAGTCCTGAGATGGAGAGGACTAGAGAAGACCACAGCGAAGGAGCAGGAGGGGCTGGAGAGGCAGGGGAGCAGAGGCACATAGAACCCAGGGTGAGGAGGGCAATGAGCAACAATGTCACATACTTTTGGGAGATCTAGTTAGAAGATTACTGAAGAAAGTCCCAATAGGTTTAGCCATCCAGAGGCTCTTGGTGCAGGCAGTTCAGGTAGGAAGGTAGCACGGAAACCCAGATACAGTAAGTTGAGGAGCGGTTGCGATACGGGGACATGGAGACTTGAGAATCGGCAGTTCTTCCTAGCTGTGTGGGCTCTGAAGAGCAAGAGAAAGGGAACGGAACATGAGATTAAGTGTGTTTTCTTTTAGGTTGGGAGGAACTTGAGCCCGTTTAAATGCTGAAGGAAAGGCTTACTAGAGAGGAGCTGATAATTTGGAAGAGGGAAGGGGAGGCCATCTAGGTCTGGGTTGGTGACTCACCATCTTGTCCTATGGGCACAGCTCCATGTGGCCCAGGATGACTGCTTGAACTCCAGCTATTTCATCTGAGTTCCACCAGCAGGAAGGAGAGAGGAAGGGAGGAAGATGGCACTTCTCTGCCTCTTTTTTTTTTTTTTTAAATTAAACATTTACTTGCAAGCAATCTTCCCTTTTAAGGAGACTTCCAGAAGTTCCACCTGATGTTTCTCCTTACACCTCGTTGGCTATAAACTAGCCCCGTGGCCACATCTAGCTGAGGGGAGGTAAAGAAACCAGGCTTTGGACTGAGCTACAGTGGGTCCGGCTACAGTTTCCCTCACTAAAGAGGGATTGAGACGCGGATACTAGGACGCTGTGAACCGTCAGTGCCACAAAGGGGAATGGGAGGGACCAGGCAGTTTTTTGAGGAAGAGTCTGGAAGGATTCAGGATTTGGAGCCCAACCCACTCCATTCTAATCCCAACCCCATCTACTTTCACCTCTGTGACCTTGAACAAGGCACCTGAGCCTCAGGGTCCTCTGTAAAACGGGCAGTAATCTACCTTGCCGACTGCAAGGATTAAGTGAGGCGCTCAGAAGCCCTATCGTGGGGTAAGTGCTGATGTCTGTTACATTCAAATTACAATTTCATTTTTTTTAAGATAATAAACACATCCTGGGTGCCTCCTGCATGCCAGACACTTGTCAGATGCTTTTTCATCCTGGTTATTTCTCCCTGCAAGCTGGTCTTAAAATCATCCTTAATTTCATAAAACAGCAAGTCACCCAATAGGTAGAAGTTGGGATTCGAATCCGGGCCCCGTGACTGTGTGATAGGATGAGAAATATACATCCGGTCTTCATCTCTGGTACTTGGCTTCCTCAGTGACAGGGTCCCACCAGCATCTTTTGTTATAACATTTGGTTGTTCTCCTGGCTTCTGGAAGGGCTTGGAACTTTCCAGGTTACGGATGGGATAGGGGGTATCTTTTGTTATTTCACCAGAAGCCCCTTCAGCCGTCCTGGAGTTTATGGATGACAGTGGCTGGAAGGCCCTGGGTAACTTCAGGTGGAGGCTGGTTGCGAGAGGATCCAGTCCTGGGATTAGCCACTCCCGCCCCCACTTTGGAGGGGGGAGGGGTTGGGATTGAGTCCATCACCAATGGCCAATGATTTAAGCAACCATGCCTATGTCACGGAACCTCCACAAAACCCTGAACAAGGGGGTTTGGAGAGCTTCTGGGGTGCTGAAGGCATCCACATGCTGGGATGGGCCACACTCCAATGGCCCAGAAGCTCCTGCGCTCTGTGGATCTTTCCAGATCACCCCCTATGTACCTATTCATCTGGCAGTCTGTTTGTATCTCTGATAACAGCCTTTTTAATAAATCAGCAAAGTAGCTCTTTCCCTGAATTCTATGAGCTGTTTATACAGAAAATTATGAACCCCGAGGAAGGGTTCGTGAGGACCCCTGATTTGTGGTCCAATAGGACAGAAGTGGGGGTGGCCTGGGGTCCCACCACCTACGACAGGCTTCTGGAGCAGGGAGCTGTCTCATGGGATTCAGCCCTTAACCTAGGGGTTCTGGTGCTCCCTCCGGTGCTCACTGTCAGAATGGAGTGAATCACAGGGCACCCCACTGGTACCCTTGGAGAACGGAAGAGTTGTTCGCCATGCACACACATTTGTGGTCACAAGTCTTCCGCTGTTGCAGATAAGAACGCCCTGGTGGTAGGCTCCAAGGCCTTTGCGGGCAACCCTGTGAGGTCAGCAAACCCTCCGACGCCCCTCCCCCCCAGCCTGGTCTAACTGCTGGAAGGTCCCCGGACAACCCCGTGGTTCCCTGCCTCCCCATCTTTGCAGCTCCTTTCCCACTCGAGTACCTCGCAAACTTCTCTCCATGGGTCCTAGCAAACCAGAAGCCTTCCTGGAAACTGTTTTTGTGGGTTTTTTTTAATTCACACCCCAAGAATTACTCCCTCAGTCGGTATTAATCATTTAAAATCATGCTTGTTGTTTGCAGAGACCTTCCTGAGGGCAGGATCCTTGGCAGTTCAGCTCTCGGTCTCCTCACTGGCTCTAGAGAAACTTCTCAGTGAATGTGTGTAGCTTCTAAATGGTGAAAGAGGCAGAGCTGAATAGATACGTTGGTAAGCGAGGCAGCTGGGGGACAGACCATCTGTCCCCAGGTCCCCAAGTGACTTAGAGGGGAGCTGGGACTAGGACTTGGGGCTTCCGCTCCCCACCCCAACTCTTCTTTCCACACCTGATCACCTCAGTAATGTATCATGGTGGGTCCTCCTTCCAAAATTCCTCTGGCCTGGTTTCCCAGGTGATACAGTTTTGGAGTGTTGGCGTATTGGAGGGGTCCGGAGCTGACGTCTAAGAAAGAATTCTTGAGACGTCTTTGGTGCAAAAAAGGTGGTTTTATTAAAGCACGGGGACAGGACCTGGGGGCGGAAAGAGCCGCATTGGGGTCCTAAGAGTGGCCGATGATATCCTTTCAAGTTGGGAGGGGAGATGGCGGAAGTCTCTAAGGCACTTGGAAGCAAGATTTTCAGGACCTTGAGAGGCTTGTCGTTGTTTAAATATTTTATTTATTTATTTGACAGAGAGAGAGAGAGATCACAAGTAGACAGAGAGGCAGGCAGAGAGAGAGGGGGAAGCAGGCTCCCTACTGAGCTGAGAGCCCGATGTGGGGCTCGATCCCAGGACCCTGAGACCATGACCTCATCTGAAGGCAGAGGCTTTAACCCACTGAGCCACCCAGGCGCCCTGCTACTCGTTTAAAAACAGTCATTTACTATTGTCTATTAAAACCTTACTCAGGAGACCCTTCAGATGTATACCAGGGGGCTATATGCTTGGAGATGATTGCTAACGGCTATCTTGGGAGGGGGGGCAGTGGGTAGAGAGAAAGGAAGTTTCCAAAGGGATTTTTACCGGATCTTGGAGTTTTAGGCTACTCTCAGCTAAGGTAGCCTTTTACCTCCAGCAAAGTATTCACATGGAGGCAGCTAAGCTCCTGGAGGAAGGTCACTCTGCCAGTCCCAAGTACTTGTCAATGGGCTGCAAAGGAAATTGAATTTTTTTCTATATTCCTTTTGCGTTTGTTCTCCTTTGTTCTCCCTGTCTCAGCGAGACAGGGAAATCTGCCGTGGGCAGTTCCCCTTCTCCTCCGCGTGCCTGGGCACTGGGTTGTGACGTGGGTCCTGTTTTCCCCAGGACAGCCCTCTGGTTCATGCTGGGGTTTGCAGTCAATCCCTGACAAGCCAGAGGAACAAAGATCCCACAACCACTGAGCTTGAGAACCACTTAAAACAGCCGGAGAGCTCCAGACCCTCTCACCCGAGCCCAGATGGAAGGGCTAGCTGGCAGGGACCCAGGTCCCAACCCTGTGAACTGTGCACATGGCCCAGAATGTCAGATCACTCTGGCCTCTGCCCATGACCTTTCCAAACCCCAGGCCGTGGAGGAAAACGCAGTCGCGCAGCACGGGAGCCGAGAGGGCTGGGCACGGAAGGTCTGAGAGGCCCCGTGTCGTAGGCTTTCTCTTTCTCCCTGACGAGCTGGCAGCTTCCATCGGTCCCTTGTGTGGCTTTTCAGTGGCTGCTGGGACCCTGGTTTGCAGATAGCAGCTTGGAAAGATGATGCTAAGGACGCTGAAGAAGGTTTTGAAGGATATCCCATCATCTGCACGCCCGCCTTCCTTTTCAGTTTCTCCCTTCTGCCTGGGAACCCAGGTGGGTGAACCCTGGCTGCCGAGGGAGAGCACAGAGACCACCTGGCACCGGGCTCTTTGTCTTTCTGGATTTTTCCTGGTGCACGCGTTTTGCCATGTGGCTGCGTGGTTTTCCTATGGATCATCTTAATGGAGGCATCCTAGTACTTTGACTGGGTACACTTTCATTTCCAAATGTTCGCCACTAAGCTTGTTCCCACTGGGGGCCGTTACAGATAGCTCTGCGACAAACAGTCCTTTATGGGTTTAAAAACTCTTTGTTGAATTCCTCAGAGAAGCACAATGAAGTCTATAAGGGGGGAGGGGAATGATTTGCTTTATTTTAGCAAAGAGAAGAAAGAAAACTGGAGAGCTGGGACCCAGAGGGACAGAATCTGTGTCACCTGGGCTGATGGGCATCCAGGGTTTCTTGGTGCTGCTCTCTCCCTTTTCTTTTTATGTTTGCCATCTTTCATAATGAAAAATTTCAGATGCAAACACGGTCCCTGTCCTCAGCTCACAGTCCTGTGGGGGGAACATAGGAGAAACCAGGATCTAGCAGAGCGGTGTGACAAGTGCCAGGATGGGGCTAGGGGACCCAGATGAGGGCCACTTACCTCAGACTTAGAAATCAGGGAGGGCTTCCTGGAAGAAGTGACCACTGATGCCTGAAAGATGTGGAGGAGGTGGTCCCATGACACTGAAGGGAAGGGTGTTCCAGGCAGAGGTCCTGTCGGGAGCAAAGAATCGGGAGAGAAAGAAAGTGGCCCAGATAACGCCTGGTGCATTAGGTCCATCTGGCCTGAGTGTCCGTGAAGTCGAGCCAGAGCTGGAGCAGAGGGCGGGGGGCTGGCCCCGGGCGGCGCATGAACCTCAGCAGGAGTCCGGGTGGCCTCCAGGTGCCGGGCAGCTGAAGGAGGGTACGGTCACATCAGGATCTGAGGACTCCTCTGATTCCCAGATTCAGGACAGGTTGTGGGCGGTGGAAAGAGACGGGAACGTCCTCATCTTTGCAGCTTTTTGCTTCTTCTGAATTGCTCCCCTGAGATCGCTTCCAGAATTCTCACCCCGCCCACACACACTGTGCCCTCGATTTCTTGGCTGTTTTTGGTTTACCTCTTCCAGGAGGCCTTGACCTCTTCGAAAGCAGAGGCTAGGTCTTACTCATCTCCGCAACTCCAGAGTTTAGCGCATACAGCAGGCACTGAATAAATGCTTGTGAATGAGTGAACTTCCATTGAGCAACTACAAGTGCCAGGCACTGCTCTCAGCACTTTATACATGTTCCTTTGTGTGCAGGGTCTTCGTGACCCCGCTCCTGGGATGTGTTACTGTAATCCCTAGGTTAGTTCGGATCCTTCGTGAAGCAGCCACGTGAAGCAAGACGGGATTTGAGGGGAAAAAGGAGGCAGAGCCAGAGAAGGCAGGTCTGCCTCCTGGGGGAGGACTGGGTACGAAGATTCTCAGACAGCGGATAATACGGTCTTAGGAAAGTGTCGGCTGGGCAGCAAGAAAGTGGTCCAGCCACCGTCACTGGTTAAAGGGGTTCTGTCCCCGTGGGAACCGCCCTGCATAGCTCCCCTTTACACAGGCCCTGGCCGGGGGCAGCCCGCTCCTGCAACCTGGGCAGAAACACCAGAGCGGATCTAGAAGAATAGCAGCTGGACCCTTCTTGTCAAGGGTATGCACAGTTCCCATTTTACAGGCATGAAAACTGAGGCTTGAGAGGTAAGGTCACTTGCCCACAGTCGCACAGATAGGAAGGAGTTGAGCTCCTTTGCTTCGGAGAACATCTTTGTGACCGCCTACTCCGTGACCGTGTTGTTATGCATTGATTTTGTGTCCCCCAAATTCATGTGTGGAGGTCCTAACCCCCAGTGCCTCAGAACATGACCTTATTTGGAAGTCAGGTCGCTGCAGAAGTAATTAGTGGAGATGAGATCGCCCTGGAGTAAGGCAGGTCCCTAATCCGATATGACCTCATGGAAAGGGGAGGTTTGGACACAGAGGCACATGGAGAGAATGCCGCGTGAACCAGGCAGAGGGAGGGGTAATGTGCCTACAAGCCAAGGACTGGCAGAGACGGCCAGCAGCCCGCCAGGGGACGGGTCCTCCCTCACACTCTGGGAAGGAACCAACCCTGCCGCTGCCTTAGTCTTGCTTTTGGCCTCCGGGACTGGGAGAAGACGCATTTCTATTATTACAGCCCCCCCGGCTTGTGGTTCTTTGTTACGTCAGCCTGGCTGACCCAACACAGTGTCAACACCTTCCGTGGCAGCTAGTTACGCAGAGACACTCGAGGTGGCTTCCTGGAATGTTCTCCAGCCTCCACCCCAGCAGCATGAACAAGGATGGGATCCTTCCCAGACCTGGTTCCAGCTCCCAACCTGGGTCGCTGTGTTCCCGGCTGATACGCTGTCTTAGGAAAATCCGTTCTACCTTTTCTCCCGCGGCTCAACCCTCTGGAGGATATCCGTGCAGGGTACGGCTCTGGCCAGCCATCGCCAGGCCCAGCTGTGGCCACCCTCCCGTACCTGCCCCTCGGTTCTGCCTGTGAAGGCCCCTGGCTTCTGAGCCCCCCAAGGGAAAGAGGGCAGCCCAGGGCCACCTGCCAGGCAGGCTCTTTCCCCACTTGGTAGCCCCTCGAGGAATCTCTCCAGGCACTCCGGATTCCAGTTCCTCTAGGCCCCCACGCCCCACCCTAGGCTTCAGGAGTCCAGAGAAGAGGGAGTTCACTGGGAGATGGTCAAGAGCTGACAAATAAGGCAAAAGGTGTCTTTCCTGAGTACCCAGAGGGCCGTGGAAAAAGAAAGATCAGAATCTGAATTTCTGCTGGAGCGCAGCTTGCTAGCTGTCACTCCATTCAGCCATTCGTTCGACAGGTGCCTCTCACCTCGTGCCTGCTGTGGGCCTGACCATTACAGAGGGTAGTCTATGCAGTGTGACTGAGTCCACGAACTCTGGACACAGAGGGACCTGGTTCAAGTTCCAGCTCAGCCGCTTACTGTGTGGCCTTAGATGAGTTGCTTAACCTCTCTGAGCTTCCTCTGCCTCATCGGTTACATGTAAGTAATTTTACCATCACCTTTACAGGATTTTTTTTTTAAGATTTTATTTATTTATTTATTTATTTGAGAGAAAGAGAGCAGAGAGAGAGACAGCACAGGAGTGGTGGGGAGGGGCAGAGGAAGAGGGAGAAGCAGACTCCCCGAGCAGAGGGCCCGACTGGGGGCTCGATCCCAGCGCCCCAGGAACATGACCCAAGCTGATGGCAGATACTTAATACACCTTTGCAGGATAGGTAGGAGGATAGAATTGCTTTAAGTAAACGGTTTAGCGTTTAGCGAACACCCAGGACCCAGTGAGTGCCCCAGGCCTTACTGCTGCTCTGGAAGTCCCAGAGGTGAGTAGGGTTGAGTCCCAGTCCTTAAGAATTTGCATACTTGAGGAAGACAAGTGTGAATCAGTGATTACTGAACACATCATGGGTTCAGCACAGAAGGACCGACACACTGGATGCGGTGGGGAGGGGGTGGGAAGGGAAGAGGACAGAGAGGCAGAAATCTAAGAAGGCTGCTCAGAGGAAGCAACAACATTGGGCCATTTATCTAACTTCTCTAAGCATCCGATTGATTGTTTATTTTCTTTAATAAGTAACTCTAGGCAAAACTATAGTGACCAAAAGCAGATCAGTGGTTCCTAGAGGTGGGAGGAGGGAAAAGGCCCAAGGGAATTATTTATTTATTGGTTGATTGATTGATTGCTTGATTTTTGGTGTAAGGACTGTTCTGTGACTTGGTGATGGTGGTGGTGACACAACTATATATTTTTGTCAAAACTCAAAGTGTACACTTAAAAGTGTGGGTTTTATTGTGTGTAAATTATACTTCAAGAAAACAGAAAACAAAAAAGAGCTTTTAATTTGGTTTTATATCTTATAAAAATAATACATATTTAGGGGCGCCTGGGTGGCTCAGTTGGTTAAGCCCCTGCCTTTGGATCAGTTCATTATCCCAGAGTCCTGGGATCGGTCCTGAGATCCAGCCCTGTGTTGGGGGGCCCCTGCTCAGTGGGGAGCCTGCTTTTCCTTCTGCCCCTCCCCCTCCTTGTGCACTCACACTCTTTCTCAAGTAAATAAATAAAATCCTTAAAAAATAAAAATAATACATATTTAATGCAGAAAATGAAAAAAACAAGAGCAGAGAAAAATTATTAAATCACCGTATTCCAAGACCACTTAGATATAACTACTATTAACAATTTGGTGGGATGCCTGGGTGGGTCAGTTAGTTAAGCATCTGCTTTTGGCTCAAGTCATGATGCCAGGATCCTGGGATCGAGTCCTGCATTGGGCTCCTTGCTCAGCGGGGAATCTGCTTCTCCCTCTGGCTCTGCAGCTCCCGTTGCTTGTGCACGTTCTCCCTCTCTCTTTCTGACAAATAAATAAATAATCTTTTTTTTTTAATAAATAAAATCTTTAAAAAAAAACAATTAGATGAATATCCTCTGAGATTTTCATATATATAGTAGCATATGTATATTTCATGCTTTTCTTTTACAAAAATTAAATCTCACTGTACATATTATTTTATAACCCGCTTTTCCCACTGAATATTATAATTTGGATGTTTTATTTCATTATTTTTCTACAATAAAGTTTTTATTTCCCTCATGGTATCCTGTTATAAAGACACAACCAAGTTTAATTAACCAGTTCCCCTTGTGTGATGCCTGTCTGTTCTTTCTGGTTTCTCAGGAGTATACTCAAGGTTGCGTCGTGCTCCATAGACCAGAATTTCTTAACCTTCTCTATTTTAAGAATGCTTCTGACCGCCTGAAGAAGCCCCCCTCTTAAAATAATACTTAAAAATGCAGAGAGAGGCACCTGGGTGGCTCAGTTGGCCAAGTGTCTGCCTTTGGCTCTGGTCATGACCTCAAGGTCCTAGGTTGGAGCCTCGAGTAGGGTTCCCTGCTCAGCAGGGAGTCTGCTTCTCCTTTTCCTTCTGCCCCTGACCCCCCTACCCCACCCTGTGCTCATGCTTTCTCTTGCTCTCAAATAATCTTCTTTAAAAAATGCATAGAAAAAAAAATGCATAGAATAGGGGCGCCTGGGTGGCTCAGTAGGTTAAAGCCTCTGCCTTCGGCTCAGGTCATGATCTCAGGGTCCTAGGATCGAGCCCCGCACCGGGCTCTCTGCTCAGCAGGGAGCCTGCTTCCCCCCTCTCTCTGCCTGCCTCTCTGCCTACTTGTGATCTCTCTCTCTCTCTCTGTCAATAAATAAATAAAATCTTTAAAAAATGCATAGAATAATATACCAATGCTTACAAAGTAACCAATTATACTGAAGCATTTATCAAAAAATATTTTTTAATCTGTGCTGCGGTGATCCAAAGGTGTGAGACCTGTGGAGCAGAGCCACCCAGCAGAGCTGGAAGCCCACAGCGAGGAGAAGCCGAGCAGCCCCAGCCCCACCAGGCTGCAATCAGCGACAGCACCCCCCCCCCCAATGCTGACGGATGTGGGGCCATTGTTTGAACCTACTGAGTTTTGGAATCATGCCTTACACTGCAAGGCTCTCTGGTGTAGCGGGGGAGAGTAGCCTTCCTACAGAAAGCATCACCTAAGCTTACAATTAAACCTGGAGCCCAAACGGCAAATAAGCATATGAAACCGCCTTCTGCATCCTGGGTCATGAGGGAACCGCAAGTTGAACAACAATGAGATACTACTACACACTTATTAGAAGAGCTAAAATCCAAAACACCGACGACACCAGACGCCCAGGAGGATGCTGAGCAACAGGAATTTTCCATCGTTGCTGCTGGGAATGCAAAATAGCACAGACACTTTGGAAGTTTGGTGGCTTCTTACAAAGCTAAACATAGTCGTACCTTATGGTCCAGCAGTTGCGCTCCTTAGTATTTATCCAAATGAGTTGAAAATGACATCCACGCAAAAACCTGCACACAGATATTTATGGAAGCTTTATTTAGAATTGCCCAGACTGAAGCAGCCAAGATGTCCTCTGACAGGTACGTGGATAGGCCACTGTGCTACATGCAGACAATGGAATATTATCATAGATACAAAGAAATGAGCTATCAAGCCATGAAAAACACATGGAGGAAATGTACGTGCATTACTGCTAAGTAAAGAAGTCAGTAGAAAAGGCTACATACTGGGGTTATATACTGGGGCACCTTAGGGTGGCTCAGTGGGTTAAAGTCTCTGCTTTTGGCTCAGGTCATGATCTCAGGGTCCTGGGATCTAGCCATGCATCAGACTCTCTGCTCAGCGGGGAGCCTGCTTCCCCCTCTTTCTCTCTGCCTCCCTCTCTGCCTGCTTGTGATCTCTCTCTGTCAAATCTTTAAGGAAAAAGAAAAGAAAAGGCTACATACTGTATGATTCCAACTATACAGCATTCTGGAAAAGGCAAAACTAGAGACAGTAAAACAAATCAGTGGTTTCGAGGGTTCAGGAAGACACGGGGGGGGGGGGGGGATGAGCAGGTGAAGCCTGGGGGTTGGGTAGGGCAGAGCACATTCTCTGTATGATACTGGAATGGTGGACGCACCACATTATGCCTTTGTCAAAACCCATACAACGTGCAATATAAAGAGTGTCAATGGATGTTAATTGATATTAACTAATTAACTGATGTTAATTGATGTGGTAAACAAAGGCAAAAGAAAAATTAAATTTCCTCACTACCTACAGCCCGCTGACATGACCTTGAAACAGGCAGAGTGACCTTTCTCTAGGAACTCAGCTACCTCGATGTTAATACTTTGCAAAAGGCAAAAGGCAATCGTAGCCTGACCCCCAGGATCCTGTAAGCCTACTTTAACACATAAAAATTCCTTTGGAAACTTCCTTTATCTCTAAACCCCCAAGATACATGTTGGCAATCATCCCCCAAGAATACGACTGAACGATATACATCTGAAGGGTCTCATGACTAAGGTTTTATTAGATGGTAATAAATGACCCTTTCCCAACAACAGCTAGCCCATCAAGGACCTGGAAACCTTGCTTCTGAAATTCCTTGGAGACTTACATCATCCCTAACCCCCACCCAACTTGAAAGTGTATAATCGGCCTTTCCTCACGATCCCAGGGCAGCTCTTTCTGCCCCTGGGTCCTGTCCCCTTGCTTTAATAAAACCACCTTTTTGCACCAAATATATCTTAAGAATTCTCTCTGGTCTGTGGGTTCCGAATCCCAACATCTTTCCTACATCATTAACTATGGCCTTTAGTCAACAATAACATGTCGTTATTGCTTCATCGAATGTAAACAATTAAGGCAGGATGTTAATAATAGGGTAAACTCTGGGGGCGGGGAGCTGCGAAGTATATGAGAACTCTAGTTCCTGTTCCATTTTTATGTAAACCTAAACCTGCTCTAAAAAATAAAGTCTGTTATGAAGTGCCAAAAAATGGGCTATAATTATAGATATGCTGCTTCTTATTAATGCATTTAATAGCAAGCCCGCGTAACTTTGAACTGGCAATGAACCTTCAAGAGCTCCATGGCTCCGTGACTCGGTGGTCAGAGCCCCAGGTACTGCTGATTCTGCCGCGTTCGGAAGGGAAGAAAGTGCTCAGTCTCATCTAGAGGTCTCTGAAAATAAAGGTGCAATGTTTTTGTTCTCTGCCCAGCTTCCTGGGCTCCAATCAGCTAGCTTCCTTTGACCTGAGGGTCAAGTCCTAGAAGTGGTTTCGTTGGGTCAGAGTCTGCACACACGTAAGCTTTGGCTGCCAGTTGGAGAAGCAATTTCCAATCACCCACCATGCACAAAGGGCCTGTTCTCCTGCATCCTACCTGCAGCCAGTGGTCCTCAAATTCTTCGTCCCCCTCCACCCCCCGCCCCGGGGCCACTCTGTTCTTCCCCAGACTTCCAAGCAACTGCTTCCCCTATAACCTTGAAAATGGCAGGTTCTAACGATGCAGTTTGTTTGAATATTATCGTGTTGGTGAGATTGGTGGGGCCCGGGGCCGACGCCAAGAAAGAATCTTGAGATGTCTTTGGTGCAAAAAGGTGGTTTTATGAAAGCAGGGGGACAGGACCCGTGGCTGCCTGCTGCTGCCGAAGCCCAAGGATTATGAGGAGGTCCTGATTATATAGTTTGGGACTGGGAGAGGTAAAGATAAGGGAAGTTCCAAGAGGACTTTCATGTGCTAAAGAAGACGCGGGCTCCCGGGGAGCAACGTTAAAATCTGCCTATTCATCAATGGGCGGCAGGTTGTAAAGACGTTTAATTTTATCTGTATTTCCTACTTCTTTTGTTTCTCACCTCACCAGCATCAGCAGTTTTTTGTTTTTTAAAGATTTTTTATTTATTCATTTAACAGAGAGAGAACACAAGCAGGCAGAGAGGCAGGCAGAGGCAGAGAGAGGAGCAGGCTCCCTGCGGAGCAAGGAGCCCGATGCGGGACTCGATCCCAAGACGCTGGGATCATGACCTGAGCCAAAGGCAGTTGCTTAACCAACTGAGCCACCCAGGCGTCCCAGCATCAGCAGTTTTAAGATGCATTCTCCCTTGGCACCCCAGGACCAAATAATCTTATTAAAGCGAATATTTGATGATTTGATAGATTACAAATGGTAGTGCAATTCGATTTAATTTGTGTTTCTATGATTACTCAGGAAATGGGTCTTTTTTGGATAAGTGTGTTGGTGCACTTTATTTCTTTTTATGTGAATGGTCTGTTTAGATCACGAACCTATTTCTGTCAACATGTTGGAAATACTTTTCCCAGTTTTGTGTTTTCGTTTTAACTTTATTTTTTGACATACTAAACATTCCAGTTTCGACTAACGAAATCCCTCAGTGTTTTCCTTTGTGGTCTCCGTCTTCTGGGTTTTGTTGAGAAAGAGCTACCTGACCCCAGACTAAAGTAAATACTCACTTAACTACGGTCATGTTTATTCTATTTGGGGTTAAATGCCGTGGAAGGGTTCCAATCTGGTTGTTTCCATACATGTTGCCAATTTCCCATGAAAGCCTTTCATTGATTAATCTCTCCTTTTCCCCACTGCTTTAAAATGCTGCCTTTATTAGTTTTGTGAACCTTATGCACCAGTTTCTTTGTTCTTGAAATCCCTACTGTCCAGAGATGGGACAACGATTAAATGAAGTAACATTTTCAGAGCCTGTAGCATGGGGACACAGAATCCGCTCCAAACGCGTTGGTTCTCTGCCCTTCTTCTCCAGACCATTACTCCCTCCTCATGCCATATGCTTCTGCGGTTTGACCTCGGGATTCTGGGAATGGTTCCAGCCACACAGAAGGTGCTTCTTACTCAGGTCTCACCGTTTGGCCCCCAGACTTCTTTTTGGTCTGTTAGCGTCTCAGCCAAGGTGACCTTGCTCAGGAGGGCTGGGTGGGTGAGCTGCCAAGAGAAGATGGTTTTTACCCAGTGCAGAGGACTTGGTGAGGGTGGAGGGGGAGTCAGGCAAACTTCACAGGAGAGGTTCAGGAGGGGAGAGGAATTGGGCAGGGAGAGAGGAGAGAAAGGGCCTCCTAGGCCAAAGGAATAGGGTGATCAAAGTGAGAGTGGGAGGGAGTAGTGGCAGAAATCAAGAGGGACAGGAAGCTGGGCCAAGTGTGTGTGGGGAGTGTCTGTGCATGGGAAAGGGTAGAGATTCATTAAAGTGGGAGAGTCCCTTGATCACACGTGTATTTTAGGAAAATAAGCCCAGGCCCGAAGGCAGGCAGGGAGCCCTAGGGGGCTGCTGAGATAAGGCAGATAAGATAGGGTGGTAACCAGGACCAGGGTGATGGCCTCAAAGACAAAGGGAAATGGGCGGTTTTCAAAAACATCTCATTAGCTAAAAAGAGAAGGACAGGCAATGGTTTGGAGGTGGAAAGAGGGATGTGAAGGAGGATCCCCAGGTTCCCGGCTTGGGCAGCTGTGTCGATGGCGAAGGATTTACTGAGACGGGAGCACTAGAAGGGGAGCACGTTTGGGCCCAGGTTGGGGAGAGCAAGAGATCCATTGAAAGGGTTGGGGATAGAGAGGACAGGGAAAAAGGCAAAATCTGCAAAACTCGGTGTGTTCTTGTAGGCATTCCAGGTATCTTTTACGGAAAGGCAGAACCAAGGAGGTGGCACAAGTGATGGTGGGAAGGGGATGGTTTGAAAAATATTTAGGAAGTTGAGTCAACAGGATCTGGCAGATGCTTTGATTTTTTTAAGAGAGGGACAAAGCCCGGGTATTACGACCAGGGAGGGGAACCAGGCCTGAAGGGGCCTGTCTCTGGAATGGTGAGCGCAGGGAAAGGAGGAGGTTTAGTGGGAAGATGCATTCGTTAAGGCAATAATTCGCAAATAAGCACCTACTCCATGCCAGGCACTCTGTACTTAGGAGGGAGCAAGGGCAAAATCTCCGCTCTCGTGAGACTTAAATTCAGGGAAAGCTAGACAATGAAGAAACGAACAAACACATGTCAGGTGGTAAAAAGTGTTGCGGAGGAAAGTAAAGTGGGGGTGGGGTCTGCAATTTTAAAAAGATATTTTTATTTTTTTATTTTTATTTTTTAAGTAAGCTCTACACCCAGCGTGGGGCTGGAATTCATGACCCTGAGATCAAGAGTCACATACTCTACCAACTGAGTCAGTCAGGCACCCCAGGTCTGTAGTTTTTCAAAGACATGACCAGGGACAGTCCCATTGACAAGGTGTCATGTGGGCAGAGACTTGGAGGGGCAAGAGCATTCTAGGCAGAGCACACGGCACGTGCAAAGGCCCTGAGGCAAGAACATGTTCTAGGAACGTTGAGGGAGCCAGTGTGGTGGAGCAAGGAGGAACAGTGTGGCAAAGCAAAGGGAGGAGATGGGAGATGATGGGATGGGAGGAATGTCGGAGACCGATCCTGTGGGGCCTTGTAGCCCAGTGTAAAGACTCCAGCTTTTACGCTAAGAAAGCCAGGGTGGCTTTCTGGAGAGTTTTGAGCAGAAGAGGACCCTGGATGGCTTGTATTTTAGAGGCTTAGTGAGTAAGAATTCCTTGGTCACTTCCTAGCTGGGTAGTGACCTTGGACGAGTTATTGGATTTCTCTGCGCCTCAAGTTTCATAATATATAAAATGGGGATAATATCAGCAATCATTTGGTATGGTTATTGCAAGGATTAAATACAGTTAATATAAAGAAAGCCCTTGGAACAGGGTCCGGCACATTCCAAGCACCATTGACCGGGAGCAGCAATTGCCATAATGGCCACTAAGGCTGCTGGTGTTGAGAATAGACTGGAGGGGGCCAGGGCGGAAGCAGGGACGCCATCTCGGCAGCTCCTGCAGTGGTCCGGGGGCCCCGGAGAATGGTGAGGATGGCTTGGACCAGAATGGTTATGGTGGAAGTGGGGAGAAGTGGTCGGAATGGGGAAGAGCTGATAGCATCTGCCCGCGGATCAGACGTGAAATACGAGAGGAAGGGAAACCACAACGGCTCCAAGGAATTTTGCGCTGAGCACATGGAAACTGTAAGTTGCCATTCTGAGATGGGTGGGCGACACCACGAGTCTGGCTTTGAGTGTGATGAATGGGAGACATCAACTGGATATCTCAGGGTAAAAGCAGGCAGTTGGATAAACAAGTGGCCCAAGTTCGGTACACATGCTTGGGAGCGATCAGCAGACAGTGGCTCTTTCAAGCCGTGGGACCAGATGGGCTTACCAAGGAAGCGAGTGTGGATGGAGAAGAGGGCCAAGGGCGAGCCTGGGAGTCGGCCGTGCTGACAGCAAGGGCTCGACCGATGCCACCACCCAGCTGATGTGATTTTTGAAAAGCCTGCACATTTTTGACAAAGCTCGAGGAAAAGGTTTTCGGTTTTCTCAGCGATCTCTCCAATGTTTGAAGTAGCATTTTAGGACACAGGATTGGGACAGGCTGGGGAAGACAGCAGAGATGGGTAAGCACAGGGGAGGACGGATGGGTGACCAAAGCTGAAACCTTTGCTGATCCAGAGACATTCTGAGCGGGGCGATTTTTGTGTAAAACTGGCTTTAAGGATATGGGAATTACCAATACAACCATACGCTGGTATAAAAATAATTTAACAAGAGGCAGTAGCTAAGAACATGGATATTTAAAAATGATTTAATTATTTATTTGAGAGAGAGCAGAGGTGGGGGGAGGCAGAGGGAGAGAGAAAGAGAGAGAGAGATCTCAAGCAGACCCCTTCTCTCCGCACTGAGCACGGAGCCTGATGCTGGGCTCAATCCCATGACCCTGAGATCGTGACTTGTGCCGAAATCAAGAGTCAGATGCTTAACTGACCGAGCCCCCCAGGCGCCCCAAGAGCACAGACTTTGAAAGTGGATGCACTCTGACTCTTCAGGCTCTGCCCAGCGTGACCCCAGCTCTGCCAGTTACGTGGCCTGGCTCCTCATCTCTCAAATGGGCTCAGCTTCGAGTCTCTAGTACAGGCGTTGAAAGACGTGAAATAGATATGCTAATGAAGTGCTTAGCATAGCTCTGGCCCTACACACACACACACACACCCCACACGTTTTTCTTCTCTACTACCACTAGCACCAACACTTCTGACCCCAACACGTGGGGTTTTTCTCA
Source organism: Nasua narica (assembly GCA_028533885.1). Taxonomy (NCBI): domain Eukaryota; kingdom Metazoa; phylum Chordata; class Mammalia; order Carnivora; family Procyonidae; genus Nasua; species Nasua narica. Next base: position 112,185,630 of record CM052807.1, on the reverse strand, counting down.
CATTGACCTGCTCTCTGACACCAGCTGGGGGTCCCGAAGCTCAGCTCAGTTCTGACCTGATCTAACTAGAGTTAGTGTCAGATCCCACAAGTTAAGGGCTCAGTCCCAAGACTGCCCTCACTTCAGATGTTAATGGAAAGTTCTGGTCTCCTCTACTTTGGATCTGCTGGCTATAGAAATCAGGGGTTGCCTCCTGAATAAGTCAATAACTTGCTAGACTGACTCACAGAACTCCAGAAAATGCTTTGCTTTCTATTACCTATTTATTGTAAAAGGCTCCGACCCAGGGAGAGCTAGATGAAAGGGATGAATAGAGCAAGGTGCCTGGGGTGGGGGTGGGGCGTGAAGAGGTTCCATGACCCTTCTGGCTGCATCACCCTCCTAGCACCTTGAAGTGTTCACCAGTCTAGAAGCTCTCAGAATCCCTTTGGTTAGGATTTTATATGGAGGCTCCATCATGGAGGCATGCCTGATTCAATCATTGGCCCTTGGTGATTGCACTCAATCTCTAGCCCCTCTCCTCTATCCAAAGGTCAAGGGTGGGGCTGAAATGTCCAGCCCTTTCGTCCCATGGCTGGTTTCCCTGGCCTCCCCCCCCCCCCCCATCCTTAGGGGTTTTGCAAAAGTTACCTTGTTACTATGCACGCAGGTGTGACTGTAACGGGCTTGCTAGGAACACCACAAAGTGAACCTCTTCACCCTATCATTCAGAAATTCCGAATTTCTGAATGATAGCTCTGTGCCAGGAACTAGAATTGGGTGATCAAATTTATTATAATTCTAGCCACTATGACAGGACCGCAATTAAGTGTTGCTATCTAATTGACAAGGAGACTAAATGGAAAGGAGGAAAAAACCGACTCAGAATAGAAAGAACTTTTCTTTCTTTCTGGGTGGCTCAGTTGATTAAAGGTCTGCCTTCGGCTCAAGTCTTGATCCCAGGGCTCTGGGATCAAGCCCCTCGGTGGGCTCCCTGCTCAGCGGGGAGTCTCCTTCTCCCTCTGCCCCCGGCTTGTGCACCCTCTCTCTCTCTCTCTCAAAAAAAAAAAAAAAAAAAATAAAGAAAATCTTAAAAACAACAACAAGAATAGAATAGGATGAAGGAGCAGTGGAGAGGGGACTGGAATCAGTATTCTGGGCAAGGCTGAGCTCATAGGTGTGTGAGATGTGCAGTTAGAGGGGCCTCCCAGCTCAGAATGGACCCGGTTCTTGGTTTAACGCTCTGCTCTCCCCATCTTGAAATTTGTAATGATTTGCTCCTTGAACCTGTGTTTCGTAAAGGAAGTCCAACGGGACAGGGACGCATGCGTGCGAAGATACACCAGGTGGTGGGGAGCCGGCCCTGGCCAGCAAGTCTGGAGGGCGGTGGGCCACATGGGGGCCGAGCAGTTGGCCTGGCGGCCCGGCGTGCACCCGCATGGCGGGGCAGTCTGGGATCCGGGCCCAGATTGGCAGCAGCAGAATATGGCTATAGTCCACCAAAGTCAGGGTGAGAGAAGGGCCCCCCCGTCTCCCAGAAGAGCCCACCCAGAAGATCTACACAAACAGAAGCTCGGCAGCCTAAGTCTGGGGCAGGAACTTCGAGCACTTGGGCAGTGAACAGTCAGTAAATTATCACAAAACCAAAGCCTACACGTGGACATCACAATAAAGCATATCTGGGAGTTGTCAATTCTTCAAAGTCTAGAATTCCTTTTTTTTTTTTTTTTAAGATTTTATTTATTTATTTGACAGAGAGAGCTCACAAGCAGGCAGAGAGGCAGGCGGAAGAGGAGAGAGAAGGAAGCAGTCTCCCTGCTGAGCAGAGAGCCCGATGCGGGGCTGGATCCCAGGACCCTGAGATCATGACCTTAGCTGAAGGCAGAGGCTTTAACCCACTGAGCCACCCAGGCGCCCCTAGAATCCCTGGTTTTGAAAACAGTTGCAACATTGCAAAGCAAATATTCAGAGGCTTACAACTAGAACTCAAATTTAAAGCTCACATTTTACTTATTTATTTATTTAAGGTCACGTTTTATAGAAAATCATTCTATTTTCATGTGAAGCTTCATTATTTACGAGAAAGGCAATTTTAAAATTAACTTTTCTTGTAATCAAAGGGCAATTATGTGCATAAATAGGTTATTAAAATTATAGACAAATTATGAGGTCGAATGCAGGCTCCCACTATTAGAAATTGCACAGTTGAGTTTCCCACATCTCCTAAGTGCAATGTATGAGCCTCACCCTGCGAGAGCCTCCTTGGAGATTACTTAGTATCTCTTGTGCCAAGTGAGTATCACTTTCAGTTTCTTTCTTTCTTTTTTTTTTTTTTTAAAGATTTTATTTATTTATTTGAGGGGGAGAATGAGAGAGAGAACACGAGCAGAGGGGAGGGGCAGAGGGAAAAGGAGAAGCAGACTCCTCACTGAGCAAGGAGCCAATATGGAGCTGGATCCCAGGACTGGGGGATCATGACCTAAGCCGAAGGCAGACACCTAACTGACTGAGCCATCCAGGCGCCCCTAACTTTTAGTTTCTTGTACAGCTACACAAGGCACAGAAAATGTTAGAGGAAATATTAAAGTGTCATTGTATAACTTACTTATAAAATTAGATTCAGGCATATGTGAATTTGATTTGTCGAAGACTTAAATCTTTTGACAAATTGTTCTGCAAGAATCATCAGCTCTGAATGTACTAATTATAACAAATTTTTCTTGCAATTTTAAGTTTATGATGTCACTTTTGTGACCCCTATTTCATTTTATAAGTAATCAAATATTTTGAAAGGGAAAAAAATTTTTAATTTGGAAACTTTAATGGTATTTTTTTTTTTTTTTAATTTTACTGCTGTGTGTGTCTGTGTGTCTGTATAAGTAGGCTCCACACCCAGCATGGAGTTCATCTGGGGGTTTGAATTCAGGATCCTGAGATCAAGATCTGAATTGAGATCAAGAGTTGGGTGCTTTTGGGTGCCTGTGTGGCTCAGTGGGTTAAGCCTCTGCCTTTGGCTCAGGTCATGGTCTCAGGGTCCTGGGATCGAGCCCCGCTTTGGGCTCTTTGCTCAGTGGGGAGCCTGCTTCCTCCTCTCTCTCTGCCTGCCTCTCTGCCTACTTGTGATCTCTCTCTATCAAATAAATAAATAAAATATTAAAAAAAAAAAAGAGTTGGGTGCTTAACCAACTGAGCCATCCAGGCACTCCTTTTTACTGCTTTTTGAGTAAGAGGTCCAGAATATTATTTAGGGGCTCTGATTCTGAAAACTAGTATTTCTTTGAGAGAATTTTCATAGTTCCCCGAATTATTCTCTGTTAAAGCCCTTTCAGGCTTTTACTGGTTTCTGTCAAGTCCAAGTAATGGCCATCATGTACCATGTTCTTAAATTATTTTTTATTATTTTAATTTTTTAAAATATTTATTTATTTTACAGAGAGATCTCACAAGTAGGCAGAGAGGCAGGCAGAGATAGAGGGGGAAGCGGGCTCCCCACTGAGCGGAGAGCCCAATGTGGGGCTCGATCCCGAGACTCTGAGATCATGACCTGGGCGGAAGGCAGAGGCCTTAACCCACTGAGCCACCCAGGCGCCCCTGTTACCATGTTTTAAAACCCACATCACAGAGTCTAGGGCTGATAATCTTCGAAGGTTGGGATGACCACTGTGATGTCCTCCTTATCCCAATCTGGGAGCCATCTTCTCCAGCTAAGGCTCATTCTTCTGAGTAGCACCCCCCCCCCCAACTCCCACTCCCCAAGGCAGATCCAAGTCCTTTGGATTCAGATTTTAATTTTTGAAGTCCTTTGGCAGATAAGGTATGTGACAATTACTTTGGTAACTCTGAGTGGAAGAAATTGGTGAATAATGATGACAAAAACAGAAAATGCAAATGGAGGTTGGTGTGACTATTAAGTCATAATAACGATGTGATAGGTCTTGTTAACAGTGACTCCGCACATGCACTTCGCTGTCTGATTGGTTCACAGTTCCATTCGTCTTCTGGAAGCCTGGCAGGGAAGGGGAACGGGGGTGGGAGGGTGGGAAGGGTTGTTACAGGTGAGGCAGCCTTCCAGGGGTAGTGAAGCTCTTGTGATTGCAAGCAGTTGCAGCCCCCAGCCCTCCTTAAAGCAAGAGGAGGTTGGTAGACCCCAAGTAGACTGGAACTCGTGCTCTGCACTTTCTCTCTGAAATGCGCCTCCTCCGAGGTCTCCTCCAGCTTCCTTCCACTCCCGATTGACCAATCCTTCCACCCCATCGTGGAGGGAAGCAATCTGATTGGCTTAGTCATGGGGGGAGGGCGGTGCCTTTTAATGCTGCCTTGGGCCCTCTGCCCTGCCACCCATCAGCCTATGGAGGTGCGCCCTGTGGATCAGGTGCTCACCTCTGTCCAGTCAGAGGCCCCGCAGCTGGACTAAGGCGGGACTTGTGGACGGCCATGGTGTGGGCGTGGCCACAACTGTGAAGGAAGGGCTGACACAGAGGCCGGACCTCGCTTGCTCCTCTCCGACCACCGAGCTCCTGCTTCTGCTGCGGAGTAGTTCTCACATCCACCTTAGCCCTTCTTACCCGAGCCATCCCTTACCGATCCGCTCTTTCCTGAAATATATCTAGATTTCCTCCATTTTCCTCATGTCCGTGGTGACCGACCTGTCTGAACAACGGGCAGCAACGCCTTGGTTGCCATGTGACCACAGGAGTGGTCTTTTCAAACACGCACGGGGATGGTCATCTGCCCGTCAGTGGGTTCTACATCGCTCAGCAGGAGCCAGACCTCCGACGGAAGCCTGGAAGCCCTGCACGGTGGGACCCCGGAGTACCCTGTGGCCTGTCCCTCCTCTTCCTCCTCCTCTCCAGTGTGTCTGCCTGGCCTGCCTTCCACCGCCCCCAAGCAGGGCAGGGACCTCCGCGTTCCAGATCTTCTCCTCAGATCGCTCAGCACAGCCCAGCCCCTTGCCGCTGACCACCTGCTCATCGCGGCGAAGGGTCGTCTGCTCAGAGGGGTCTGTATCTGAGCGCAGGTCTAGCCGGCATCATCCGATGGTCTCTCAGCACTTGCCGTAGCTTACATTTCTGTTTGCATGTTGGTTTCGCATCTATGCCTCATGCCGGAGGACTAGTCTGTGGGGACAGGGGCTGTCTACCTTGCTCAGTGTTGACCCCTAGAGCCCAGCACCGTGCCTGGATACATGGCCCAGCTCACGGCCATACCTTTAACTCGCGGCCTGCGAACCTATGCGTAGATCTGGATGGAGGCTTGGGTGCCTCTGGGGATTGGGAAAGGGACCAGGACAGGGAATGGCGACGGCGGTGTGTGTGCACATGTAGGCCCATGCGCGGGCACGCACACACGTCAAGCTGGGGGGCACCGGCTTCAACCGTCATGATCTCACTTGTACTGATCAGTAAGAACAAATAAAGCAGGAGCCAAGTTGGGGGCCGGGGGCGGAGAGGGAATGGGTGACCCCAAGCCACACCCAGGAAGCACAAAAGCACTGACACACTGCGGTGGGTTTGTCTTCACTTTATTACTATGTCACCAGAAGTCACCACCTTCACTTGGTTCACCACAAATGGACAGATGTCATAATGGAGGGTGTCACAGGGCCATTGGATTCACTCTTGAGACTTAACCAGGTGGTGGGGGAGTCCAGAGTGGGGGCCCAGGATGGGGACCGCCATTCACTGCACACACGCACACACACAGAGATATATTTGTGGAGCCTTATTTTATACATCTTATATATAGAAAATATATATATTTATACTATACACAGGCAGTTATGCTGCGGGAGGGCCGGGACACCCAGACAAGGGCTGTGGGCACCAGGGGACGGGGAATGTCACATCAAGGGGCAGCGCTGGGAGATGGCTGGACCAGCCCATCCTCCCGCAAACTCTTGGGAGGGGTGCTCCCCCTTCCTGCTCCTTAGAGAATCAAAGGGGTCTTGGGCCAAGGTTGGGGGGCCCTCAACGGGCTCTTGGTTACATGGGGGAAGCCTAGAGCCCCCAAGAGTCTTTGAAGATCAAAAATCACAGGGGAGTTTGGAGTAAGGGAGCAGATGCCAATCCCTGGGGAATTAGTCCGACTGTCACACCCCCAGGTACCAGATGCCACACCCAGGCAGACGGCCCATGACCTTGCAGGGTGAGTGTTAACTCAGAAGCAGGAGGCATAGGTCCTCAACTTCTGACTGTGTTGTGTAACTTTGGACAAGTGGCGAGCCGACTCTACGTTCTCTAAGGGTCCTTGCAACTCTAAACTTGTGTGGAACCCCGCTTTCCTGGGTCCTCTCTTATGCTTGGTGGAAGGAGGGAGGCCAAACTCGGCAAGGTCAGGCTGCAGGGGGCAGCCTTCTCCAAAGAAAGGGTTGGAAGCAAAGGAGAGACCGAGGGAGGCAGCAGGGAGGGAAAAGAGGATACTGTTGGCCCATGAGCACAGGTTCTAAGTTTGGGGCCCCCAGGGGGCTCTCCTCAGCCAGTGGAAGAAGCAGGGCACCCCTACCAACGCCCCCAGAAGGGCAGTCAGGAGCCCTGGGTCCCAGCCGAATCCCGCCCTCTCCCCATTTCTCACCTCCACCACTGGTGGGCCCCCGCCCACACTCAGCCTACACTCAACCCCTGCCTGGGCTGTACCCCAGGTCGAGTGAGGAATGCAAAGCGAGAAGATTCCGCGCCCCTCCCTCCTGGCACCCCTCCTGTAAACTTGCCCCGTCTGGGGTGGCAGGGACAGTCTAGAAGAAACACCCAGGGAATCGGTGAAGCTTAAGTGGCACCCTGCCCTCAGTATCAGGAGCAGCTGGTTGGTGCCTGGGGAGAATGGATGGGCAGCACCCCGTCCATGGGCAGGGCAATGTTTGGTGGGGAGTGAGCGCGGGGAAGGACCTCTCTCGGCCTCCCGTGTGCGCACAGAACCTCACTTTGCCAGAAGTGCACCCACAACCACCCATGCCCTTACCTGCTTTGCAAACCTTGTCTGGTATGGGCTCCGCTGCTCGGCCTGGTAGATGCCACCACCCCATCCCATCCCCACTTGGGCCACTGGGGAGGGGCTGGGGTACCAGAGACAGAGCGCCTCCTGTTGCTCGGCGGCCCGGGGTTCTCTCCTGTCACTGCTGCCCCTCATGAGGACTTGTACAGGCTCAAGTTCAGATCCCTGCTCTACTGCTAACTCGTTTACACTCTGTGAACCTCAGTTTCCCCTTCTGTTAAGTGGACAAGGATGCTAATTTTCAACCTAGGAAATTCCTTCTTCCCTCACCACCGTGCTAACTGCTGCCCATCCTCCCGGCCCCTCCTAGGGGCGCCGCACCCCTTGGCAAGCGCTGGAGAGCACTCTGCCCCCTAGTGGACCCCGGGTACAGCAGCTGGCTTGGGGCGCATCTTGCGTGTCTTCTGAATCCCGGGCACAGGATGGTTGCTGAGTCAATGGGCAAGTGACAATCACCTGCCTCTGAGGGTTCTCGTGGGGGCATGGGGTGCTGGTGGTGGGAACCGCCAGCGTGGTGCTAAGCCCTGGTCCTGCTCCCCGGGGCACTGGCCAGTGGATGCGGGGCCTCATGCCCCCCGCATCCCACGCCTCTCTCTTCTTTAAGGCCTCCCCCTCTCCATCCTTTAAGGTTCAGTGAAGAATCCCTCCCTCCCCCAACCCTCCTTGTGCCTCTGGAGACACCTGCTACCGACCGGCTCCAGCGCCCCTGCCCTCTCTCTCCTGACTCCCACAGGGAGACTGTCCTCTCATCGGGCCTTCTGGAAGGCCAGTGGAAGGCCTCTCCTTGTCCTTGGCTGTTCCAGCCTGAGCTCCTGGCTAACCCCGGCTGAGGGGAGGATGACACAGTGTCCCAGATCACTTCTGTTTCCTGGGAGGTCACAAGGGCAGGGCAGGGACTCGGGGCACCTGCTGGGTGGCTGGGGCCAAGAAACCCAGGCAGCAAGCCCAGCTCTGCCACTTTACTGTGACCGTGGGCCGGTCGCTCCCCGTTCTGGGCCTCCTCGTCCACCCAGCCCTGGGCAGGGACAATGGTCCGTCCTTTGGGAGGCCACGAAGAGGGAGCTGGAGCTCCCGGTGGGGCATGCGCAGCATGGAACAGCACGTGGGGAAACAAGCGAGTTAGGCGGGCGCCCTTGGCCCTCCCACCCTGACTGGAGGCTGGGGGAGAGGCCGGTGGGGCTGTGGGGAGAGGGGCCTGGAGGCAGGGCTGTCCCATTGGGGGAAGCAGCCGGGCAGAGTAGGCCCTCGGCTTGCAGCAGAATCAGGGTTCTCTTACGGGCTGAGGTCCCCAAGGCCTCCCAGAGTGACAGGAACACTGAGCGGTGGAGCCCCAGGCTCGGGGACGGGGAAGGCAGGGAGGGCAGAGGACAGCAGGGGCTCTCCGGTCAGGTGGCCTGGGCTTGGCCCCAACTCTATCACTGGCTGACTGAGTGACCCTGGGCAAGGGACCTTGACCTCTGCAGGCCTCAGTGTCCTCAACCATAAAACGGCGACTGCCCCCACGCTCGTAGTAGGGCTGGGTGACAGCCCCCAGTGTCCTCCAGGTGTCCCCATGCACCCCGGAGCCAAACCTTTCCGGCTTCATCCGGTCTATCTTTCACACCAGTTCCCACCTCCGGGACCAGCGGGGCCCCTCTGCACCTCGTCCTCCCCCTTCCCTGGACCCCTGGTCTCACTGCCGCTGTCAAGCCCATACCTGACACGCAGTAGGCACCTGATGAATGCTCGGTGACACGACGCGCGAGTGCAAACGTCCCCAGCCCTGCCGGACAGCCTTGCACATACGTGGACACGCACCCCCAACACCTTCCCGCCCCATCCCGCCCTGAGCTGCCCTGGACCTCAGCGCAACAAGCCAGAGGCTGCGGAGGCGCCGGGCAGGGCAGCCTGGGAGGGAGCAGGGGTCCGGGTGTGGGCGGGGGGGAAGGGCCGGGGGGAGGGGCAGCTAGGACTGGGGGTGGGGGACAGGCGAAGGGCAGGTGGTCACGGCAGCTCAGTAGCCCTGGGACTGGTAGCCCTGGGGCTCGGTGTCAAAGGCGTTGGCCGGCTGCTGATAGGTCCCGCCCATGCCGGCGGGGTCCGGCCCGGCGCTGGGCTCCACGTAGGGCGCGTAAGGCATGCTGGAGTCCTGGCTGGGGTCCATGTAGTCCTGGGAGAAGAGGGCCGAGTCGGCGCCAATCTGGTACCGCTGGAAGGCCAGCACGGCCTGGCCCGCCTGGGGATGGGCGCCGGCGGGGATGGGGACGGGCGGGCGGGGACGGTTAGGGGAGAGACAGACAAGAACAGCGGGTTAGTGACAGTTAGTTCACACGACACAGGCCATAGGAGTTAAATATCCTCAAAGCTCCGAGGAGGAAACCAAGCTTGTCTGGGGGGTGGGTATCACCCGTCCCATGTCCCCCAGTCCCAGAGGTCATGACGGGCCATCAAACATCCTCCACGGGAAGAGTGTTAAAATGGCCCAAAGGCCACAGCGTCCTTCTCAAACCGTGTCCTCCGGCGTGTTATGTGGAATGGGGAAAACAGGTTCTCAGTGGGAGAGAGAGCTGTTGGTATCTCCTAAAAGCCATCCTGTTTCTCTTGCAGCTGAGGTGTAAGCATGTGATGAAGTTCTGGCCAGCACGTCACCCCAACTCCTTTGTCCCACCCTTTGACCTGACGCCTGGAATGCAGATGTGGTAGCTGGAGCTCTAGCTGCCACACGGGACCTCGAGGTCCACAAGCCAAATAGGAGGGATGGAAGAGGCCTGGGTCACGAAAGACCCCTGGAGCCACTAGGCCAGTCCTGCACTGCCTTCGCAGACTTGGGCTGCAATTTACAATTTCACTTGCTGCTGAACCTAATTCTAACTAAAACATTTGGTTAAATAAGTTTGGGAACAGAGTAAAATAAGCGTCAGGGCCACAGGACTTGTCAGAGCCTTGACTAGTGTATGCTAGGATCCCCAAGGGGAAAACGATGGCAAGCAGCATGTGCCAACCTTATCTGACCAACAAAGCCCTTCTCCCACAAGACCAAGTTGGGAATGACTTGTCAACAGCATAGGTATGTAGGTGGAAAATTCTTTTTCAGTAAAAACTACTGCATTGTGATTAAGGACAATGACATTGACCACATCAAGCTAGGGAATAAATTAAAAAAAAATTAGTTTTTAAGTTTACATTGAAAGCCTCCTTCAAAGATCTTTCCAGCAGGTAGTGTGTCTGTGATGGAAAGAGGCTAATGCTCTCCATGCCCGCTTCTGGGCTGGGAGGACTGAGGCTTCGTTAAAGGAGAGTTAGTGCCAGAAGCCAGACCTGAACACAGAGGTCCTCCTCCTCCCAGACCAGGGCCCTCCCCAGCTCCTTCCCTCTCATCAGCCCCCTGATAAGGCCATAAACCAATGAGGAACCCCAGAGGGCCATCTGGTGAGAGGCAGGGGCTGAAGTGTGCTTGGCATTTTATTCTAGAGAGTTCCAGAAGCCCAGTGACTAGGCACTGACTTTCGATTTGTGTCACTGGTAAAAGCTCTGAGGGGCAGGCCTTCCTGAATGGCAGCTGTTTAAAGCAGGGCAGGAGCCTGAGAAAGGTGCACCAGGCGTACAGGGGGTTGAGCTGAGGAAATGAGGCCTCCCTTGGCCAGCCAGTCTGAGGCCACAACACAGGAGCCTGGGCTGGAGGAGGCAGGGAGAAAGGGCATCCTGCTGGACTGGGGTACAAAGTGGAGGCTGGGAATTCTGTGCAGAGCCCAGGGACCTGGTGGTGTGCCTGGCCCCTTCTCCAGAGCAGGTACGCTGTCTGTGGCCATCTGCACTTGTATGCCTCCAGTGTTAGGAAGCTCACTCTCTCTGTGCTTTGCTCTGGGGGCTTGCTTGCTCTAATACCCCCTCAGCTCCTGCAGAGGGTGGAGAGGTAGGTGGTTCCTGCCCAGGGAAGCTGGAGGCTACACAGAACTGGAGGCCAGAGTCTTTTGGAAGAACAAGGACTCACCCCATGAGAATTGCCCCCAAAGTAGGGATTATGGAGGTCTCTGACTCCTGGGGGAGAATGAATGAATGAATGCATGAAAGAACAAAAGAGCCTCCATTTATTGAGCATCTCTGTGCCAGGCCCTGTGTCAGCCTTTGTTTCATTCACACAACAGCCCTGAGAGGCTGGTCTACTGGGTAGTGGACGGAGGCTCAGAGAGGTGCAGGGGTTTGCTCAGGGTCACACAGCATATGACAGCAAAGCCACGCGAGGTGTCCTCTGACATCCTCGGCCAGGCCCACCCTGCCCCCCGAGAAGGCAGCCTCCCCTGGGACAGTAAGGTCAGCCTTCATGCTGCAGCGAGGGACAGGCTCTCATAGTGTCCACAGTCGGCACCCCGGCAGCCCGTGTGAGGGCCACCTCTCACCCTCTGAGAGCTCCCAGCAGTCTGTTTGGGGGAAACGGCAATTTGTTTGTCTTCCCCTCCCCAGCCTGGGGGCTCCTGACGCCAGGGACCCCATCTGATTCATCACTAGGCACAAACCAGCTCAATAAACGTTTACTGAATGAATGGACAAACGAAACATAAAGGAGGCAACAAACGAGTAAGCGGTGGGTCGGAACTGGCCTCGCCAGCCAGCCTTCCCCTGCCCCGGGGGCCCTGGCATCCTGGCTGCTCCCGGCAGCAGGCCGCCCCCACGGCCTTGCCACTGGCCATGACCGGGGGCGCCCCTGAGCCTCTGGAAGCTCGGGCAGGCCTACGGCTGGGCCGAGGCGGGGAACAGTGTGCTGTATTCCTCCTGGAAGGTAAGGTCCTTGAATCTCCGCACGGCCAGGGCTGCGGTCAGGCTCTGCCAGGAGAGAGCAGGGGTGAGGCCAATGGGGATGGGCTGGGAAAGGCAGAAGTGCCAGCAGGGAGCCAGCAGGTTCCCGTCGGTCGGGCTCTTGGATCTGCCCCCAGAAGTCCTGCCGTCCAATCGATCATTCCTGCTCTGTGAACCCCACCCCCATCTCAGGGATCCCTGTTCCAAACACCTCCCTGCGGGCTTGTCCCCACCCATGGGGCACCTTCTCTGGTCTGAGATGCCCTGGGGTCATCCGATTCTTCCTGCCCACCCCTGGGCATGCTGTGAGCGCGGAGGGTGCGGTGTGACACATGGAGGGCTGGTGGGACCGTAGCTGGGGAGCTGGGGCGCGGACCACAGGCGTTCTCCTCCAAACTCTAGCTCCTAATATTGCATGGGGGGGGGGTTCCCAAGAGAAAATGGGTATCCAGGGCCTCTCTTAAGGAGCAGGAAGTCACTCCAGGACAAGCCCAGGAGGGTAGAGGGACAGGGAGGGTAGAGGGACAGATTTCTGTCTTCTCTGGAAAATGGGGAGACCAGGCCTGTGGGGATCCTCATTGCTGCTTTGGAACAGGGGGCCAAGGGTGCCCTTTTGGGGCCCACTCAGAACTTCCCACGTGCTGCCTGCCCCGTGGACATCTGTTTTACGACACCCTCCCACTCCAATCCAATTGCCTGATTTTACGGGCCTGGAAAGTTCGAGGCAGCCCCAAGATGTGGCCCAGGTCTCCTGACGCCGAGGGCTGGGCTCCTTCCAGCCTTGGGACTGCAAACCTTATCTTCCCAGCCAGGCCTCTGCTGCTGTTTGTAAAAGGTTATAGTGAACGCCCACGACCCAACTCCCAGAGCGGCTGGGAGGGCGGGGGTGCTCTGTGCCAAAGCGAGGGTCTCCCGTCGTTAGGGGACTGTCCTCGCTGGCACTGGCAATAGCCTCCTTCCTCAGGAAGCAGCCCCGTGCGGGCGTCGAGGGAAGACCCGGGGGGCCGTTCGGGCCCCAGGAAGCAGGAGTGTGAGGCTAAGCGGCGAGGCCAGCAGCCCGGGAGCCTGGCTGCGGCGGGAGGGTGCGCGCTGGGCGGGCGCTGTACTCACCCACGTGAAGATGGAGAAGAAGGAGAAGGTGATGGCGGCCCGGGCCGCATCTGTCCCTTCATTCATCGGGTTGTCCTTGGGCTTGGACACCTGCCACTGGTTGGCCAGGAAGCAGAAGCCCACGAACCAGAGGAAGGCCCAGAAGGCTGAGGTGTCCACCGGGGCCACGCGCGAGAGAGGGCGAGTGGGGAGGAACAGGGAGGGGTTCAGGAGCACGTCTCCCACGCTCCCCACCCCCAAAGGGAGAGGTGGGGGCGGGGGGGCAGAGAGGGGAGCACAGGGAAGGGTGAGGCCACGGCAGGGAGGTCGGTCAGAGGTGGAGTGGGACAGAGACCGTGGAAAGAAGCAGGCCGGTGTGGACAGAGCAGCCAGGAGCAGAGCCGGGAGAGCCGGGGGCGGGGAGCGGAGGGAAGGAGGGAGACACAGAGAGAAAAGTCAGTCAGCCCGGGGGGCATTTCTGTCACCTCAGCCATACACAGATTTCCCAGCTGAATCCCTGCCTGGTGGCGACCGCCTGCCCTGCAGCAGTAGGGGAGGGGCAGCGATCTGAACAGCGCCCCCTCCCTGTCGTACCCCCCCAAGCCCTCTGTGGCCTAACTGGGCGGAGACAGGAGGAGGAGGAGGAGGCTGGGCAAGGGGGGTAGCTAGGCTGGCCGGGTCTGAGCACTGACTTCTCCCACGCCTGTAGCCTCACAAAGCCCGGGGTTCGGGAGCATCCTCTCCAGCAGAGGCCTGGGGAGTTTAGCAGTGGGAGCCTCGTAGCAGTGAGATCTTCTGTGGCGCCCAGAGTCTACCCAGAGAGAACCAGAGCTGCTCCGATGAAGTGTGTGTGTGTGCCAAAGGGCTGGGGTGTCTGGAGACCAATATCTCCTAAGGCACTGCTGGGGAACCCTGGGGTTCCGTGGAATACAGTTTGAGAACTACTAATTTCATTCTAGCTTTCAAGTCGAAGGGACCGGGCTCACTGCTTATAGCCAGCCAGGCTCATCCTGAGTCTCAGGCCCAGTAATGGGGGAGAGGTCCCAGCCAGAGACCTGAGACCACAGCCAAAGTCTCACTGCCCCTCAACCAAAGCACCCAGTGATCAGACTCTCAGAACTCGTGGGGACAGAGGTCGGGTCACCTCTGCCAAAGGCTGTTTCTGGAGGGCAGGGGCAGCAGGTCACGCCAGGCCCCGACCTTCCCTGGCCCCGGACTGCGTGCCAGGCCGTCAGTCTTGCCTGACTTCCCATGAGGCTCCACCAAGGGAGGCGGCACAGAAGGGGCCTCTGAAGGACGGGAAGCCGTGTCCCCTCCCTGCTGTGGAGCTGAGGGCTCTCCCGTGGTCTCAGGCCCAGGCCTAGTCCCACCACTCCCTGTAGCCAGCCAGGGGACCCCAAGTCGGTCCCCTCACCTGCCTCACAGTCGAGGATTGACGGGCCCGTGGCCGGGGCACCCCTCTGCAGGCTCTGTTGTGCTGGAGGGTGCCCACGGGGCCGGGGGACTCACCTGAGACTCCGATGTCGGACAGGACAGCTTTCTTGCGGTCCTTCACGCTGCTGATCTGCGGGAAGTACACGTCCAAGGCCAGGTAGAGCAGGCAGGTGAGGAAGGCGAGCACACCCACGGCCACGCCATAGCTGCAGGCGTTGGGGTTGCGGTTGTAGATGCAGAACTTCTCGCCCCCCGAGTTGCTGTTGAGGTAGCCCTCGTTCACGATGGAGCCGAACACCACAATGGAGAACACCTGGCGGGGCGGGGTGGGGGAGGGGCGTGAGACCCAGGCCAGCCTCGACCTGCACCAGGTCCAGATGCCCTCGGCCTGCCAAGCCCCCACCCCCAGGCCGACTCCTCTAGATGCTGGCACACGCCCAGCCCCATCTCCAATCATGACCGGAGCCGAAGGCAGACGCTTTACCGACTGAGCCACCCAGGTGCCCCTAACCCTCTGACTCTTGGTTTTGGCTCAGGTCATGATCTCGGGGTCCTGGGATCAAGCCCCTGGTCAGCTCTGCATTCAGCAGGGAGTCTGCGTGGGGTTCTTTCCCTCTGCTCCTCCCATCACTCATTCTCTCTCTCAAATAAATATATTAATTAATTAAAAAAAAAAAGTAACGCCAGTCACAACCCTGCCAGTGACGGGGCAACCTGCACACCCCCAAGTGCAGTGCATGTGGTACCTCCTTGAACCCAACACCCCTCTGTGGGGGTCTACCGCAGCTGGGTAGACAGCCAGCCAAGATGGCCACCCCGCGCCTCCCACCCCCCTAGCCCCAACTCCCTGTATTCACAGTCTTGTGCAACCTCCTTCCTCTGAGTGTGGGCTGGGCCTTGTGATTCACTTCTAACCAACAGAGTGTTGCAAAAAGGGATAGATAACATCTCTGCGAGGAGATTACAAAGACTTGCTTACCCTCTCCTGCCACTCCCTACTTGCTCGCTCTAATGTAGAAGCTGCCATGTTTTGAGCCGCCCTGTGGAGAGGCCCGAGTGCCATGGAACCGAGGGAGGCCTCCAGCCAACAGTCAGCAGGGAACGGAGCCCCTCAGCCCACAAGGAATCGAGTCCTGCCGGCACCAGGTGAGTGAACTTGAAAACGGATCCACCCGCGGCCTTCAGATAAGACCACAGCCCTGGCTGACCCCACGTGGTAACCCGTGAGCGATCCCGAGGCACTGGCCCCTGGCTGAGCAGATTCCTGACATCGGAAACTAGGAAATGACAAATCTGTTGTTTTAAGCACCTTTTTTGGGGGATATTTTGTGATACAGCAGCAGCTAACTAATACATCAGTATCAGCAGCATTTTGCAGATGAGACAGTTAAGGTACGAGTATCGGGGGGCGCCTGCGTGTCTCTGTTGTTAAGCGTCTGCCTTTGGCTCAGGTCACGATCCCCGGGGTCCTGGGATTGAGCCCCACGTCGGGCTCCCTGCTTGGCAGGAAGCCTACTTCTCCCTCTCCCACTCCCTCTGCTTGTGTTCCCTCTTTTGCTCTCTCTCTGTCAAATAAGTGAATAAAATATTTAAAAAAAGAAGTTTTCTGTTTTTTTTTTTAAAGGTACAAGTATCGATTAATGTTATCAGAGTCACAAATCCGATAAGTTTTTACAGTTCAGGGACCAGACTCTAAGGGTCATACTTTGGGGTGCCTGGGTGGGTCGGTCAGTTAAGCCTCTGACTTCAGCTCAGGTCCTGATCTCAAGGTCCTGGGATCGAGCCCCGTGTTGGGCTCCCCACTCATGGGGAGTCTGCTTGTCTCTCTCCCTCCTCCCCTCCCCTGCTTGTGCTTGCTCACTCTCTCTCTCAAATAAATAAATAAAATCTTAAAAAAAAAAAAAAGTTCATGCGTTTTCCTCCTGCCTCTCACGCCAGAGCCTCAGGTGTGGCCTTCCGTAAGCTTGGGGCAGAGGCCAGAGGGGACTTTTACTGCCCGTTTTCCACTTCTTTGTGTTTTCCAACTTTTCTAAAATAAGAAACTGTAATTTTAGGCACATTTTCATCCTCAGCTAATACTCAGGATGGGCAGTAACTCTGTGGCAGGTGTGGGAAAAAATATGAGCATTATTATTTTTTAAATCTCATCTTCCTAAGATGTCTATACTTTTTTTTAAGATTTAATTTATTTATGTGAGAGAGAGTGAGCGAGACAGAGCACACACATGAGCAAGGACAGAGGGAGAGAGAGAAGCAGACTTCCCAGCTGAGCAGAGAGCCCGATGTGGGACTCGATCCCATGACCTTGGGATCATGACCCGAGTCGAAGGCAGACGCTTAACCAACTGAGCCACCCAGGCGCCCCTAAGATGTCCATACTTTACGTGGGTTTTGTAATGTACTGGATATGTATATTAGTAACATATATAAAACAAAGAAATCTACATTTAACGGGAGGATTGATTTCAAAAATTTTTCCTAAAGGAGGGCATGACCAAAAGTGTGGAGACCACCGTTCCTGACACTGTGTGTTAAGAAAAATTCGAACCCAAATGTCTGTCGGTGGATGAATGGAGAAACAAGTTGTGGTGTCTCCACATAACGGAATAGTTCTCAGTCATTAAAAAACCAACCAAACAACAAAACAGTTCTGACATGTGTTACAACCGGATGAACCTTAAAACAAGGGAAAAAAAAAAAAGAGGTGAAGGAAGTCAAACACAGAGGGTCGACGGTACATGATTTCGTTTATGTCCTGTATCCTTAACAGGCAAAACAGGGACAAGAAGCAGACCAGAGGCGACGAGGGAGGGGAGGAAGGGGAGCGATTACTGAATGAGCATGGGGCGTTTTTTATGGGGTGATGAAAAGTTCTCAAACTAGACGGAGGTGATCTTTGCACAAGATAAATGCCACTGAACTGTGTGCTTTAAAATGGTTTATTGCGTGCTATGTGGGTTTTTCGCAATTAAAAAAAAAGGAAGGAAGGAAGGAAGGGAGGAAGGAAGGAAGATAAGACCGTGGCTGTTGTCTAGTTCAGCCACGAGCGCACCGTGGGGCCCTGGTGGCTCGGGAGCCACCCGTTTGCCAGTCCGCACCCGAGCGCACGCACACAACCACGGTCCAGCCCCGAGCAGGCACGCTGGCTCTCCGCGTGGCTGCGTCACACGTTCCGCGTCCTCAGGATCACCCCGCCAGGCGCAGAGGGCAATTTGCGCTGCTCCCAGTAGTGGCGGAGGAAAAGTGAGCCTCAAACAGCAGGTGGGACCGTTGTCGGCAGGACGGGCTGAACCTGAACCCAAGTGTCCTGATTCCCAGCCTTGCGTGCTTTCCCACCTGACCACGCTGACTCTCAGCCTCAGGAGGCGGGCCCTGAAGGAGGGGTAGTCTCTCCAGACACCCGAGGGGCCCGTGGTGTGACTGAGTGCCACGTCTGGGGCTCAGGAGGGGAGACGCAGGAAGTCCGGACTTCACAGCCATTGTCTCAGGGACTCCTGGACGAGACACAGTCTGGACAAGCGAGGCGGATGCCGGACACCGGGAGACGAAGGCAGGCTCTCATGGCCAGTTGTTGGAGCCGTGCACAGCACCATTCCGGGACTGCGTGAAACCTCCAGAGAAGCCCAAGGTTTCTACCAGGAGCCTGCCAGGTCAGGAATCTGAGGCCCGGCTCCGGGTGTCACCCGTTGTCCCCAAATCCAACAGAATGGAAAAGCCGCCTGATTCGAGGGCGTGCCAGACACTGAGGAGTCCCATAGGGTTGCTGGAGTCAAATCCCAGGCCTGCTGCTTATGCTGTGTGGCCTCAGGTAATGACAACCTCTCTGAGTCTCAGCTTGGTCCTCTGCGGAAACCAACCCTCCCTTCAGGGCTCATGGGAGAATTACAGGCAAGCAGCCCAAGCAGAGCAGTGCACAGGAGGGGCTTAGCAAGGATTAACTCCCTTCTCCAGAGGCCCCAGGAAAGAAGGAAGAGGACCAGGAAGGCCCTCTTGGTCAGCACTTCCTGACAGACGGGCTCCAGCAGGAGTGGGGACAAAGGTGGACTCCTGGCCGAAAGCAGGCCAAGAGGAGGTGGGAGGGGAAGCAGGCGGGCGGAACCTGGGGCTTTGGGGACAGTAGAGGAGGAACCATTAAGACAGGGCCCTCTTGGGGAGAGAAGCAGGGAGTCCCTGGAGAGGCCAGGAGGCACGTGCTGGAGACAGTGTGTCCCCAAGAGGGTAAGGAACAAGGTCACGCCATCTTCCAAGGAGCCGGCGGGGCCCAAGGGCAGCGCAGAGAGAGGGGCTGTGCCAGCTCTGGTCCTGCTCCCCAGCCCACCACGGCTCCGGCAGATAGGGCTCGCCGTGGCCAGCCCCGCCTCTCAGCTCAAAGTCACCTCGGGCAAGTGACTTGCCTTCTCTGCGCCTCAGTCCCCACTTGTAAAGCAGTGGCGCGTTGCGAAGGAAGGGAGGAGGTCGTGCACGTGAGGACCTGCGTGTGTCGTGGGGGCAGCATCCCCAGACGCCGGCCCGACGCTGAACAGGTGGCCAGATAAGGAGGCATTGCAGGCGGTGGTGACGGTGGTGACGGCGGGAGGAGGCAGCAGCGGGCCGGGAAGGGAGCCGAGCCGTGATTTTGGAGCGCAGATGAGAAGCAGCCAGCCAGGCTAAGACGCGGAAAGCGGGGGAGTGTATTTCAGGCAGAACAGAAAGGGCAGAGGCCGAAGGTGGGAGGGGCTGCTCAGGTGCACGGGATGGGGAGGGAGAGAGGGCACGGTCCGGGCGCGGGCGCGCGCGCGCGCGCGCGCGCGTGTGTGTGTGTGTGTGTGTGTGTGACAAGGCCAGGTGGACCACAGTGGGACACGGTGAGAAGTCACAGTGGGGTGACCAGACCTGGGGATCACCATCTCCACCCTGCAGCATGATGGGCCCTAAAGCCGTTCCCCACCGCCTTCCGGACACGATCGAAGCTTCCAGGGCTGGCGGTCAGGGCCCTGGGGCCTCACCTCCCTCCACGGTTCACCAGTCAGTGCTTCCCCACCTTCCCACGCCCCGCTCCCCCGCATACCATTTCCTCTCTGGACCTGGGAGCTACCTGCACAGGTTCTGTTCCGTGGGGGCGGGGCCCGCTGCCCCCCCCCAGGTGGCAGAGCCCGACCCCCGCAGCTGCCAGGGGCGGGGTGAGTTGGGAGCCACCGCAGGCCTAAGAGCAGGTGAGTGATTGGATGGGACTTAAGTCTGAAAAGAGGCCCCCCGGGCGGGACAGAGAGAAGAGTGCAGGGTTGGGGTGAAAGCTGGAAGGCACCCTGGGCTGGCACAGGCAGGGGCGGTGGCGGGACGGGGCGGGTGCCGAACGTGTATAGAAGGTAAAGCCACCAGCATCTGCCACCAGGTGTGCTGTGGGGGGATGGAAGGAAGAGCAAAGGGCGGGGTGGGGGTGGGGGTGGGGGCTGGGGGTGTGCATGCCGCGCGTCCCCTGCAGGCTATAGAGCTGGGCCAGGGCAGGGAGCCTCACCTAGATGGGGCTGAGAGTCTACACATGGAGAAGCGTTGCCAAGGATACACCACTGGTCCCCTGTGGTCCCCGAACTCTGAGGACCCTGCAAGCCCCGGGTTAACTTCTCCATCCAGCTGCTGTCCCTCCACCCCAGTGGGAGGGAGCCCCCCAAGAGCCTGGAATGGGCCTCAGGTTTCTGTCCCCTAGCGCTCCCATCCCGCTGGGAGGAAGGAGGGGCTCCCTGACGATCTGCTAGGCAACCGACATGCGTCCTCCTAATTGGGCGAGGCCAGCGTCCGGGGACCTGCCCGGGGACCTGCTGGGGACCGCGGCTGGTCGGGGCGGCTGCAGACCCAAACCCAAGTCTCCAGGAGCCCCATGCCAGGCTCCGCATCAGGTTCGGTGGCCTCCAGGGGACTTGCGAAGGCTGGATTTGCAGCCGGGAGTGCAGGGAGCAGCCACCAGCAGCCCGGAAATTAAACCAGAATGAAATTCTGCGCTGCTGTGGCTGAACTCTTCCTGACGAGTGGATCAGCTGGACGGACGGGACACAGGTCCGGATGGGACACAGGTCCGTGGCGGCAGAGCCTGTGCCCCGGAAACAGGACAGGGTGGCCTCCGGGGGGGTGGTCCCAGAGAGGCCACTGGTCATGGGAAGGCACAGGAAAAAACCACCCCTTTGACTTGAACTAAAGAAAATGTTTTTTTAAAGGCACCAATGTAAATGGGCTGGTTTTTTTTTACCATCTTTATAATCCAATCCTGGGTCTTTTTAAAAATGGATTTAAAAAAAATGGATTCCAGATGGCAGTTGGAACAGAGCTAGGTTGAACTCAGAAAAACAAATCAGGGGTATCTCAGAATTTCAGGATCTTGGGGTACTGGATTCAGAGGCACGGGAATGGAGACCCCAGTCCGGCCAGATCCCGCCCTGGCCTCACACTCCCCCTCCCCCACTCAGCCATCCCAGGGGGCCGGGGTGGGCACAGCCACAGGCTGTCTGGTAAGTTTGCATCTGCTGTTCCCGCTCCCAGAATGCCCTTCCCCACCTTTTTCATCTTTCAGATAGGATCGAACTCCTTCTCACCCTTCAAAACTCCTCCACCCCGACCCTGCACACACCCCTGTTGGGAACTCATTTCTGGGTCAGTCTTCCCCCAGCCTGAGCTAACCCCCAGCCTCTGCAGGGGCTCCGCATTGAGTGGGAGGGCCTGACAAAAATCACATCACTTAATTCTCACCGAAACCTCTAAGGAAGGGGCGCCTGGGTGGCTCAGTCGGTTAAGCGGCCAATTCTTGATTTTGGCTCAGGTCATGATCTCACAGTTGTGGGATCGAGCCCCGAGTCAGACTCTGAGCTGGGTGTGGAGCCTGCTTGAGATTCCCTCTCTCCTTCTCCCTTTGCCACTCCCTCTCTCTCTCTGTAATAGGAATAAAATAAAATATCTTTAAAACCCTGAAAGAAAAAATAAACCTAAAAACATCTCCACAGATCAGGCTCATTGAGCCCATTTCACAGAGAAGGAAACTGAGGCTCAGAGAGGCCTGGACTGCGGCCAGCAGCCCATACAGGCTGGCCCACAGCGGGTAAGCAGGGTGCCGGCCCCTAGCCCAGGCCTACCCCCACTAGCCCCATTCCAGAACGTAAGCCAAATCCCTTTTGGCTGCCTCCCCAGGACTGAACTCTAGGACGAGCGTGAGTCCCGGGAGGGACGCCTGCCCTCGGAGCTGTGTCACCGCCCCACGGGGCAAGAGCGGCGAGACCCACTTTACTGCGCATCCGCACCCAGCAGGCAGGGCCAAGCCAGCCTGAGAGGCAGAGGTCGCTGCTGTTTGCCGGGGACTCCCCAGAGCTGGCCTGAACCACCTTTAGGCACCTGCTGGGTTTCCCCCCAGAGAAACTGCAGAGAGAGAAGCTCCTGGGTCCTGCCAGCTCTCAATGGCACTGCCCTGCTCACCCTCTACCGGGACACGTTCCCGGGTAGCCCTCTGCTCCGCGGTCTCAGCTGCTGCCGGGCTCCAGGCCGCGACGTACCTGGCCCAGGGCAGCCTCTTCTTCGGCCTCTTCGCCTCTGCCGGTGGGTGCTTCCCCACCCCAACTCTTCCTAGTCCCTCCCAAGGCTGAGGGTAAAGTCCAGGCCCTGGGCACACTTGGAGGTCCCCCTATTTGGGCTGCTGGTTCGCATCCGACCTCCCCTGCCCCAGTGACCTCTAGCGCCTCTCATCCCTCCGTACACACTGGCTCCCACCCAGGAGCTCAAACCCCAAACTGGGCTCATCCTCAAAGCCCATCCAATGCGGCACCGGGTCTACTGCTTCCTCCGGCCCCCCGTAACTCAAATCATCCGCTCCCACTCCCGCAGCCTCCCCTGTAGAGCAGCTGGAGAGATCCCTT
Organism: Nasua narica; assembly: GCA_028533885.1. NCBI lineage: Eukaryota > Metazoa > Chordata > Mammalia > Carnivora > Procyonidae > Nasua > Nasua narica. The sequence goes on along the minus strand of CM052807.1, from coordinate 112,163,497 downwards.
TAGACATGTCACGCCCCGCTCACCTCCACCCCCACTGCGAATCCCTCCCCCCACTGCAACCCCGGGCCTCCTGCCTTCCTCACAGACTCTTTTCTCGCCACTTTCCTCTTGCTCTCCCCCAAGCTCATTCCTGCCTCAGGGCCTTTGCACTTGGCTGTTCCCTCTGCCTGGAACACCCGGAGTTCCCCAGATCTCCCAGGCTGGCTCCTTCTGGTTCCTTCTCAACATCCAAACCTCAGGGCCAGACAGCTACTCAGAGAAACCCTCCAGACCCGACTCCCAGATTTACACTATTCTCCAATACTCCACCTTATTTTCTCGATAACATCATTATACGCAAATGTCCCCAGTTATTGGTTCATTTGTGGGTGAACATCTCCCTCCTGGGACTCAGAGGGAGGGTCAGGAAAGGCTTGGAGGGGAGCGAACAGCAAACCTGAGATGGGCAGAGGCAAGGGCAGCATGGGAGTCAGGAGAAGGGAGCATTCCCTCCTCAGCATCCCTAGTTTGGGACTCTGCTTGCATACCTCTGAACACAGGGAGCTCACTCCCTCTCCCTCACCCCGAGCTGAACCTGCCTTCCTGTCAGTGTCCCTACCAAAGTCCCTGCTCCTGCCTCCTGGGCCGCAGGGAAAGGCTGCGAGGAAAGAAGTAGCTGTGCTTTTGAGGGATGAGTCAGGCTGCCGAGGGCCCCCCTTCATGGGAGTGGGGCCCTGCCTCCCACAGGGTCATATGAGGAAAATGGCTGAAGCCAACGCGGGGGCACATGACAGGCACCAGGCGGCCACTCTGCTTCCTGGAGAGCCTCGTGCAGAGCCGCAGGGCTGAGGCGGGGTCAGGTGGGGGCGCTCCCGGGCACCCTGTTCCGAAGTCTTGGATGTGATCTTCAGGGGATTAGGCTGTAATCTTGCTGCAAGCTGTCCCTCACATTCTCTGTGGTGGGGGTGGGGAGGGGGCTCTCTGGGGCTGAGGTCTGAGCAAGCGGACCCTTGTCCCCAAGGTACTGAGAGCCTCAACCTCCTGTGGCTGTGTAACCACAGCAGAAGGATCCCCCTCCCCCTCCCCACCAACAACCTTCTACAGCCCAGGTCCTTCCTCACCCCGGTCCTGCCACCTCGGAACTTTCTGAGGTCGGGAGGGGGAGCAATGCCACCCCTGGAAAAGCGCTGTGAAGCTGAACCAAGCACCACCGGAGCCCTTCTGAGGCAGGACCTCGTTTCTGCCCCAGTGGCCCCTAGAGGCAGGCAGAGCTCTCCCTATTTTGCAGATGGGGAAACCAAGGTTCTATGTGGTCTCTCCGCTGGTAAGAAGAACAGGGATAACGGCCCAGGTCTGTGAGCTCTTCCTCACCTCAGTGCCTGCCTCTGCCCTGCCAGCTCCTACAGGCCTAACATTGTCCACTGTTTCTTTCCCTCTGTGGAAATTCCAGGTCGTCAGAGAGATCATCTGGTCCCAGACCCTGCCTCACTTTCTAGAGAAGGAAAAAGACACAAAGGGGGAAATGCCTTTTGCTTTGAGAGATCTTACAGCTGTTCCCATAGAGCACAAAGGAAGCAGGGGGGAGACAGCAAGCTTGGGGGGGGGCGGATCCTGGAAGGCTTCAAGGAGGAGGTGATATCTGAGTTGGGCATTGAAGGCTGCGTGGGAGACCCTAAATAGGGACAGAGGGTGGAAAGAGGAAGGCAGGGCAATGCAGTTCCCCACCTCGTTTACCTTTACAAGAGGCCATGCGTCCAGCACTGGGGATACGACAGTGACGTAACTGACGCGGTCTCTGTGTCCCCCCTCCCCCCCCCAGGGCTTACACCCACGGGGGCGGCAGCCTCCTCACTGCTCTGCTGCCCCTGTCAGTCTTTACCATGACACTCCTCCTGCCTGGAAGCCCTCCTCCCCACCTCTCCGCCTGGCTGGCCCCAGCCTTCTCTCCGATATACTGTCCCCTCCCTGTCCCTGACCTGAGTGTCTCCTCGCTCTGGCTGTGCGCCCACCTCTGTGTTTGTTTACTGGTTTCATCATCACATTTCCCCCCACCATTTCCCACCACGAGCCCTCGGCAAGAAGCAGCCCCCAGCACGCGCTCCGCATGGGTGTTAAAGACGACAGTGTGTGTGTCCCGAGGGTGCCGGGCCCAAGGGGAGGACGGATAAGCCTCTCACAGCCGGCCAGGTTTGGCTAAGACAGCCGTTAATGACAGGCGACCCTGGGTTTGGCAAGGAGAAGGTCACAGATGGCAGAGAGGAGGGGGAGAAAGCCTGAGCGGGGTGCAGGTGAGAAACAGGGAGAACCCTTGGAGACTGGGACCAGATGGGAGCGAGGGGCCGCAGTGAGGCCGGCCGGGGCCATAGAACTGGAGAGCCCGGGGGTCGGTGAGCGCCGCACGCAGGAGGCTGGGGCGGGTGCGGGTGGGGGAGACCCAGGGAGCCCGGCTGGAAGGGGACAGGGAGGATGGGGCGAGGGTACAGCCCGAGGGTCAATGGCTCAGAGGTCCCAAGCCCAGGGACGACGGGATCAAGGGGTGAAAGAGAGCTGGAGAGACAGGAGAGGGGAGAGCAGGCCGCTGCTGGAAAGGTGGGCCCGGCGAGAGGGGCTCTGGGCCGAGAGGAGAGGACCGAGGGAGGAGGCAAGGCCGGGACGGGAGAAGGATCACAGAAGCGGGCGCCACATTCACTGGAAGGAAGGCGGTGGTAGTGCCAGAGAGAAGAGTCAGGGGTGGGCACCTTCAAGAAATAGGGGAGCGACTTGGGGCTGGCCCAAGAGGACATCCAGTCCGGCACGGAAGTCAAAGCTGGGGGAGAACGGTCTACAGGCAGCCTCGGGAGCCAGGAGGACCCTGTCCCACCTTCAGGCTCGACAGGCGGGGGGCACAAGGGAAAGAAGAGCCCCCGTAAGAAGACTGCCAGGGGAACAAGGTCGTTGGGGGGAGGCCGGGTTACAGCGCAATTTACAATTAGGGATGTTCAGAGTGGGGCCAAAGACTTGGGGCCCCAGGCCATGTCCACTGGCCCCCTGGACTGGGAGCCCCGGCTTGTTGGGGTACTAAATAGTCTGGGCCTGGCAGCCGAGGGCTGCCTCAGCCAAACAGCTGAGCCCCGCACCGCCTTCGCACCGCCCCCCGCTCCCCACGAGGGGAGCTGAGCATAACTCCATCCCTTGGAAGGGAAGCGTCCTCCGGACACACGGGTATGAGCCGCTGTCCCCGGATCCAACGACACTGCTCACACACACGACCCGGGGCCCAGACCCCCTGCCGCGGGCCCTCCCGCAAGCATTGTAGGGGTGCTTCCTGATATCACTTCTTCAAAGACTGACCGGTCCAAAAGTCCCCAGCCTGCAGTCCACCAGGAGCAAGAGTGGGGGTTCTTTGAGGATAGAAAGGTTGGTGGCCACGAGCCCAATCTGACTCTCCTTTCCCCATTTGACAGGTGGGGAAACTGAGCCCCAGAGCAGATGGCATCTTGCTGAAGTCATTCCACCCGTCAGGGGCAGTGGGGGTGCAGAACGCGGCCTCGGGCCCCCAGGCCGCAGGCACCTCCCAGCGGCCTGTCCTGCGCCTCCTCCCACCGGCGAGCCGGTTCTCCGGGTTGGGCTGCCAAGCGCGGGTCCCTCGCCAGCTCCGCCATCTGCCCTTCCCTTCCTCCTGGTCTGTCCTCCTCTCCGCCCCTCCTCCCCCAGCCTTGTTCTTTCTCCCCAGGCTCGGGCTTGCCTTGCAGCTTCTCAGGAGCAGGGGCAGGTCCCTGCAGGAGCCGGTCGTGGGGCTCCCCCCGTATGGCTGGGGACTCCCTGAAGCGGAAGCTGCCGGCCATGATCCCAGCCCCTCCTGTTAACCTCTCCGGGCCACGGCTTCTCATCTCAAGTCGGGTAACAAAACCCACAGGCCTGGGAGGAGCGGATGTATGGCAGGCCCTTTAAACATCTGTCTTCGCAAAGCTTCGGGTCTGCCCCAAACCTAAGCATTGCAATCACAGGTCACAGATGAGGTTCGGAGAGGCCAGGATTTTCCGAGGTCCTGCTCAGGCGATCCTGCTGCCCACGTCAAACACAGGCTCCCCCAGGCTCTCCCAGGCTCCCTTACCACCCCTGTGCACGAGGAAATCCCCAAGATGCAAGGCAGGATCCTACCAGCCAATGTCTCCCGAAGACCTCAGCCCTCGGCCAACATCTCCCGAAGACCTCAGCCCTCAGCCAACATCTCCCGAAGACCTCAGCCCTCGGCCAACATCTCCTGAAGACCTCACCTACCAGCCAACATCTCCTGAAGACCTCAGCCCTCAGATAACGTCTCCCGAAGACCTCAGCCCTTGGCCAACATCTCCTGAAGACCTCACCTACCAGCCAACATCTCCCGAAGACCTCAGCCCTCAGATAACGTCTCCCGAAGACCTCACCTACCAGTCAATATCTCCCGAAGACCTCAGCCCTCAGATAATGTCTCCCGAAGACCTTGGCCCTTGGCCAACATCTCCTGAAGACCTCACCTACCAGCCAACATCTCCCGAAGACCTCAGCCCTCAGATAACATCTCCCGAAGACCTTAGCCCTTGGCCAACGTCTCCTGAAGACCTCCTTGCCACTGACTCCGTCCTAGACCTAAGACACATGGACCAGCCAAAGGTCAACCACGAGCAGATTAAAAGATAAGGAAGATTCCAAGACGTGATAAATGACAAAGGAGGGTGTGATCAATCTACTTCTGTGAATGGCGCTCCCTGAGTTAGTGACTTGCCCTGCCAGGTGCTGGGAGAGGACAGGCTGGATGAGGCCACCCATTTCCCATTAGGACACAAGCTCCTGGTACGCTCTCAGGCCACATCTCTCCATGGCGGCCACGGGGAGCTCCTCCCCATTTGAAACCCCGCTCTGTGGCTGCCCTCGGCCCTCAGATGAAGTCCAGTGTGTGCCACCCGAGGTCTTCAGTGAGCCGTCCCCCACCTGACGCCCTTGAGCCTACTCACAGAGTGTGAGGTCACTCTCACTCGCACACCTGGGACCCCCAAGAGCTCCCCATCATTTCTAGAGCCCACCTGGACCTCACGCCTCCAGACGTTTGGACCTGCTGTTCCTCCCACCTGCGATGTTCCCTCCCTGCGTGTTGATCAGAACCAACTCAGCAGTCACCTCCCCCTGGAAGCCCACCATACCCCACTCGCAGAGGCAGCTACTCCCTACTGGATTTTCTTCTTGTGGGTCTCAAGCCTCCTACAGAGTACGTGTCACTGGCCTGAGAGTGTCTCCGGCGGGACACACAGGCTGGTGCTGGGCAGGGACCTGGCACTTGTGGAATGACCGAATGCTGGAGCTGGCCAGAGGCTCTATCTCCACCCTGGACCCCTCTGCCCCACCCCACAGCTCCAGGATTTCGATGCAGGATGGCTAGAGAATGGCGATCTGGATGGGAGAGGGGACAAGGGGGTCTCATCTCGGAGTTGCTGTGTTTCCAAAGCAAATTCAGCTTTATAGTTAGTGTTCACTGGGGCGGTTTAGGCTGCTGGTGAAAATGAGACCCCGCTGAGCCCCCCTTTGTGCCACAGCAACCTAGACAGGGAGGCCACAGGGGGTACACCGAATGTGGACTCTGCAGACCTCCAAGTTATGCCTTATTCTGTCGTTTGAGGGGGCGACACCCATCCTACTCACAGAATCCTGGGGTGTTCAGAAATCAACCCCGAAAACGCCGAAATTTCAAACACCTTAGCATCTTATTTTGCTCCAACTGAACACGAGAACGCCAACGGCCCTCTCCTCTACCAGCGCCGCTACTCCTTCCCCGTCCGTCAGCAGGACCCGCTAAAAGTAAGACTGCGAAGGCCACAGAGGAGGGGGGCCCTTTGTATGAAATCAGTGAGTCCCCTGCCGGAGCGCCGGATCCCCCACCTGGCCCCAGAACAAGGAAAGGTGCCCCCTGACAGGCTACAGTCTTGGGGCACCTGTGACCTAGCTCAGCCTCCTCACTGAGCTGGGGAGCCTGAGGCACAGGGGTGGTCGCAGCTGGTGCGTGGGGCAGGCTTCTCCGGGCCACCTGCGCGTCTCCCTCCAGCCGGGTCCGAGGCAGCCGCTCGGAGCTTGCCCTGGATGCTGCCCCACGTCGGCCATCCCCTCCTCTCCCCAGGCACGGAAGGTCCGAGTCTGGCTCCTGGTCAGCGGAGCCAGCGGCCGCCAGCTCCCTCCCCCTTAGCCAAAGCACTCAAGGCCTGCTGTGCCTAATCACCCTCCGGGGCCTGGGGGCCACTGGGTGGGGAAGGGGGGCAGAGAGGAGTTGAGGAAGCCGAAGAGGAGGTGCTGGGGGACCCGCTTCTGCCCCAGGGCTCAGGTTTCAGGGCAGATCCAGGTAGGGGGTCCCTCTTTCCAAAACCAAGATCAGTCTTTGACAAGTGGCAAAAATGCCCAGCCCACGAGTGCACAGGGGGCTAGGCCCGCACCCTGGCTGCAAGGGAGGAATGCAGGCGTGGTCCTGGGTGGAGGGACCAGATGTCCAGGTTTGTGTGGGACGGACGGGGCTCCCGGGACACAGCACTTTCAGGGCTAAAACCAGGAAAATTCCAGCAAACCGGGCTGAACCGGTCACCCTAGCCCGGGAGCTCAGGCTTCCTTAGCTTGAAGGTGAAGCCCGATGCCTCCCTGACCTCGTGTGGCGCCACGGGAACACCAGGGCCAAGGACAGGCCGCCAGCTACGCCCGCCACACGCTCATGAATGTGTTAGAACTCGTCGGCACGCCACACATTTTCGAAAAAGACTGGAAGGAAGGCGCTGGGCCTCCTGAGCGGTGGGATCACACGTGATTTTTCTCCTGATTGTTTTTATCGTGGTAAAATAAGACAGGACATCAAATGTACCATCGTCGCCATTTTTAGGTGCCCAGTGGCATTTAGCCCGGTACGTTTATATTGTTGTGTGACCATCACAAGGGATGTTTCTATTTTCCAAACATCAGCAGGCGTTACTTCTGTGATAAAAAAAAATACTATATATGTTTTGAAGGCGACAATGAGCCTGTATCAGCTGTGTCCGCCTACACAAAGGCAGTGAGCACAGCTAGGATGGCAGGGGGTGGGCTGGGGAGGGGGTCCGGGAGTTAGATGAGTGCTTGGCCCAGATGATCTTTATCCTGCCTGGTCTGAAACCCAGGACTGTGACCTCTTCCAGCTCCGGGGAAGCGATCAATGTGCTTTGGAGATGCCATGATTTGGGTTCGGACTCTCTGTGTGCCGCTTACATGCTCAGAACCTTGGCTGTCTCCGAGCCTGCTTCCTCGAGTGATGCAGGAGCCGTAGGGGAACGAGCGGGGTGACTGTGCGCGGGCCCCCTGCACACAGCAGGTTCTCCATCCATTACTTTTCCTTCCTCCTGCTTGGAATGTCTCCCCGGCACCCGGATGTGATGAACAGAGGTAAGCCCTGCTCATCCTTCAAGGCCCAATCTGGTATCAGCTTGTCCACGAAGACTCTCTGATTCCCACGGCACAGGGGACCCCTCTGCTGGCTCCCACGGCCTCTGCCCGGGGTGGGGGGTACCTGGCTCCCTTCCCAGTGGGCCCATGTGATTCCCGAGCACTACAGTCTGAGTCATGCCACCTTCCCCAGGGGCCCAGCAGACTGGATGAAGCTTTGCTAAATGAAGCCATCACAGGCAGAAGGGTCCCCAGCCGGCAAGGCTGTCCACACCTCCCCACAAAGCCAGTGGCTTCACCCTCCCAGGCCCGTGGCCCAGGGGCTGGCAAAGGGGAGCAGAGCATACAGCTGGTTCATCTGATCAGGCAGGTGTCGTCGTCCCCGCCCCGCCGCCGCCACCACCCTCCCCCCGCAGCTCTGTCTCTGCCAAGGGCCAGTCGGGGTCTCTGGGGAGCTGGAGACTGGCACAGATGAATGAATCCAGTATCACAAACCCTTCCGGATGCGCCCCGGGTGCCAGGCCCGCTGCCAGGCCCTGTGCGCCCACTGGGGCTTCCCTGCCCTCAGCAAGCTCCCCATCTGGTGGGTCCTTGAGAAGAAAGGGGCTTACACATTGGCTACGCTTCTTGTGGCACCAGGAGGACGTTTTAACATTTTCAAAGGACCGTTAGCTTCTTTTCCCTCTGGGAGGCCAGAGATAAACACCCAAGCTGTCTCACCCATCAGACCCTAATATTGCCCTGAAAACCCAGGAAGTGAGGGAGCTTGGGCACCTTGAGGCCAGGGTTGGCCTTAGGTGTAGTCCCTTGGGGTTGCTGATAGTGACCCTGCCCAGTGTCCCCAATCCTAGCCCTTCTGGTGTGGGCCCACAGGAATAGGCCCCAGGCCCACAGAGGCACTACGCTCCAGTGAGGGTGTCTGGGCAGTGGCCAGCACACCCTAGGGGGCCCCAGGCACTTCCACGGCAGGGGGCTTTCTTCTCCTGGGGTGCTGCCCAGACCACCGGAACCCCTCCCTCTGTGCTCACAGTCTGTCCCATCCTCCTCCAGCACAGCCCCAGGTCTGAACAGGGACCCCCTACTGCTGGGGGATTCTGACCCCCACCAGGCTGAGGTTCAGAACAGGACTCTCCGCCATCCCCACCCCCAAGCATCCAAGTGTACTTGGGGGGGCGGTCATGGATTCAGGAAATAGCAGAGCCCAAGGTGGCCCCTCCCACCTCTCTACAAATCGGGAAACTGAGGCATGAGAGAGGAGTTGCCTCTCCCCACCTCAGAATGTAACTCCTCGTTTCTCATAAACATTTCTTGGGTGGTTCCCGGCCCAAGGTCATGCCCAGAAGGAGAGGCAGTTCCCGGGTGGAAGCCAGGTATCCGGCTCCCGGCTCCTCGCTCCATACCTTCCGGGCTTAGATATCAAACCTGGTTTCCGGCCCTCTCCTCCTTGAACGTCCACGGCAGGCGTGGCGTGCACCCCTAGAGTTAATCCACCCCCGCCCAAAAGGCCACCTGAATCCCGGGCTCAATCCCCACCGCCGCTGATCCGCACGGGCGGCAGCGCGCAACCCGAGCCGCGAACCGCATAGCCGCGGCCTGGAGGTCACCGCGATGGGGGGCCGCACGCAAATGGGGGCGCCGGGAAGGAAGGGCGCCGGCAGCAAGAGCGGGAGCCCCTCGCCAGCGCTGGGACCCCCCGCCCGGGGCCCGGGAAGAAGGCAGGGGCGGCCGGCGGCACCCTGTTCGGAAGGCTCCCCGCCGGTTGCGGCACCTTTGCCCGGGGTCCGGCGGGGTTGGGGTCGGTCCCGGCGCGCCGCCCCTGCCCGCACCCGCACGACACGCCACCCCCGACGCGGCCGGGCCACCCGGCCGTCCTTACCCAAGACACGACGCGCAGAATGGTGTGCGGCTGCCGGACCAGGGTGTGGGGGTCGAAGGCGCCCCCGGCTTTGCCCGCTCCGTACGCACCCCCTTCCATCGTGGCTGCACCCGCGCGGTGCCCCCCGCTCGGCGCGCGCTGCCGGCCCTGCGCGTGCGCGGCGCCCCCGCCCCCTCCCCGCTCGCGCGGCGGTGTGGTCGAGGGCTCCCGCCAGGGGGCGTCGTGCGAGGAGGGCGCCGGGGCGCAGGCGGGCCGCGGGCCGCGCGCGCTCGTTCTCGGGGGCGCGCGTGCTGCGGACTGGGTGGACGGCGCGCTCGTCGCTAGCGTGGTGACCTCTTTGCAGAGCTCGGCCGGGGCGAGTTGGGGAGGAGGGTGCCGCAAATACAGGACGTCCCCCCCCCCCCCGGGGCGGCCGCTCTACCGGGCCGCACTGTCCGCACCACAGCACCGCGGTGCTTGAGGCTCTGGCTGAAACCGTCTTCGTTGTTTCCTGTCGCTCTCTGCCCCCCAACATAATAGGGCAGGGGCCGCGTTTGTCCTCCTATTCAGTAGGTGCCACGGGAGGATTTCTCGAATGAATGAATGGACCACGAATGAATAACCCCTCTCTCCGGGCCCTCCAAATCACAGCCCTCACCTCCCCAAGGACCTTTCAATTTCCACCTTGCTTTTAGGGTGACATCACGTCGTGGGCCCCTGTGTCTGCGTACCCCCCACCCCCAGCCTGGAGGGACCCGAGACACCTGGTACTGAGGGGGAGGCTGAGGAAAGGCAACAAACTTTTTAATGGACGTGCCCTTCCCCTCCCCACTACCCTTTTCCTTAATTCAGTAATTAATTACGTAATTATTTGTTCCCTGTTTTCTTCTGTTAGTCTGTGGGTTCTGTCTATCTCCTTTGCCGCTGGAACCAATGGCCGGGCACACAGTAAGTGCTCAATAAATAGACCCAAGTCCCCAGAACCACATCACGATTTGGGCTAGACCTCCAGGTTTCATGGAAACAGGCAGGCTGGAGGAGTGCTAGTTGCAGTGGGAAGAAAACCTTCCAGGTCTGGCTCTTGAGATGACCTGCAGTCCCTAGGGCCTCTCTCGATGGCCCAGGTACCTCCATTGGTTCCAGGATCAGGTTGGACAAGGATATGCTTTGCGGATGTATCGTCATTCTGTGATGACAGGACACACACAGGTCTGTGCAGAGGAAATGTGTGGTGGGCGTGAGGGCAGGTCTTATAAATATCACCTAGGCAAATGTCCATCTTAGGCTCTGTTTACTGAGGGTCCATTCTGTGCCCAGCCCCGTGCTAGGAGCTTTACATGCATCACCCTTATTAATATGGCAACCTCATAGTAGCGGCTATGATTATATAAAACTTCTGGAAGAAAACACAAGAGAAATTGTTGTGACTTTGGGTTGGCAAGGAATTCTCAGATATAATACCAAGACCATGATCCCTAAGAGAAAACAATCCATCAGTTGAACTTCGTCAAAGTTAAGAACTGCTCTTCAAAACAGTTATAGAAATGAATGAAGGCGAACCACATGGGAGAAAAATCTTTACAAAACATAACATCTGATAAAGAATTTGCCTCCCAGGGGCCCCTGGGTGGCGCAGTCAGCTGAGTGTCAGACTCTTGGTTTTGACTCAGGTCATGACCTCAGGGTCCTGAAATCAAATCCGAAGTTGGGCTCTGAGCTCAGGGAGGGGTCCGCTAAAGTTTCTCTTTCCCTCTTTCTTTGCCCTTTGCTTGTGCGCTCTCTCCCCCCACAAAAATAAATAAATAAATCTTAAAAAATTTTTTTTCATTGCAAATATATCAAGAGCTCTACAAAGTCAATAATAAGAAAAGAACCTGCTTTTTAGAAAATGGACAAAAGACTTGAACAGATACATTTCACCGAAAAAGATACACAGATGGCAACTAAGCACATGAAAAGATGCTCAACATCACTAGTCCCTAGGGAAATGCAAATGAAAATCAGGATGAGATACTTCCGCATACCTATGAAAATGGTTAAAAAATGTAATTTGACAATGTCAAGTGTTCAGGAGGATTTAGAACAAGTGGAGCTCTCGCACCTTGCTGCTGAAAATACAAAACAATACGCCACTTAGGAAAACAGGTTAGTAGCTTCTGATAAAGGTAACTTACATTTACAATAGAACCCTGTAATCTCCCTCCTGGGTATTTGCCCCAGAGAAATTAGAAGTTATGTTCACACAAAATCCTGCACACGAATGTTTATAGCAGCTTTATTTGTAATAGTCCAAACTTGGAAATAACCCCAATGTTCCTCAACTGGAGAATGTAGAAACAAATTGTGGAACACTGCGTGCAATGGGATACTACTCAGGAATAAAAAGGAACGAACAATGGACACACTCCACAGCATGCGTAAAAGAGGCCAGGCTCGAAAGACTACAGATGGCATGATTCCTTTCACATGCCCTTCTTGCGGAACAAAACTATAGGGCAGAAAACAGATACAGTGGTTGCTGGGGACTGGAAGTGTGTCTGGAGAGCATGTTGGAGGATTTACTAGCAAGGAGCATGGGAAAATTGGGGGGATGATGGGATCCTTTTCTGTCTTGTTTGTGGTGATGGTTATAAAATTGACAACATATGTTTGTCCATAAAAAGGGTGATTTTCACTGTATGTAAAGTATACATATTTTTTTCAATGGGAAAAAATCTGTGATGGGCTGAATCACTAAGTAATATTCCTTCACATGTTCATTCAATAAATATTTATTTTAAAAAATTTTAAATATTTTATTTATTTATTAGGGAGAGTGAGAGACAGTGCGCAAGAGAGATTGTGAGCAGGGTGGGGAGGAGTTGAGGGGGAGAGGGAGAAGCAGGCTCCTCGCTGAGCAGGGAACCCGATGCAGGGCTCCATCCCAGGACACTTGGATCATGACCTGAGCCGAAGGCAGATGTTTAACAACTGAGCATCCCAGGCGCCCCTCAATAAATCTTCATTTGAAGCCCACTTCACCTAAGACTCTGTGCTAGACATGGGGGCATAAGGGGTAAAGAATTTAGAGACTGTTCCTAATCTTTCCAGCATTAAGATTTCATCACACCAATGAATTTAAATCTCAGAAAGGGTGGTGCTTAGGAGCCTGAGCTCAGACAGAGATATTCTTGGGTGGAAGTCAAGGTTTCCTCTGACAGTCCCTGAGTTACCTTGGGCAAATGGCTTTACCTCTCTGGGCCTGTTTCCTCATATGAAAAATGGAAAGAAGCATAGTAGTTTATTATAAATAAACCTGAGGGAGCACCTGGGTGGCTCAGTCCATTAAGCGCCTGCCTTTGGTTCAGGTCATGATCCCAGGGTCCTGGGATTGAGGCCCCCTCCCCCCACATCAGCTCCCTCCTGGGAGCCGGCTTCTCCTTCTCCCTCTGCCCCTCCCCCCTGCTCTTGCTCCCCCCTCGAATAAATAAATTAATTAAATCTTTAAAAAAAAAGAATCCTGGGGCGCCTGGGTGGCTCAGTTGGTTTGAGCTGCTGCCTTCAGCTCAGGTCATGATCTCAGCGTTCTGGGATCGAGCCCCACATCGGGCTCTCTGCTCAGTGGGGAGCCTGCTTCCTCCTCTCTCTCCTCCTGCCTCTCTGCCTACTTGTAATCTCTCTCTCTGTATCGAATAAATAAATAAAATCTTAAAAAAAAAAAAAGAATCCTGAGGATTATTGTCAGGGTTAAATGAGAGAATGCACAAAATGCACTTAGAACAGTGCTTGACACAAGGAATGGAAAAAAAAAAAAACCCAATGAAAACAAAAAACAAAAAAACAACAAAGAACGAGCTTAGTAAACATTGTTGGGCTTCCCGTCCTGGTTGGTTTTCAAGGTAGGTATGTACAACAGAGTGTGTAGGTAGGCGTTTTCTTAGCAGCACAAAATTAAAAATGATGGGTAGGTTTCCAGGATCCCCCATGAAACTCTATTTAATACCTAGCGGTGCAGGTATATAAAAACGTCTTCCTCTCCTACCCTTTGTGTTTATGTGTTCCCTGTTAATGGCAGGGCCAAAGGGGGAAGTCAGGCTGTTCTTTGTAGGTCAAGATTTTGCAAACCCAGAGCTGCCTGATCTTGCCATGTTCTGTATGGTAATTTGAGTTCCCCAGTCCAGAAGGAGCTGTGACTCATCAATGCTCCTTCTCTCCTGTCCCCTAGAGGCTGCTTTGGTATGGCAGGTGTTAGGTCTGTTTTCTGGGAGACCGTGGGGGTGCCTGGGTAGAGGGGCAATGCCTTCATTGAATTCGAGTGGATGAACCACAGCAGAATTATGATCTTAAAAATTTGCTACTACAAAGGGTGCCTGGGTGGCTCAGCTGGTGAAGCATCTGCCTTCGGTTTGGATGGTGATCCCAAGGTCCCGGGATGGAGTCCTGTGTCGGGCTCTCTGCTTGTCAGGGAGCCTGCTTCCCCCTCTCTCTCTCTGCCTGCCTCTCTGCCTACTTGTGATCTCTCTCTCTCTCTGTCGGATAAATAAATAAAATCTTTAAAAAAAAATTCCATATATGAGTGGAATCAGGATATTTGTCTTTCTCTGACTTATTTCACTTAGAAGCTGATTCTAAAATTCTTAGGGGAAAAAAGCAAGGGGCCAAGAATTGCCAATCCAGTTTTGAGGATGAAGAGCAAGTTCTACCAGATAGACATAGCAGATGTAAATGTTCATTATAAAGCTGTAGTAAATCAGATGATAGACAAAAAGAACAATGGAACAGAATGCAGAGCCCAGAATTAGAATGAGGAACATTTGGAAATGTGATATACGGAAGTGACATTGCAAACGGAAGGATGGGCCATTTAGTAAGTAAGCAGTGCCAGGAACATTGGCTATCCATATGGGGAAATAAATGAAGTTGGGTTCCTACCTCACACCATTCACACAAATTAATTCCATGTGCCGGCTGGAAGTCCAAGACAGTCGTGCTCAGGATTCATTCATCCACCACCTCTCCAAATTAGCAGGACTCAGGATGCTAACTAGGAGATCCCTAAAGCTGTTTCAAGGTGAAACCATGGTTAGCTGGGGGCCGGGGCAACCAGAGGGAGGGCTTGGAGTTGTCTGGTGGACCCTGGAGCTTTCTGTGCTCCACGGCTCCCAGGGCTCATCCTCCCCTCTACTCAGATTTCTTGGGACTAACACACACCAGGAACTGGCCTTCTTTTTCTCTCAATACATGCAACCAGAGTGAATGACTGAGATCCCTGTGCAGAGGGGAAAGGAGCTCAGGGGCTAAAACAACTAGATCTGAGTAGTACAACTCCCTGAAAATGAAGTCAATAAACTGCCTGACATATGCCATTTGAAGCAGGGGTATTAGGACAAACAAACCAAGAATTTGAAATGAGCATGACCTGGAAATAAGGGACGATACTAGCAATATCAAAAACAAGAAATAAGGAAATGAATCAAGCAGAAGTATTAGAAATGAAGACTATGGGGGCGCCTGGGTGGCTCAGTCGGTTGAGCATCTGCCTTCAGCTCAGGTTATGATCCCAGGGTCCTGGGATTGAGTCCAGCATCAGGCTCCTCCTGCTCTGCAGGGAGTCTGTTTCTCTGTCTTCCTCTGCCTGCCACTCCCCCTGCTTGTGCTCTGCCTCTCTCTGTGTGTCAGATAAATAAATAAAATCTTAAAAAAAAAAAAAAAAAGATCACTGATAAAGGCCGTGACCTGCAAGAATGCAGGCGGGCCTCACCTGATCGGTTGAAGGCATTAAGTTGGAAAACAGTCTTCCCAGAATGGAGAGAATTTGGACCCGACACTCCAACATCAACTCCTTTCTGAGTTCCCAGTCTGTCAGCCTGCCCTGCAAATTTTGCACCCAAGACTGCAACATCTACTCTTGCCTGGGTTTCAAACCTGCTGGTGAGCCCTACGGATTTCAGACTTGCCAACTGCAACAATCGCATGAACTAATTCCTTAAAATGAATCCTATATATGTAACACACACACACACACACACACACACGATAGGTTATGCTGGTTCTGTTTCTCTGGAGAACCCTGACTAATACCGTGGAAAATGAACTCTCCCTGCACCCTCCTGCTTTATGCTGTAGTTATATGTATCACCCCTGGATAGGCTGAAAACCCAGCTGTGGGAGTTGCAGTAAATCGAGAGGGGCTGGAAGGGACAGTTGGAGGAGGAACAGGGTGAAAGTGGAGGCCAGAGAGGCCTGATTGGTCTGTTTCCTCATTATTGCACTTACAGTGAACATTTGGACCTTAGTTCACAGATGACGTCATGCACTTCGGCATGTACCCCATGG
Organism: Nasua narica; assembly: GCA_028533885.1. Taxonomy (NCBI): domain Eukaryota; kingdom Metazoa; phylum Chordata; class Mammalia; order Carnivora; family Procyonidae; genus Nasua; species Nasua narica. Next base: position 112,147,941 of record CM052807.1, on the reverse strand, counting down.
GGAGGGACACCGCTCCAGGTTGTCCCACTCTGAATGTTGCTGCTTGCTTAAAGGGGTCTTCCCACTGTTGAAGCACACTTTCCCTTCAGGATTAGTTAGTAATCTGTACATGATACTTTGCGAGACTATACTGTTTTCTAACTGTGCTTTACCCAATGCTTTGAACATCTCTTGGAAATCCTTGCCTGACTCAATTAGGGATGACAAAAGAGTGATTTTATACTCTTATTCTGTATTCATTAGCAGTATAGTTATTTGGTGTTTTTTTGTTTTTGTTTTTTTACAATTAAAAAAAAATTTTTTTAAGATTTTATTTCTTTATTTGACAGAGAAAGACACAGTGGGAGGGGGAACACAAGCAGGGGGAGTGGGAAAAGGAGAAACAGGCTTCCCACTAAGCAGGGAGCCCAATGCGGGGCTCGATCCCAGGACCCTGGATCACAACCTGAGCTGAGGACAGACGCACAATGACTGAGCCACCCAGGTGCCCCTGTTTTTTTAAGATTTTATTTATTTGCTGGAAAGAGAGTGAGAGTATAAGCAAGGATTCATCGGACTTGCTCCTTGCTGAGCAAGGAGCCTGATGCAAGACTTGATCCCAGGACCCTGGGATCATAACTTGAGCCTAAGGCAGATGCTTAACCGACTGAGTTACCCGGGCGTCCCTGGTGTTTTGTTTTTAACAAGACAGTAGTAGGTCTTGGTTGGTTGGATTGGAAACACGGCCCACCTAGAATGCTAAAAAGTGAGTGGAAGGGACCTGGGACCCTCCATTAAAGAGATTCTGGCCCAACTTCCTCATTTTCAAAAAGAAGGGACTCAAGACCCAGAGATGGAAGGGGATTTGCTCAGAGCCTTCCAACATGAGCTTTGTCATGACACAGAAGAGCTTTTTGAGGTACAGAAAAAACTTTTACAATTACTTGGATTTCAAGTTCAAGTGATTTGCCCAAACTTTCTCTGGCTGAGTGGTGCTTATGGGGGTGTGCCCATCAGAATTACCTGGGGTTCTTTTCCTGGCTGGCTGTGCTTCCCCTTCTCCCAGCTTCTGTTCCTGCAGGCCTTGGGGTGGTATCCATATTTTGAAAAAGTCCAGACGATTCCTGTTTTGTTTCTTCTCAGAAGTTCACTTTAATTTTTATTTTTAAAAATTGCCCAAGTAGTTAAAATCGAGTACATACATTCTTGTGAAGAATACAGCAGGCTATATAGAACCATCTGGGAAAACTGCCTTCACACCCACCCCTCAGGCCCTCCGTACTCCTCAAAAGTACCCACAGTTTAAGCCACTTTCTGGTCGGCTATCTATGAATTTACTCATTTTGCACGCGTGGACACACATCTAATTTTTAAATAAATAGGATTATAGCATTTGTGTTGTTTCATGACTTGCTTTTTTTGCTTGCTGATGTGTCTTGAAAGTCTTCTCATGTTGCTATATATAGACCTACCTAATTCTGGCTAACAGACTGCAAACTATCTCACTGTACAGAAATATCATTGAAGGAAACCAGAATATGACACCCCAAAATATGCTTCTTTGACATAAGAATTATTTTGAGCTGGAGGCAATTAAAAAGTAGCAAATGCAGGAAAAGCTCTCTTTCCCTTTTCCCTTTCTAGGGTTTAAATTTTCCTTTACTGGAGACCACTCTAGACTCTTATAAGGCTATTGGTAGCACCAGAGGAATCTGGAAACAAACTGCATTCTGTTAGTTTCCCCCCATATATTTACTTTCCCAAAGTTTACCACCAGTGGAAGTCTAAAGTGGTTTCCTTTGCCCTGTCATTCTTTACAAATGTGTTGTTCTTTGCTGAACATGCCAAATAAGCCCAAGTTTTAGCCACCCCGTTGAGCTACTCATCCTCGGATTTCTCCCATGTATGTATGAAATACAGTGTTAACAGATTTCTGTTTGTTTTTCTCCTGCTAATTTGTCATTTCTTACAGAGATCCAGCCGAGAACCTAGAAGGGCAGATAGAAGGATAAACAATTATCATGGTGATATATATAATCTATATTTATCTAAATCTAAAATATATATAGATTTTGTTTTTTTATTTGAGAGAGAGGGAGTGCTCCAGCATGAGTGAGGCATGGAGGGAGCAGAGGGGAGAGAGAAGCAGGCTCCCTGTTAAGCAGAGAGCCCAACATGGGGCTCGAACCCAGGACACTGGGATCATGACCCGAGCCAAAGGCAGATGCTTAACCGACTGAGTCACCCAGATGTCCCTATCATGGTAATATTAATTATCGTTTGTGCACCTCAAGTGCAAATGGCTGAGTTTATTGGTCTCCTCAGCTTGGAACACATTATGATCTCCAGAATGGGTCAAACATCCTTTCTTGTCTCCTTTTCTCTCGTCTCCTCTCTTGTCTCCTTGTCTCCTTTCCCTCTCCCCAGCTCCTCATTCCCAAGCCCCTCCTCATGACAGTTTTCAAAGCAGAGTTTCCTTCAGTTGGTGTGCCTCAGCCTCCCAGGGAGAGCTCAGAAAGGACATGGAGGCCCAGTGCAATGATGGGTGGGACCTGCACGTTTGTGCTTCTACCGTGTTCCCCCCCTGATTGACTGCCCATTGCTCTAATATCCTGTACATAGGTCTGTCTGAATGTGCACACACCCTTATAAATTAATAACATATGCCTTCCTCTTTGTGTTTTTCTTTTTTAAATATATTTACTCTTTAAAATAGATAAATAAACAAATAAATGAATAAATAAATTTAAGTAATCTCTCAGGGCTCCTGTGTGGCTCATTAAGAGCATCTAACTTTTAATTTCAGCTCATGTCCTGATCTCAGGGTCATGATACTAAGCCCAGCGCCAGACTCTGCGCTCAGCGCAGGGTCTGCTTGGGATTCTCTCCTTCTCCCTCTGCCCCATCTCCCTTGTTCATGTACTTTCTCTCTCTCTCTTAAAAAAAATGTATTTAAGTAATCTTTCCACCCAATGTGGGGCTCAAACTCACAATCCCAAGGTCAAGAGTCACTTGCTCCACTGACTGAGCCAGACAGGTGCCCCAGTTTGTGTTTTTAAATAGCCAATGCCATTGGGCTGTAAATATTGCTGTAAATATTTCTTCCCTTTTTCGACTCAAGATTATGGTGTTAAAACTTATCCACCTTATGGTAGAAACGTCTGATTTCTTCATTCCCAGTGGTGCCCAGTGTCTCAGCGTGCACGTGCCCTCTTCTTATTATCCATCCCAAGGGTGATGGACATTGGAGCTGTCTCCAACTCCTGCTCTATTTCCATTGTTCTCATTTGCTTCAAGAACCACTGAATTAAAGGAAAAGGAAGATAAGTGTTTCCATACCCATTTGATAAGTGGATAAGGAGCAGGAAGAAAGGGCTCCTATGGAAGAGGAAATAGACAGTGTGACAGTTTCAGATCAAGTTTGTTTAAGCAGTTATTCAGGTGGTGATGGTTAGTCTCCTTTCTTGCTTGAATCACCCAGACTGAGGGTTTATGGTCGCTGTATCTTTCAGGAAGTCCTCTGTAAGGCAGCATAGGAGTTTAGGCAAGTTTTTTTCTTTCTTGTGGCTGATGTCTGTTCAGGTGTTTTTAGCTTAAAATCATCCCAATGCTACTGAAGTGAATTTCAGATCTCTACAACTGTATGGTCCACAGAGCAAAAAAAAAAAAAAAAAAGGAAACCCTCTGGCCCTTTCCGAAAAGCAGAAAGCATTTGTGGACCCCTGGCTAAGAATTTGGACTTGAGTACTGGACGGCTTGAGCTTGAATCTGGTTTTACCTCTTTCAAGTGTACCTTCTTCTGTGGCTCTGTTTTCCCACATACTGAAGTGAGGACACGGATGGGCCCAAGTTCATAGAACGTTCGATTACAGGGTTACCATTTGCAAACACATAGAACAGTGCCAGGGACCTAGCGAGTACTCTGTGAGTGTTAACTGATGATACTATCCTTCACTGAAAAGCAATCCTTAATTTGGACACGGACTAAGACAATCATTTTCCCCTCATGGCTTGTGTTTCTGGGGCCTTATTTTAAGACTTTCAGCATCTGTAGGTCACAGAGATTTTTCTCTCATATTTTTACATTATCTTCATAGTCTTAATTGTTTTAATCTACCTGGAATCTGTCTTTATATATGGTGTATGTAGAAGATGCAATTTTTCCCCCAGAATAAGTTGATTCTCCCCATACTTTACCCATTACTCACCAACTCAACTACCCCATAGCCTTGTAGCTCTTCCATCATGGATCAGGTCCTGATGTGTACAGTAAATCTGCTTTTCTGCTCTTTATTTCTTTTGGTCTATTTTCTGTACCAGCTTCTGTTTCATGCTGTTTTTATCACTAAAGCTAGAATATAAGCTCCCAGTGGGCAGAAACATGGTTTCATTCACTGATGTATCCCAAATGCCTAGAACAGAGCCTGGCAAACAATAGGTACACAATAAATATATAGTGAATGGATGACTGTGGGATGTTTTAATGTCAAATAATGTGGGTCATGACTAATGTGTATTTATTGTTTTTCAGGGGATTCTGTGCCGAAGAATCCCAGGGTCACCTTAGGTCCTGAGAGATCTACCCCAGCAGAAGTCACCCAGCCCAAGAACCTGTAGGGCAGGCCACAGAAACCTCAGCTCGAAGGAGAGCTGCCTCCTTCTAGAAGACACCCTTACCTCCTCTTCCATCTCCAGCCCTCTCCCATTTTTCCAGGTAACTTGAATAAACACCAAATGGATTCATTTCCAAATCTCCAACCCCCAGGGCAGAACCTGGCACACACTACAAATCTAGAAGAGATTGGTCGGATGGGTGAACATTGAAACCAACCAATTCAACTCTCATACAGAAATCTTTAGTCTAGTAGCTTTCAATTTTGGCTACATTTTAGAGTCCTCTGGAGAACTTTTCTTTTTCTTCTTCTTTTTTTTTAAAGATTTTATTTATTTATTTGACAGAGAGAAAGAGATCACAAGTAGGCAGAGGGGCAGGCAGAGGGAGAGGGGGAAGCAGGCTCCCTGCTGAGCAGAGAGCCTGATGTGGGGCTCGATTCCAGGACCCTGAGATCATGACCTGAGCCGAAGGCAGAGGCTTTAACCCATTGAGCCACCCAGGCTCCCCTGGAGAACTTTTCAAAATGTCTCTTGTCCGGGTTTCACCCCCAGAAATTGCAATTTGTTGTGTTAAAGAAACAAAAATTCAGTTGAGTAAATTTGAAGATCTAATTGGTTTTATTAAACAATTCATGAAACAGGCAGCATACCTTCTAGCAAGCAGAGAGGAGCTCCAAGTTGCTGTACAAAGTGGAAGGTTTTTATAGAAAGGATGACAAAACAAGGAAGTTATTAGCAAAAGAAATGGAAGAATTGTTCCAGGCAAGGTCATCTTCCCTTAGTGGGAAGAGCAGAGATCTTATTAGGTAGATGACCTCATCTTCCTTTGGGGAATGGAGAGGGCCTATGTGATAGATTACCTCATTGGTGCCGATCAGAAAAATCCCTGACCAGTGAAGACTACATTTCTGGGGGATGTTGAAACTGCATTAGCTTAGGTATTAAACCCAAGTTTGGTGACTTGGCCTCAGGACGCCATTTTGGATTTGTGGTTTTCTTTTTAACACTTCTGAGATTCAGCCCGGGAGTCAGAATTTCTGAACTCTCTCCGGGGTGCTTCCAACGCACAGCCAAAGCTGAAGAACCTCTATTTTACTCCTGAAACTCCTCCAACGTCTGCCAGCTTTGGGACTCTCAACGTGTCAGAGCCTCATTGATCGGGGCCATATAACGGGTGGTTAATAAGATGTGTTTAGGGCCTTACTGTTTAAAGGACGCTCCGTGGACCAGCAGCAGATCCAGTCTTCCTGAATCTGAACCCACATTCTAACAAGCTGCCTAGTGATTTGTTTGAGGATTGACTGAGATAATGGCTATTATAATTATATAATAAATTATATGTCATGACTATAACTGATGAGAGAAAAACTTTCTGAAGGCCTGAGATATGAGGGAAGCCATTTTAGATTTCCTTCTAAGCCATCATGACTGTATATAAACTTTGTTCAAACCAGAAGCCTGATTTAAGGCTCACCACACATGCACACGGCATTGGACAGCCACATCATGGAGTCGCCTGAAGGGAAACCATCTTGTCCTTGAGATATTGATCAATGCTCCTACTCCCTGCATTCTTTTCTGATAAAACTCATGATGCCTGACTACATGCTAACTTATAATCTTTTGAGCTTTTACAAGATGTAAAAAAGTACAATCAATCTTGTAACACTGAAAAATTAAAATAAACATATTTGGGGAGAAAAAAAAAGATGTAAAAAAGTATATAACCCTGTAATAACATTCCTTCTCTGGAACTTTTCTTCCCCATGAAAAGCCTAATCCCCCGGTAGCTGTCCTAAACTGGGCTCAAATAAAATTCTGACTCGTAGAGATTTTAAAAGGTTTGTTCGATTTGCATTAACATAACAGAATCTGGCATGTAGCAGGCAATCCTACACATTAACTGAATGAATAAATAAATGAATGAATGAACGAATGAACCCTTGATTCAGATGTGATTGTTACTTTACACCTAAGGAAACAAAGGCTCAGGTGGCTATTAGGCCAATCGGTCGTACTAGGAAAATGCTAGGGGTTCTGGGCGTGGTGTTTGCAGGGACGGCAAGAGGAGAAGTTTCCCAGAGACCTGAAGTTCAGGACACAGAATCGCATCCTTGCTCCCGAGAAGAGGGGCTTCTCATCTTCACATTCCCCCCAGGGAAGAGAAACACATTTTGGTTAGAGGGACCCAGGAGGTCCAAACCTGAGGCTCCATTGACAATATTTACATATCCCCCTAAACAAACAGGCTCACCGTTACCTTCATCCACAAATATTTATGAAACCCACCTATGTGCTTGGTGCATGCAAAACGGAGATGCTCCTTCTTTAAAGCAACTGACATTGACAATTTAAAATCCACAATGGTGGGTGGGGGGTGCACGCCTTGCTGGCTCAGTCAGTAGAGCATGCGACTCTTGGTGACTCTTGGTCTCCGGGTAGTGAGTTTTCACATTGGTCGTAGAGCTTACATACATACATACATTCCACAATGTGAGATAAGACCTGAGGAGGGGAGGGAGACCAGTTTGTGCTATCAGGTGACTGGGGAAGGCTTCCCAAGAGGTAACATATAAGGTACAATCTGAAGAGCAGAAGAAATTTTTAAAGATTTTGGAAGAAGGAGAAGAGCTCTCTGTCCTTTTGCCGACATGTGGGAGCCTTTGGGATTATCCAGTTGGGTGTAGTTTAGAAGATTCTTCTTTGCCCTTAAACTGTTTTACTGCTCTGTGGATTGTAGATAAAGTGTAACTACGCAAATAACAGTAATCTATCCATATGCAAATAAATTGTCTCTGGTGGAAGAACACAGTCCTCCCCCCCCCCCAGTAGAAAGAGCCAGTTTGACATCTATTTGTAAATTCATTTTGACAGTTGTTTGCTCCATATAAATGTGTGATTCTGCATCTTTTCCTTTGAACCAGTCATGGCATCTGTCTGGTTCTCTCATAAATTAATGAGCTAAATAAAATCTTTGACATATGTTCATTTTATACCTGTACAAGACTTGTGATTTTATCATCTCTTAACATTTATGCTTTAACATAAATAGAGGTCAACCCATGTTCTGGGCAGGGAGAGAAGCAGGTGCAAAGGCTCTGTCTCAGGGAGGGGGTCATGTGGAATGAGAGGGGTCTTCGTGAGGGGCCCCCTGGGGAACCCCGAGGTATGCTGGGACCGTGGTCGCAGCCCCATGACCCCAGGTCTCATACTATGGGAGGCCACTGAAGGGTCTTAATCAGTGGAATGACTTGTTCTGATTCACGGTGTGAGGTCTTACCCAGGCAGAGAACAGAACAGAGCTCAGGGCCAGAAGTGGGGACAAACGGATGCTTCTGGAGGCTGGTGCAACAATTCAGGCAGGAGGGGACTGTTGCCTTGACTTGTGGGTTGAGGACCGTGGAGGCAAACAGTCTCTGTGAACAGCAAACAAACGGGGATAGCGCAGGTAAAAGTCTGAAAGGGGACGCTGGCATCTGATGTCATTCATAGGATCTATGTATGCTCTTGGCCTGGGGACAGAGTAGAGCCTGTCTTCCTGCCACCTCCATGCTAGTGGGGGCAGGGAAGGAGTTAAAACGCTGGAAAGAGCTCATTTTGAGCAGGGATGTGAGGGCTGGTGGTTGAAGGCATGAATTCTGCTGTGTGACCTCGGGAAATCACTAAATTCTTTTTTTTTTTAAGATTTTATTTATTTATTTGACAGAGAGAGATCACAAGCAGGCAGAGAGGCAGGCAGAGAGAGAGGGGAAAGAAGGCTCCCAATTGAGCAGAGAGCCTGATGCGGGGCTGGATCCCAGGACCCTGGAATCACGACCTGAGCCGAAGGCAGAGGTTTTAACCCACTGAGCCACCCAGGCACCCTAGGAAATTACTGAATTCTTTTGAGACAATTTCTTTAGCTATAAAATGGAGCTGATAAAAGAGTGCTTTCCTCAAAGGGTTGATTGGATGATCAAGTGAAATGAAAGATTGTTCTGCCCTCAATAAAGGGCAGCTAAGATTACTTCCCAAAGAATAATAAATGCATTGGGTACATACGAATCATTGTAATACAAATATAAATATGTAATGTAATATAAATAATACCAATCTGCATTGACATAGCACTTCAAATGTTTTTGGACCTTAGGTATAGGGCTGAGACAAAAAGTAAAGATCTGTAATTCATTTCTTGTGGCTGCTGTAGCAAATTACCAAAAACTTGGTGGCTTCAAACAACAGAGATTTTTCTCTCTCATGGTTCTGGAGACGTCTGAAATCAGGGTGTTGTTGGCAGGGTTGGTTCCTTCTGGAGTCTCTGAGGAAGAAACTCTTCATGCTTCTCTCCCAGCTTCTAGTGGCTGCTGGCAATTCTTGGTGTTCCTTGGCTAATCTGTGTCCCTCTTCACATGGCCTTCTTCTCTGTGTTTCTCCTCGCCTTAGTTTCTCTTAGAAAAACACTCGTCATTGGGTTTAGAGCCCATCCTACTCCAGGATGATCTAGTCTGAAGACCCTTGGTTCAAAGAATCCTTTGCAAAGGACTTTTTCCCAAATAAGGGGACACTGACCGGTTTTGGGTGGAAATATCTTTAGGGAACACCTTCAACCCACTACAGGATCCATATGTATTCATTTTTTCGCATTGTGAACCAATTTCCCCAACCCTGTCCTCTAACGAGGCCGTGCTCTCATGCTGGTGTGGGATGTCCCTTTTTTCCTGTATTAAATTTCCATTTGTAGCCAGCCTCTGTCTGGAGTTCTACAGACTTTCACCTGCTTGTTCTTCCTGCCACCACCCCATTGTTTCTACTGCTGTGCTTTTGCAACATAGAGGTGTTAATATTTGGTTGAGTAAGTCCCCATCTAGGCTCCATTTTTTTCAAAAATGCCTTAAAATTTCAGGGACCTTGATTTTTTTCTAAACGTCTTAGAATCAGGTTCCCGTTACGCCCTGCCACAATCCCTTGGGATTTTGGTTGGAATCCTAATGACTTTATAGATTAGTTTGGAGACAATTGACATTCTGAAGACATTACGCCAATCAATCTATTAATCGACTATGTCCCTCCATTTTACTCGGGTCTTCTTTCCATATCCTTTAATAGAATATGAACGTGTTCTCCAGGGAGGTCTTATACACTCTCTGAGGGTAATTACAGAAGGAAGAGCACTCTACATTTACAGGTGGCACAATTGTATATAGTCCCTCTCCCTGGAGTCCGATTATCTACATTTGACAAAAAAGCTAAGAAAGATAAAGGAACCTCCCCAGAGATACACAAGGGTAACAGAGCTGAGACCGGGTCCCCGAACCTAGCCCCGGGTATGCATGTGGCTTACCACCGACCCTTGCCCCCGGTGCAGCAGAGGCCTAGACAGACCTGGTACCATTCAATCTCTCACAGACAAAGCAAAGCTGGGGATGTACGAGAGGCTGGCTGGCACTTAATCATTTATTTTAAGATCTGCACGAAGAGAGACGCGGCATAGATATAGAGAAGAATGATGAGAACACAGGTGGCTATGACTTGCAGAGCAAGGGCCTGGCTGGATGAACCCCTGAAGGCCATCTTGCTTGTCCTGCTGCTGATGGGCACCTCGGTGGCCCCACAGCTCCAGCCTCCTTCTTGATCATTGGCATCTTTGTCCCCAACCATGAGGCACCGGCTGCTGGAGGCCGGTGTGACCGTGCTCAGGGCAGCTGAGCTAGGTCCAGGGAAGCTCTGGCTAAAAGGGATGGTGGTGACTGTGTCCAGGTCTTCGGGGTCTGCGCAGGACAGCCTGGCCCACTCCGCGGGTTGCAGGCCACTTCCCCGCATGGCCTGGGCCGCCCGTTGCATGGCCGCCCACAGTCTATCCAGGCAGCGGAGTAGCAGGGACACAGCCACCTGCTGTAGGATGGTTCGTAGCAGCAGCTCCATGGCCTTGCTGTTCTCGTGGTGGAAGTTGGCCAGGCTGTAGTAGGCCCACTGGGCCATGGAGAGCAGGACTAGGCTTGCCTCCCACTTCAAGGGCCGCAGCCCCTGCAGGACGTGGTGGTGGGCTCCACGCCTCAGGGTGGCGTGCTGCTGCAGGCCCCAGCCCCACGAGACGGTCAGTGGCCACCACAAGGCCCGCTGGATGGGCAGCAGCACCTCTGTGCACAGCTTCCTGGCCAGGATGAGGGCAAGCCCCGTGCCTACCTGCAGGCTGCTGCACCACAAGATACAGAGGCCCCGTATGTAGACTGAAAGGCAGTGGGAGGCCATATTTGTTATGGCCGCCTGCAGCCCCAACAGAGGGACAAAGGATCTCATCAGGCCTGGGCCGCACAGGAGCAGGAGTAGGAGCTGCCATGCACCCCTGGCCAGGCGGCTCCCGTTCTGTGGGGCACTGTCCCGGCAGCTGGTGGTAGAGGAGCAGGGATGGGAGGCTTTCATGACCCGGAGGCTCCGTGCCCAGGCTCCTGCCCTGGAGGCATTGGGCTCCGCTTCTGCCACAAGCTCGCCTTGACTGATCCTCTGGCCTCAGTACTCTGTCATCTGGACCAGGTGGTTTTGCAACAATCAATGACAGCACAAAAGATCAAGATGTGAGCTTGTGTCAAAGAGGGGGCATTATTGCTTCAGAGGGACACAGGAGGCAGCCTTTGAAAGTGAAACTGGAGTGTTCTTGTCTTTGGGTCCCCTGTCTTCATGCCCTTATCTTTTTTTTTTTTTTTTTTAAAGATTTTGTTTATTTATTTGACACAGAGAGAGATCACAAGTAGGCAGAGAGAGGGAGGGAAGCAGGCTCCCCGCTCAACAGAGAGCCCGATGTGGGGCTCGATCCCAGGACCCTGAGATCAGGAGCTGAACCGAAGGCAGAGGCTTTAACTCACTGAACCACCCAGGCGCCCCTTCATGCCCTTATCTGACAAATGTGACCCAGACCTCTGTGCCAGGCCCTGCACTGGGTGCTGAGCACATGGGAACAGGTCATGGTCTCTGCCTACAGGAAGCTTCCAGTCTCGTAAGAGAGATGAGCATTGAAACATCCTCCTGTCATATCCCCATTCAGCTCCTCCTCACGTCCTCCTAACCTTCCCCACCTTGCGTTTTACCTGGCTGTAGAGAACATCTGCTCTATAGGTGTTTGAGCAAAGCCTGGGACCCTTTTGTGCTCCTTACTGGAAGTTCTATTTTATTTTTTAAATTTTTAAAAATGATTTTATTTATTTATTTTAGAGAGAGGAAGAGCATGCGTGTGCAAGTGGGGATAGGGGCAGAGGGAAAAGAAGAGAGAATCTCAAACAGACTCCTGTTGAGCGTGGAGCCTGGCATGGGGCTCGATCCCAGGACCACGAGATCATGACCTGAGTCCAAGTCAGATGCTTAATCGACTGAGTCACCCAGGCAGCCCTGCTCTCTTTTCTCTGGATGGTATAGAGGGAGTTTCTGTTAGAATAGTTCGGCTAGCACCTTCAGTGACATTGTCAAGCCTTTTAAAACTCCCTACATGGTTTTAAATAGTCTTATTTGGTGTGTGATAGTGCCCGTCTTGTTCTCCTCTGTACTCCCACAGCGTGCTGCAAAACCCAGCAAACATCAGGCCTTCAGTAAGAATTTCTTACTGAGTGAATGACTTGGGACCCCAGAGACCTTTCCAGTTGGTGGGGTGGTTACAGAGCACCAAGTCTGAGGTGAAAATCCAAGCTGGAGTCCACTCTGTCCTTCACTAAATTGTATGACTTTTGTCAAATTATTTCCTTTTGGCCTGAGACTTCGTTTTCTCTGTAAGAGGGGACAGACAATATGGGTCATAATTCTGTTTGCAATTCTGAAATTAAAAACTTCTTAAGTCATTTGATAGCAAAAAACCAAACTGATCTGAACTTTTTAGGCAGCAAAGTCAGCCTTGAACTGATGTGAAGGCATTTATATTTATCCCAGTCCAAGAGAATTTTTTTTTTCTTAACAGAATTAATGTGTTTCATTAAAGAGTTTGGGGAGGATTACATAAGTGTGTGCACCATATTGCGTGATTTATTTAAAACATGAAAAATGCTGAGTTTGGAAACACATCTGGCCCCAAAGATTTCCACTAAGGGACTGAGGACCCATCAGCGCTGCCCCTCAAGCAATGATGGGAAGATTAAAAGAATTTTTTTTTTTTTTAAACAACAGTGGGAGAAATGGCCAGGCCCAGAAGCAAACAACAGGACTGGGTGGGATGGAGGTGCAAAGTGATATATGGGAGAGAGTGTGCATGCTCTCACACAGGGAAAAGGGTGGAGTAGCCAGTTACAACACAGCCTTGGGTGGCAGCCATGGGAGTTAATGCCTAACCCCAAACAGTACCCAACACACAGCAGGCCTTCAGTAACAATTGCTAACCGAGTGAATGACTTGGGACCTCAGAGGTCTTTCCAGTGAGGGGGTTACTTCCATTGGAAGTAACGAGACAACATCTGGCTCTTAAAAATATTTGGAGAGGCAAGCCTGGAGGCAGGGAAGGTACTTAGGAGCCCCCTGGGTCACGGAGGTGGGGGTGCAAACAGAGATCAGCGACGGTCCCCGAGGCTGAAGGGCCAGGCTTCGAGGCTTGGCAGCTGGACCCGCCACCGCAGGTCCTGAGGTCGTCTGGCCGCCTCATCGACCTTCAGAAGCAGGGCCACAGCAGCTGGACATCGGGAGGTGTGGCCGAGATGAGGCTTGAGGGACGGGAAGTCCAAAAACAACGCATTAAAGGCAAGTTGGTGTCGTGGAAGCGGCTCTGGGTTGGGAGCCAGGAAACCAGGCATTCCGTCTTTTCTCTCCAACTCTGAGCAGGTGGCAGCGGGGCAACTCGTCCCAACCCAGCGTGCCCGCCAAATGGCAACACCGCGGATTTATAGGGTGGGACAGAAATGGGACACCACGTGCGAAGCTCGGTTACTCAATCCTGGAAGCGACTGCATTTCCTTTGAAAAAAGACGCAGCCACTTAGCTTCAGCGTCACGGCGTCTTCCAGCACATTTGGCAGCTACAGTTAAAGCCCTACAGTCGCTGCATTCCGATTACCGGCCAGAGTGTACGAAGTTTGAACCCAGTCGCTTGCCGTAGTCTCTAATCCCCGCCCCCGAAGGTGACGTCCCGCTCAGAACGCCGCTAGGCGAGGACAAGCGTGCGTGGAAATGGCGGCCCGAGTCCGCCCCATGACCCGGCATCCACCGCGGGCGCGCGCTCGTACGCCGGAAGGGGCGGGCCCGGAATGGGCTTTATAAATGGCTCGTCGGGAGCGCTCCGACCTCTACCGGCAGCATTCGGCGGCAGGATGGTACGTGTCACTATGCCGTTTTCCTCGTTGTTGGCACGGCGGTGCGGCTCAATCCGTGGCGCATCGCCGCCATCTCAACTCCCCGGGCCCCGGGGGCCTGCTCCGGGGGCACCGGGGGCTTAGCGAGATCCACAGCGAGGTCTATTTTCCGAAAACACGGGAGGCCTCTGCTTCGCTTGGGGCCCTCCGGGCGCCTGGCGAGGGCCGTTGGGGCAGGCTCCTGTTTGGAGGCCCGGTGCCCGGAAGTTCTTGAGGCACGGATCATTTCTGGGTCTCGAGCTCACCCATTCAGTGTTAATGTAGGTGAGGGTCGTGAGCGTATTGGCCAAGGGGGACCATGTGTCGGGGCGGTAGGCCCTTCTCGGGCTGACGGGGAAGGTGCAGAAGTCAGCACGTGGGAGGGGAGCCTGGGCTGACCTGGGTGGCACGTCGGTGCCCCACGTAAGGCCTCTGGAGTTCTCAGGAACCACAGATGATGAACTTACTGACGGGCGGACAGAGACTCTGTGCTGATGGTCAGGTTCTGATTTGGCTCGAGTTCTAGTGGCCTTAGCGTGTCAGTCGCGGGGGAGCCTGTGGTGCCCTATGCTACCAGGCTCTCGGTCCCAGCGGCCCTTTATTGCTGACGTGGCCTCTAAAGACACCTGTGAAACGATTTTAAGGACCTCACCTGGTGTGCTTTTGTCTTATTTAGAGAAGAAAGGGGAGGCTACGTTTCTTGACGTTACAAAATGAGGTTTCTAAGCAAAGATTCCAGGCATTTAGGCTCTGACCCTTCTCAAAGTGAACGCAGCCCATAATAGCATGTGTGTTAGCTGGGCGGCTGGGACTCAGGTGTGGACTCAGCGTTGGGGCGGGTCCTTGCACCACTGAGGCAAGCTGGGCATCGGAAGTGAGCCACTTGTGACCAGTTGGAGTGCTAACATTGATCCGTTTCTCCCAGTCTCACAGGAAATTCTCCGCTCCCAGGCATGGGTCCCTGGGCTTCTTGCCTCGGAAACGCAGCAGCCGGCACCGTGGGAAGGTGAAGAGCTTCCCCAAGGATGACTCTTCCAAGCCTGTTCATCTCACGGCCTTCCTGGGCTACAAGGCCGGCATGACTCACATCGTGCGGGAGGTGGACAGGCCCGGGTCCAGTGAGTGCAGGCAGCACCCTTCACGCTGGTTGGGGGTGGTGGTGGCGGTGGTTAGGAGCTGAGGGTGGGGATGGACTGGGCTGTGGTCAGAGGAGGGCAGACCTTCTCTTGACAGTGGAAGTCTCCATTAGGATTGATGGCTTTTAAAGGCTACAGGTGGCTAGCGTTATTGCTTTAGGTGGGGATGTATTGAAGTCAGCAAAGAGCCACAGCGTAGAGGCGTATGTGCGCCTTAACATAAAACTTTAATGCTGCCCATATCCCTGGGTTATGAAGTGCAAAGGAGAAAAATAACTAAGCAAAATAGCACCGGTTACTGAACCACACGGTACATTCTAAAGTTGGTATTGAACACCTACCCTGCGCTCAGACCTGTTGCCACATCCCATTCTACTTCGTACTCTTGTGTTATCTAGGCAACAAGGAATTTGCTTTTAGAGATTTGTGGTAGACGAGAACTAAAGCTAGACTGTCTTAGAGTCCTGGCTTTTTTGTTGTTGTTAGAATTACAATGTATGTGGTAGGGACAGGCCTAGGAGTTCAGACTGCAGAGTTGCCAAAGCAGGTCGTCCTCGTGACCTAAATGGGCATTTCACGCTTCAACAAAACACCGTGATCCCTTGTTGGCGATTCTAGCCAGCCCACTCGAGTCTGACCACTCTCTTCTCGGCAGAGGTGAACAAGAAGGAAGTTGTGGAGGCTGTGACCATCGTGGAGACACCACCCATGGTGGTTGTGGGCATCGTGGGCTACGTGGAAACCCCTCGAGGCCTCCGTACCTTTAAGACCATCTTTGCGGAGCACATCAGTGACGAATGCAAAAGGCGCTTCTATAAGAACTGGTAAGGGACGAGGAGGCCATGCAGTCCTCATTAGGAGGGAAGCATAGTACCCTGTGCTGGGCTTCTCTGTAGCGGCGGTTGGGGGGGAGCCACTCTGGTGCCTGGTTTAGTTGTTGGCTCCTGAACAGACCTCGAGCCCCTCTGGACCTTCACTCACGTTCACCTTAGTGGGTGCTGGCTGAGGACTCTGTAATCAGTGTTCTTGGTTTCTGGGAAGTAGCGGGAGTCCGGTTAGAACCCGAGAGAGCAGTGTAATTCCTCTAGTCCTTCCCGGGAGTGTGGTTGGGTTAACGGCTCAGCCGGAGCAAGATTCAGCGTGTATTTGAATGTTTGTGACTCGCATTAATTCTGTGGACCTCTGCTCAGCTCCGCTCGGCTCCGCCCGATGAGCTCCATCCAGGCTCCGCTTGCCGGTGGAAAAGGCTCCTTAGAAGCCGGCAATGAGCCCCGTCCCCATGTGGTGCCAGTGTGCCTTCCGCTCACCCCCTGGAGGGGTGATGAAGGCCTGCACCCGGCCCCCTCCCCAACTCTGCTCTGCTCCTGAAGGCATAAGTCTAAGAAGAAGGCCTTCACCAAGTACTGCAAGAAGTGGCAGGATGATGATGGCAAAAAGCAGCTGGAGAAGGACTTCAACAGCATGAAGAAATACTGCCAGGTGATCCGGGTCATCGCCCACACCCAGGTGAGCACTCAGCGAGGGGCACAAAGGGAGGGCGGCTGCCCCAGCAACTGTCAGGCGTTTACCTCCTTACCTGCTGAGTTTATCCTCAGCCCAAACTGATTTTGTGCCAAGTCTCAGGATTTTAGAGGGATGGTAGGACCGGTTCCGGTTCCTTAAACCTGTCTGATTGGATGGGCCAGCGAGCAGCATGGGGCACGTGCCCTGCCCTTGATTTCTGGGGGCAGGCTAAGACCAGTGTTGGTCTGAGAAGGCAGCCTGGGCTGCCTCCAGGCTGGTGGGTTGGTTTATCTGTTGCCAGCAGAGGGCGCCCTGTCTCTATGGGTTTTGTATTAGGGAAACCGCCCTATTTTAGGAATAAAGTGGTAGTAGGAACTGGTGATTCTTAAAAATGCTGTAAAATATTTAACTGAAAACAGCAGTCAGTAGTAGGATGTTGTACATTTATTTGCACTCAAATCTGAACTGGCTATGAACTGAATGAGCCTTTGCCTGACTTGGACAGGGTAGCTCTCATATACAGTTGGTCTGAGACATCATCTAGGTTTACACCTGATTCCAAAGTATTCAGTTTTCCTGTGGTTAGCAGTGACTGCATTGGTCATTTGTAGTATGTCCATTACTGAAGAAAGTTCTGTAGAACAGCGCTGGGCCCTTCTTAATGAAATTTTAGGCTTGAGTTCTTTTTTTTTTTTTTCCCCTAATCTTTGCAGCTTGTGCCCTTGACTGTGGTGCTATTCCACTCTTCCACAGTGTAAATGCCTTATTGACAGTACATAGATGGCCAGGGTAAACTGGGGCGGTACCCCAAAGGGACCAGCCAAAAGCTTGATGATCAGAACCGTGGGGCTTGTTGGTCCTAGGATCTTGTCTCTGGTCTGCTGTCTCTGGTGTTGCCGTGGCCCTTATGTGTCCGCCAAGAGTCTGCTCATCACGGTGAACTTGGGCATCAGACTTGAGAAGGGGACTTGTACCCAGTGGGGAGTTAGAACACCGAACGGAGGTTTTTCATTTTTGCCAGTAGGGAGACAGGAGGTTCAGGGTTGCCAAACCGTTCTTCCCACCCTGAGTTCCCTTGCCACCGAAGGACAGCTCGAAGCTCGGGACCTGAGCTGTGTCGATTCCCTCCTAGATGCGCCTGCTTCCTCTGCGCCAGAAGAAGGCCCACCTCATGGAGATCCAAGTGAATGGAGGCACCGTGGCCGAGAAGCTGGACTGGGCCCGCGAGAGGCTGGAGCAGCAGGTGCCCGTGAATCAGGTGTTCGGGCAGGACGAGATGATCGATGTCATTGGTGTCACCAAGGGCAAAGGCTACAAAGGTGAGCGTTGCCATAACCCTAGTTATAAAGCTCAGAGGTTTCAGGGTCAGATCTTTGAGGCTGTGGAATGAGCACTGGGCTTGTAGCCTGAGGAAGATTCCAGAAACTTGCTTCACTGCCTTCTGAGAACAGCCCTGCGGTCAGGTGGGAGGGATGTATGGAGGACTAGGGGAGATCCCGCACCGATGGCGCCCACTGGGAAGGCAGAGTGTTCTGGGAAATTGGGCAGGCCTCTGCCAGCGAGGAGCGGTGTGGATGCCCTGAAGCACACATGGGCCAGGTCTAGTTCAGGGCTGATTGTCCAAGGCCTTGTCTTACAGGTTGAGAACAGGTGTATGTCTAGGCTGATGGTCAACCCGAGGAAATATGAGCAGGGAGAGGACATCTGTCCCTCGGGCTTAGTGGGTGTTGAATGATGTTCTATGTGCAGGCGCCGCAAATGCGTGAACTCCCATTGCGCACTCGGCAGGAAAGGGGCCGGTGGTACGAGCGCCACGTGCCCCGGTGACAAGCTCGCGTCTCTTCCAGGCGTCACCAGCCGGTGGCACACCAAGAAGCTACCCCGCAAAACCCACCGGGGCCTGCGCAAGGTTGCCTGTATCGGTGCGTGGCATCCTGCCCGCGTGGCCTTCTCCGTGGCTCGGGCTGGGCAGAAAGGCTACCATCACCGCACTGAGATCAACAAGAAGGTGAGGTGCCGGGGGGCCCTGTGGAGGCAGGCTGGGAAGGGAAAGACGAGCCCGTGTCGGGGTGCGGTTTTGGGTTCCTGTTTAGCGCTGCTGTGGTGGGGGCACTTCTGGAATGCTCATTGACCCGAGGTGCGTCTCTGGTCTGAAGGGCACGGTTTGGGTTCTCGGCTGTGATCTATAAGGTGCGGTCAGAGGTGGTTCTGGTGCAGCTGCCTCTTGGAGGGACCCGGGGCAGCCTTGTCTGTTCCTTCCTTTGCCTCCGAGGGTTTGGGGGAGGCCTCTGTACTGCATCAGCCACTCTGCAGGATCTTTAGGCCCAGCCGGCTTTTCTTCCTGGGGCCCCCCATCACTAGGACTGGTAGCTGCTTTCCATACGGAGTCTTCTGTGGTTAGGCCACTCCTGAGCAGAGGTTACTTGTCCCTGTTGGCTGGCCCGCTGTCTAGGGACAGGGGTGTCTGTCCCCCGTGTTGAAGTGCTCGTTCCTTCCCTTAGATCTACAAGATCGGCCAGGGCTACCTCATCAAGGATGGCAAGCTGATCAAGAACAATGCTTCCACTGATTACGATCTGTCTGACAAGAGCATCAACCCTCTGGTGAGTAATGAGAGCGGGCCTCCCAAAGCCTCTAAGGTTTGGCTCTGGCGGGACCACGTCGGCCTTGGCCATGGGCTGGGGCCCTAGTGCTCTCGGGTCCTGGCTCGACCCGGAGGCCGTTTGCAGAGCCTGTTGGCTGCCCCCAGCACAGACCGCACACCCAGCCGTCTGTTCCTTGCGAATGCTGGGTCTTAGTCCACTGGTTGGGGCTGGCGGTGAGAAGCGTGGTCTCAGACCCAGCTGTTCAGTGATGAGGCTCTGGAATGAGCGCTGGGCACGGCGCCCGAGTCTCCCTGCGGAAACATTCCTTGCTGCCTTCCTTCTGAGAACAGCGGCGAGGACCACCTGAACTCTTGAGCGTGTTGTCTGATGGGTCTCCGGCCCTGTGCTTGATCTCATCTCACCTGACGCCTTGGTTTTTCCAGGGTGGCTTTGTCCACTACGGCGAAGTGACCAATGACTTTGTCATGCTGAAAGGCTGTGTGGTGGGAACCAAGAAGCGAGTGCTTACTCTGCGCAAGGTGAGGCCGGGGCTCTTTTCTGCCGTCGGGGCCGGGAGGCAGGGGCTCGGCCCTCCGGCAGTGAGGGGAGTGATGGGTAACGGCTGCACATGGCGCCTGCACTTCGTGGAGGGGAGTTCAAAGGAAAAAGGGCTTGCCGCTCCAACAGCGGCTCCAACGGCGGCTTTGAAGTCCCGGGAGGAGGAAATTCCCAGTTTGGCGCGGCCCAGCTGTTTTCGCAGTGGCGGCAGGGCCTGATCCTTGGGGAAAGCAGCCAACCTGGAGGGGCTGATGGAGATTGTTGATCCTCTGCCCGCCCTGATGAGGAGGCCTGTGAACCAAGGTGAGGCAGAGGAAGGCCCGGCTCTTCGAAATTAACTTCCCTCTCTGTCTTGGTCCGTAGTCCTTGCTGGTGCAGACCAAACGGCGGGCGCTGGAGAAGATTGACCTCAAGTTCATCGACACCACCTCCAAGTTTGGCCATGGCCGATTCCAGACGGTGGAGGAGAAGAAAGCATTCATGGTGAGCACCCTGACCTTGCCACCCCTTTGGTGCTGGTGCAGAAGGCAGCTGGGCTGCCTGGGGCTGGGGGCTGAGCTTGGGCCGGCCCCGGGGCCTGCGCGGTCTCTGATCCCACTGCGGTGGGGGGTATTCTTTGTCCCCAGCTGCTTTCCTCCCTCTGACCTTGCTCTCTGCCCTCTCTTCACAGGGACCACTTAAGAAAGACCGAATTGCAAAGGAAGAAGGAGCTTAATGTCAGGAGCAGATTGTGTAGCTGGTGGGATCTCAATAAAAATTATTTTCCAGTGACCTGTGCTTCTGGTTTTGCTTCCTGGTCCCGGGTGCTGTCGCCCTTGGCCCCTGGGCTTCGCCAAGGGTCTCGGTTTCCCCCTACCACTTGTCTGGCTCAGTGCCTGGAGCAGACGGGGTGTAAGGGGAGCTCAAAGCCGGCCCGGAGCGGCAGGCTTTGTGCAAATGCGTGTGTCCCCAGAGAGGACCAGCTCTGCTGTAGAGCCCAGGTGTGTTTGCACAGCGTGGGTGGCAGCCCGGCGGGGGGGAAGGCAGTGAGGGTTCCCTGGGTCCTGGCAGTTGCTGAGGGCACGGCAAGACCAACCCTGGCCTGTTGAACGAAAGAATCAGTCCCTGATTCACATAGGCTTGGGTTCTGGCCATGGCTTGTTTGCCCCCAGTGACCCTGGGAGAGGGCGGGCCTGCTAGGACCCTGGAGTGCTGACACCGGGGAGGGTGCCAGCTCCGAGCTCTCCCGGTTTGTGTGAGCGCACCAGTGAGGTTCAGCCAGCGGGTGAAGACATTGGGCCCCTCTTCCATTCTGGGATGGGACTGTTAGCCTCCACCCTGTGCTCTGCCGGCCAGGATAGGGGGGCTTCCGCTGTGCTCTGGGCCTGGGGACCCAAAATGCCGAGCAGCTGCTCCAACCTCTGAACACCCCGGCCTCGCATTTAGGACTGGCCGCGCGGGTGTCCGGTCTGATACTGGCTTTCCAGGTGTCTGCGCTCTTGGAGACAGCCCGACCCCAGCCAGAGCCGTGTCACAGCTTCTGGTTACGTAGCGTGTTCTGCCTCGTGCCCCTTGAGACTGGGTGCACCCAGCCCAGGAGCCACTGGCCATCTGGTTCTGGGGCCCCCTGTGGTGGTCATGCTGGCTGGGGAGGGGCTGGTGTCCTGGATGCCCAGCACAATTGAGGTGGCTCTGGCTCCCAGTTACCAGGGTGCCTGCGGTGAGTGGGCTGGGGTCCTAATGCCCAGGTTGGAAGCTGAGGACAGTTTGCTAAAATTAGATGAGGATCCTGAAGCAGGCAGGGTGAGGTCTGGAGCGCACAGAGGAGTCCCAAGCTGGGGACCCTCCCATGATGTCTAATGCCCAGCATTTCTGGAGCCCCTTCTGGGCTCGGGGAGTGGTCCTCAAAGCCCACTTTGGGCTAATGCAGAAGACCCCTGTTGGCCCCACAGTGCCTCCCAACCTTGGGTTCTTTGGATCCTGAGCTGCACTTCAGGCCCCGGCCACCAGGGGGTGGGCGGGCAGCATCGCAGGAGGGCCCCAGGCTTTGGGGGCAGTGGCATCTCTCCCCCTTCCTGCCAGGGTCTCGCCCAGATTCCCTACTGTCTTGGTGGTCAAGCCCGCAGGCGAGAAGGGGTCAGGACCTGGCCCGAGCCCGCCAGGCACCTCTGGCAGAGGCAGGCCTGGGACCGGGGCTCTGCCTCTGTGGGATTTTCTTGCCGGTCTCCCCACCCAGTCCAGTTCTGGAAAGGACCCTGCGCTGGGCAGGAGCCCTGCCTTCATTCCCTTGGCCTCAGCCTGGGGCCTCCCCACTCCCCTTAGACCAGCCCTGGAGCCCAGCTGCCCACAGCCCCTGTAGGAGGGGTCTGGCTGGTCGGAGGTGCCCCCGCTGGGCCTTGCTCTGCTCGGTTGGTAACAATGGGATGTGGGGTCCAGGGGACAAAGGCTCCTCCTAAGGGCAGGAGAGCATATTCTGTGTGCCCCTAGGCTGAGGACATGGACACAGGCATCCCCCACCACAGATACACCTCCAGGGGACAGGGTCCCTACTCCCTTTCCTGTCCCACCCCTGTGACACGTACACAGCCCTTCTCAGGGGCAGGCTTACTTGATAGGGGTGAGCGCTCGGCTGTTGACCGTACCCTCCCATTCCCATCCTCTTCGTTTCTGCCCGCCCCAACCAGTGAGTGACCTTGAGCCGGTCCAAGCCTCAGCCTCGTCTGGGGGTGACTCACCTCCTCCGTGTTAGTGGGACCGAATGAGCAAGCCCTCCCCAGTGGGGGCACCGAACAGCTGGGGTTGTTAGGACGAATAATAGAGTTTCCTGGCGGTGGGGGGGACAGCGGGAAAGGCCAGCCACACGTGTGTGGGGTCAGCTGCACTCGCTGAAATCCTGAGCACCTGCTACGGCCCCAGCCCTCCTCCAGCCGCTGGGGGAGCAGCGGGCAGCGCAATGGCCCTTCTCCAGAAGCTGATCCGGGAGGGTGCGCAGACGGTGAACGGGAGTCAACAAGACAGTTTTAGTAGTGATGCTTGTGGGGCGCCCGGCTGGCTCAAGTCGGTTAAGCATCTGCCTTCTGCTTGGGTCATGATCCCGGGACCCTGGGACCGAGCCCTGCGTCAGGCTCCCAGGGAGCCTGTCTCCCTCTCCCTCTGCCTCTCCCCTCTGCTTGTGCTTTCACTCTCGTACATAAATAAATAAATAAAATCTTTAAAAAAAAGAAAAAAAGCAATGGATGCTGTGAGGAAAGAAAACAAGCCAGTGGGCTGCAGAGCGATGGGGGCCGCTATGAGACACAGTATAAATGATCCGGCCCGAGTGAGCTCTCCAGAGGGGACACCCCTGAGCAGAACGGCAGGTGCAAAGGCCCTGAGGGAGGGGAGGCTTCCATGTTGGGATTTGAACTTCCAAGGGAGGCAGATCCGTGAAGGGGGGACTGGATCCCCACTGCCTATCCAGCCAGGGCCTGGCATAGAGTAGGTGCTCAGTAAATGTTCCCTGTGTTGTGGGGACCTGCCTGTGCTCGTGTGTGTGTGTGTGTGTGTGTGTGTGTGTGTCTGCATGCCCCAGCCAGGGGTCTCCAGGCATTGCTGTGGGCCTGCGGTGGGTGGGGCCGCCGTCTCTGTCTCCTGCAATCTGTGCCTGCTGTCGCAGTGCGCTTCCTGTCACCAGAACCCTCAGGCCTCGCTGGAATCCTGTGGTGTCAGAACAAGAAGGCTCATTCCATTCCTCCTAAAAAAAAAAAAAAAAAAAAGAAAAGAAAGAAAGAAAGAAAAGAAAATACCTGCTGGGAATTTCTAAGCAAGTGGGAACAGGGAGGTGGCGGGAGCCACTATTGCCTTAAAAGGCATGACAGAGCCAGTGACTTTACTGAGCTCACCTGGGGACGGCCTCAGAGGGGGAGGGGGGAGCTGGCAGCAGGGCGTCCTGGGCTCAGCCCCAAGGTACTCTGCCCCCTCCCCCAGGAGCCTCACAGACAGCCCTGCCAGCAGAGGCCGCACAGCCGGGTCCTCTGTCATCTCGTCCCCAAGCCGTGGCCCCAGCCCCGGGAACCCACCTCTGCGCTCCTCGTGGCCTCGCCCTCCTCCCGCGGGCTCTCAGCGCGCAGCTACTTGTCTGAAGCTCCCATAGGTCCCTGCCCGCCCTCCA